>CM028334.1:5809045-6409045 GCA_016647705.1 Eucommia ulmoides | reverse complement strand
TAGATTAATTGCGTAACCGTTAACACATAAACTTAAAATGCGTAATTGTGCCAAAAAAAAAAACAGTCTAGATAACTTAATGCGTCACCGTTAAATGTATTACCTAATGCGTTAACGTTAACGCAATCCAGCACTATACTGATTGCGTAAACGTTAATGCATTACTTCATGCGTTAACGTTAACGCAATCCAGCACTACACTGATTCGTGAACGTTAATGCATTTTTAGGTAATGCATTTAACGTTAACGTTAACGAGAAAATAGCAGCTTGTTAAAAACACGTTAACGTTACCCCGTTTTATTGTTTATTGAATACAAAACGAGTGCGTCTGTAGTTTGTAGCATCTCAATTTTCGAAAAAAAACTGAAAAAAGTGTGAGTTAAATAACTTTACAGTGTACAATCATTACGTTAATGTTAACGCAAAAAAATAGTTACAGTCAAAACATGTTTACGTTGAAAGCGTTTCGTTGAATACACTCCGATACCCGCTGTATCTTGGAGCATCTTACTTTTCAGAAAAAAGCTGAAAAACTGTGAGTTAGTTAACTTTACCATGTACACCCATTTCCTAACTGTGTTTGATTGTATCCACATTATTCTTACGTCGTCGTACACACAGAAACCGGAAGTACGTTAACGTTAACGCATTGCTCACGTTATCTCGTATCGTATATTCCTCACGAATGGCATTCATTCCTCGCCACCCATCGAACATCCAACTTCCAAAAACGTTGTAACAACGCCAAAAACCCGAAAAAGGGTATTAAACACCCTGACTGTGTTTGCTTATATTGACATTGTTATTACGTCGCGATGTACAAAATAAATCCCCAGTGCATTAACGTTAACGTGCTGCTCACGTTTCCTCAGGAGCGTACATCCTTCACCGATGGGCATTCGTTCATCGCCAAAACTCGAACATCCAACTTCGAAAACGTTGTAACAACTCCGGAAAACCCAAAAAACGATATTAAACGCGACTATATAACTTTTCAATGAATACAATCGAATAACTGACCTGTTTCGCCTTTAGACACAGTGATATAGTCGCCGTCGCCGCCGTTTCAAAATGTTCACCTCGTACCGGTTCTGCAACGCCTACAATTTTGAATCGAATGTTTTTGAAAATCCGCGCCTGTATAAGGAATGTCGTACATGTATTTGAATCAACGTATGAAAATCTCTGTTTTGTCGCTTACCATAACCGAAATGATTCGTCCATCTGGCCCGTCGGTGTGAATAGGGGTATTATCGTCCATCGCCGTTCGCCTTGTCTTCGTCGGAGGACTGAAATCTAAACCCATTGTACGGGGTGGTCTGAGTCCTAAACGGTCTTGTAAAAAGGCTTTTACTCTAACTGATCTCTCTATAAGGGACTATTTAATAAAAAAACTCATAGATTAATTAAAAAAACAAAAAGGAGATTGAGAATGTAGCACTAACATGAGTCTTAAGTTCCTTAAGCTACTGTGATCGAATCTTAAGAGATTGTGTATGGAAAGTGCTCTGTTGGGAGAGATCTCCGCTTCTAGTGCTCGACAATATCTCGACGGATTAGTCTCCGCCAATCATATTGCGGGGATATCTTGGGAAACCGAAAAAAGAAAAGAAAAGAGAACGTGGCATGAATAATACGACGTCGTAAAGACCGAACACGCACTCAGGCCACGAGAACAAGTCTTATCCACCGTTATTTGTCCTCTGGTTCTTCATGAACTCAAGAAAAAATCTCACTTATATATAAAATATAATTATTTAAGATTCTCTCCCTTTCTCCATTCCAGTAAGTAGCCTCCTCACTCACTTCAACCACAACTCTCTCTACTTTTGCCATTGATTCCGTCTTAAAATGAAGTTCTGAACGCCGGAATTCACCGAAATTGCGGTGCGAAATATGGCTCTGAATCTTCTCCCCCGAACCGAATTCAATCCGGTATCGTTCTTCCATACCTCCAAATCCAACCGCAACCTCTTCAATCTTCAAGGTTTCAAATGCCGACTGAGATGAACTGAATTTTTCACGGAATCCGCGATTTCGAACAAGCGGCATTGATTATATTTTTTATTTTAATTTGTTTGTGTGTGTGTTTTTAAGTGTTTTTCTAGGTGGATTTGCTTTCAAGAGGAAAGACATTGGAGCAACAAATGGATTGAGAGTTCATTGTTCGGCTGAGGAGGTGGGGGTGGCGGTGGCGCCTCCTCCGGCTTGGCCGGGACGGGCGGTTGTGGAGCCGGGCCGAAAATCGTGGGATGGCCCGAAGCCGATTTCAATTGTTGGATCTACAGGTTCCATTGGAACTCAGGTGAATTAAGCTTCTTTTAAGTCGTGTTTGGTTGTCCTTCAATTTTCAAATTATCCATTTTTTCAATTAGTCTTTTTATGCTTGGTTTCCAAAAAAAAAAAAGAACACGCAAATTAGTCAGCTAATCATTTTGCTGAGCATTAGGTGTGCCATTTATCAAATATGGCACATGAATAATTTCATCGCACACCTAATTTTAAAATAGGTGTTCGGTTTGTCATTTTTTTAAAAGTATATTTATATTAAAATTAAAAATAAAAATTGACTTAGAATTAACTATACTTTTCAAATATATGTTTGTATTCAAATTAAAAATAAAAATTAACTTAAAAATATTAATATTATGTAGTTTTTTGTTTGTTTTTTTTTTTTTTTATTTAAGTTTAAATTAAATTATAACAATAATTTAAATTTAAAATAAAATAAAAACTCTAAAATTACCCAAGGTTAATCCAACTCTAATTAAACTTGACCCTAATTAAATCTCCATCCAAATATGGCACAGGGTACTGCCTGTGTCAAAATGACACAGATGATGACCGAGTTATTAGATCTCATATTGGCATAAAAAATGCCAAAATTTGGGATGGCACAGAGGATGGCCGAACTGTTGAAGTTGCTCTAATGGGAGAAATTTACAAATCGATGCATTGAAAATGAGATAATTCAGACAACCAAATGAGTCCTTATGCTTAGCTCCTTTTGTATCAAATTATATAATATATAATTGGCAATTGGGCATACATTACTAGTCATCATTCTACTGTTCTAGGAAGTTAGTTCCCATGTCTTGAATATAAAACATGTTGAAGAATGTTATCTTCTTCTGTTTTAAATCTTTTTACATGAAAGGCTAGTCATTTATTTTCCTTGTTCTGAAAATAAGCTGCCGTGTTTTTTTTTGTTTTCTAAGTTAGTGTTTGGTTGCACGGAATTGGAATCACAAATGAATGCATGCAAATTTTCAGTTTTTTTTTTTTTTTAGTTATATATGCATTCATTTGTAATTCCAATTTCGGAGCTCTAATTCTGTGCTTCCAAACACCACCTAAGATTGACTTTATTTGAATTTATGGTTATGAGATGATGCTGTATGCAGACACTAGACATAGTTGCGGAGAATCCTGACAAGTTTAAGGTTGTGGCACTTGCCGCTGGTTCAAATGTCACGCTTCTTGCTGATCAGGTCATCGTTCAACTTAAAACTTTCCCTCTTTTATATCTTAGGACTGAATTAAAAAAATAAAAAAATAAAAATTTTCCCAGAAAACTTGGAACAAAAACAGAAATATGACAACAGAAAAGTATTGTTGATGTTCTGTTTCCCATATTTTCAAATCCCCATTTTTTTTGTTTTTGTTCCAAGTTTTTTGGGGACATAAACGGAAATATAACAGAAAACCAGACACAGAACATGAAAAAAAAAATCCCGAAATTATATCAACATTTTTTGGTGCAATAAGACAGCAATTGAATCTCTTCCTTCTCTAATTGAAGTGTTCTTACGTTATGTAATACAGGTGAAGACGTTTAAACCTCAATTAGTTGCGGTTAGAAACGAGTCGTTAGTTGATGAACTCAAAGAAGCTTTGGCTGATGCTGAATACACACCCGAAATTATCCCTGGAGAGCAGGGAGTCATAGAGGTTAGATATAGAATTATAGATATATATACACACACAAAAAAAAATGTATGAACTCATTACTTAACTATTGCCTTAATCTAATTTCAGGTTGCCCGTCACCCAGATGCTGTCACTGTTGTTACTGGAATAGTTGGCTGTGCCGGTTTGAAGGTAAATTTGTAAACATGTATAAATACTATATATATATATATTAATAGCCTTTTTTTTTTTTTAATAAATATACACACACATATATTATTTTTCCATTGTGATAGCCTACTGTGGCTGCCATAGAAGCAGGGAAAGACATAGCTTTGGCCAATAAGGAGACCCTCATTGCTGGTGGTCCTTTTGTTCTTCCTCTTGCTCACAAACATAATGTAAAGATTCTTCCTGCTGATTCCGAACATTCCGCCATTTTTCAGGTACAGAAATCACACCATTTTTTATTTTTACAGGAAATGAAAATGGCAACAACAAAAAAAAATATGTTTCTGTTTTTGTTCTCTGAAATTTGTTCAAAAAATGTGTACAGAACATTAACATTTTTTTTCTTGGTTTCTGTTTATGTTTCTATTCCAAGTTCTCTTAGAACAGAAACAAAAAAATCAGAAACAGAAACACCAGTGCACCTAAATGATGACGAGATCATTAATACAAGCTAAATGATATTTTTATTGGTTCACTTCAGTGTATCCAAGGCTTGCCTGAGGGTGCTCTTAGGCGCATTATTCTTACAGCATCAGGCGGCGCTTTCAGGTAGAAAGAACTTTTTGAGCCATTTGTTCTCGGAACAATCTGAAGAATCTAAAGGAAATTCTTGAAAAATTAACATTTTGCCCCCAATAGTTTGATAAAAAATTCATTAAGACCCTAAAAACTTCATGCAAGTCCCCTCTATTTTTTCATTAAAAATTCTCTTTAAAAAAGGGGAACTGTCACAACCCAAAAAACTAGCCTATGAGGTGAGTCTTTCCCTCACACTTATAATCTGATCACAAGCCCCTTCCACATCCGATGTGGGATAAACTCAACAGAATTTTTTTTAGAAATTTGAATAAATAAAGGCCAGTCCGGTGCTACAAAGCTCCCGCTATGATCGGGTCCGGGGAAGGGTTGTACAATAGACTTAAGTGGTCCGACTGGGAGCTTTGTAGCACCTGGCTACCCTTTTTTTTTATTCAAATTTCTAAAATCTTTTCTGTTGGGTTTATTCCATATCGGATGTGAAAGGGGCTTGTGGTCAGACTATATGTATGAGGGAAAGCCTCATCTCATGAACTATTTTTATGGGTTGAGAGAGGCTTAAAACCACCCTATACTTGTATCAATGCCCAAATTACAACAACTTTGACCCAATAGCCACAAAGGGAAAGATTGGTCGAGGGTTAGCAAACCAAAAACCCGATTTGTAAGAGGGAGATTGTTAGGTTTATTCCACATCGGATGTAAAAGAGGCTGGTGGTCAGATTATAAGTGTGAGGGAAAATCTCATCTCATAAGCTAACTTTTGGGGTTGAGAGAGGTCCAAGACCCCCTACATTTTCAAATTTATAATATCTAGATCTATTTATATATACTAGTAAGATACATGACTTGATTATTCAAAATAGTCCTCTTTTACTTATTCTTCCATATATATAAAGCTTGAAAATCTAGCCTCTGACAGGGATTTGCCTGTGGATAAACTCAAAGACGTTAAAGTTGCCGATGCCTTGAAACATCCAAACTGGAACATGGGAAAAAAGATAACTGTAGACTCGGCTACCCTTTTCAATAAGGTACTTCCATTTTCTTCATATTAATCTCTCCTTGCTGTTTTCAAAAAAAAAAAAAATTTAAAAAAAAATCTCATCTTAATAGGGTCTTGAAGTTATCGAAGCTCACTATCTTTTCGGAGCTGAATACGATGATATCGAGATCGTTATTCACCCCCAGTCTATAATTCATTCGATGATCGAAACACAGGTTTAAATTTTGATGTTATTTATTTTAATTTATATAAAAATGTGATAATTCTCTTTATATAATCTAAGAACACGATTTTCTCTTTCCCTCTCCTCAGGATTCATCGGTTTTGGCACAATTAGGATGGCCAGACATGCGTTTGCCGATCCTATACACGATGTCTTGGCCTGACAGGATTTTCTGCTCCGAGATCACTTGGCCCCGCCTTGATCTTTGCAAGTAAATTATACATTTCATTTTTCTATATGACAAATTTTGAATACTATCCGTTCTATAGTTCTTTCTGAAATTTGCATGAAGTTAAATCGAAAGCTAAAATGCTGCTCTAACGTCATACAGTTGCACATGTCGATTATCCTGATCATTAGAGATTAGGTTACGGAATTAGTAGTAGTTAAGTTTAAGGCACCGTTTAGTAACGCTTTTTTAAGTACTTTTTAAGATATAAAAAAATATTATAATTTAGCCAAAAATTATGTTTATTTAAAGTAAAAGCAAAAAATCAATAATATGTTTGAATAGCATAGAGATCATATTTTAGTATCATCTTTATAAATTATCTATTAATCTGGAAAAATTGTGGATGATTGAAAAGAAGTTGATGGAGAGGTACTTGTCAATCAATTTAATAATATAAAAATAGGAAAAAACAAAGATTAACTATTTTTTGCTTTTGGAAAAAAAATACATAATATCATATTTTTACTTTTTTTTTTTTTTTAAATTACGTTTTTAAGTGCAAAGCAAACACCAGTTTTTTAAATTATTCGAGTCTTTGACATTTACATTAATGTATTTCTTATTCACTTATATTTTCTATTGTGGTTGGGTTGATCAATTTGGTAACGTACTTTATTCTATTAATTAGCCCATTTATTAGAGTGATATTCTTCCGACTTTAACCCAATATTATGACTATATGAAAGAGAGACAAAGGGTTAATGTATAGAATATATTACATTATAATAACATATTCTCTTCCTCTCCAAAAATCTTTTTTGGTATCACCATCTAGAAAGGGAAAAATAATGGGAGGCGTGGGATAGGAGGACCCCCCTGTCTCACCATTTTTTTGCCACCGCTTGCTCGTGTCGCTAAACCTCCTTTCAGACATTATCATCCTGCGGCGCCCAACCTTCTTCCGGCCATTGCCATCCTTCGGCGTCAAATTACTTTCCAGCCACTGCCGTTACGGAACCCTTTGTTCCGTAGTAGTACTGCCTTCTCCTTCACCTCATATTGGCCACTCTCTAGCCATCTTTTCTCACGACGATTGTCTGGCATTATCGCTGTTGGTCGTTTGACGTTCTAGTTGTCGCTATTAATCTTCTAACACTTACTTTTGTTTTGTCTCTGTTGTTGCTTCTGGTAACGACCTTACCTCTATTTTTTCTTTAGTATCATTTGTTTTCATGGCTATCAGAAAGGAAAAAGATCTCATTTGAGAAGTGTTTGAATAGTTAATATTTCCATCAATGCATCATTTATTATTTACTATTAGGCTCATATTTCCTATTTGGGTCATGTTGACCAATTTAGTGACTTCCTTATTAGTCTATTTGTCTGGGCAATATTCTTCATAATTTAGGCAACCATTATGGCTATATAATAGGAAATGTAGAGTTTTATTGAATAGAATATATTACATCATAATAAAATACTCTCTCTCTCCAAAAACCCTTACAGCATGTTTGGTTGGACGGAATCGGGGGTGGAATGGAATCGTATTCCGTCCTCGATTCCTATTCTGTTGTTTGGTTCTCCAATGGAATCACGTGATTCCATTGGAATGAAAATCAAGAGGATGAGATTCTATTTGAAATAGGATGGAATCAAATCCAACCCAATGGAATCAAAGATAAAATTACAAAAAAGTCCATCGTTGATTCAGCTCAATCCAGAAATTAGAGAATAGAAACAAAAATTAAAGAACATAAAATTGAGAATAGAAACAGAAAATTGAGAACAAAAAATTGGGAACGAAAAATTAGAGAACAGAAACAGAAAATTAAAGAACAGAAAATTGAGAACAAAAAGTTAGAGAACTAAAAATTAAGAACAGAAACAGAAAATTAGAAAACAAAAACTGAAAAATGAGAACACAAACTGAAAATTGAGAACAAAACAGAAATTAGAGAGCAAAAATTGAAAATTGAGAACAGAATCAGAAATTAGAGAACAAAAACTAAAAATTGAATAGAATAGTGAAATATAATAAAATTAGGGAAGGAATGGAATAGTGAAATATAATAAAATTTTATTATAAGGACATAGTGAGAATTTTATTATATTTTACTATTTCATTCTTTCCCTTATTCCATATCAACCAAACAAGTGAATGGAATAATGATTCTATTGACAATTTCATTCCATTTCTTCTCTCATTTCATTACTTCTTCCATTTCATTCCACCATCATTCCATTCCGTCCAACCAAACGAGCCGTTAAAAACTTCTTTTGCTTAATAACAAACATGTTGAATGCGCTTATCAATTTCTTGCTTCTATTGTGGAAAAAAAAAAATTCATTCCGATTAATTATATATGCAGGCTTGGGTCATTGACCTTCAAAATGCCGGACAATGTGAAATACCCTTCCATGGATTTGGCTTATGCTGCCGGTCGAGCCGGTGGCACCATGACTGGAGTTCTTAGCGCCGCTAACGAGAAAGCCGTTGAGATGTTCATCGACGAAAAGTATGTTGTTTCCTATATCGGAATTTTGTTTAATTCTTATATACTAAACTTAATTTTAGTCTAAAATTTAAACTTAGCCTATGTTTGGTTGCACAAAATTGGAGACTTGGAATTGGAATTTATGAACGCATGTAAAAGACTGAAAATTTACATGCGTTCAATTTGAATTCCAATTCGACATCAATTCTGTGCTACCAAACACTACCTTAATATCCCTCGGATTGGAGTTTGAGGTTCTTGAACTGTGCCCCCAATTGGGTATTTAGGACCCATTTGTTTTGTGTTTTTGTTCGCAATTTTTTGTTAATTTTGGAAAAAATATGAGAACAAAAACAAAAATATGAGAACAAAAAAAGGGGGGGTTTTATTCTGCTCCCAGTTTTTTGGAACAATTTTTTTGAACGAACATAATTGTTTCTAGCTTTCTATTTTTCATCCAATTTTTTGTGGGTAACAAAAAAATAGAAATCTGGGAACAAAAACACTAAACAAACGGCACCTTAAACTCAATAGCTGATAATTTTTATTTCTATTTCAATTTTCAGGATTGGGTACCTCGATATCTTTAAGGTTGTGGAGCTAACATGCGATAAACACCGGGCTGAATTGGTGTCCTCTCCTTCGCTCGATGAAATTGTGCATTACGATTTGTGGGCCCGAAAATACGCCGCGAGCCTACAACCGTCTTCTGGTTTAAGCCCCGCTCTTGTGTGATGGCCCGGCCCGGCCTGGAATCAGATTTTGAAGATGCCAACCTAAGAAGAAATTGATGTGTGTTGAATTTGCATCCCTTATTAAATAAGGGCAAGTACGGGGGATTTTCAGGGTAGGGGATGAAATAAATGTGTATCATTAGGAAAAATTTAAATAATAAACATATGTAATGTATTTTTTTCACTTAAATAATGTTTTTTTTCTTTCTAAAAAATGATAAGAGACATAATTCCACATTATTATGTGAAGAGAACAATTCCTAAACATAATATCAAATTAATAAATATTTTCAAATCAAATAAATATTTTAGTTTTAGTACCATCTAATATACTACTGTCTTAATTAGGGTTTTGTCGCCATTCAATGTTCTATTGCTGCCAATTACCGTACTTCAGATATTAGTCGTCGGAATTTTGATAGTCGATCACCGAATTTCGTTTAGGTACATTCAATTAGTTTTTTAGTATGCCTTTAGTTATATTTTTATAATTTTCAATGGCTGGACCTCGGCAACTAGAGGTCTGAGGTCCGATGGTAGATAGCAAAAGATGGCGAAAGAGGGTAACGTTGATGACCGATGATGTAAATCTAAATTATGAATTATACCGTCTAATTGGAAATATTGATCAATTATTCTAATTTTAAAATCATAAAATTCCCAAATCAATAATAAATTTGTAAATGAAAAGCATGTTTGGAAAGAAAAGCACAAATGGCTAAGACATAAAAGTGAAGTGCTCTACAAAGTAGTTATATGTGGAAGCTTTTGCTGTGCAATAACATGACTATGGAGATTCGGTTGGTTGCCCAAGAAATTCGGGATGCCATTTCTGGGAACTTGCTTCTCTTCTTTCCTTTTTCCAATTCCCATCAAATAGAAAATAATAAATAAATAAAATAAAATTGCATCCCCAACGCACTGTGGCAAAGGTCTTTTTTTACATGTCAAACTCCAATAATTATACAATTATTGTACCAAAGGTTTTGGCATAAATGCCATACCTATAATATGTGACACCTTCAACATAAAAAAGTGATAGCCGTTTTTATTTTAGTTTCGTACATTAAAAAAAAAATATATACTAAAGATTTAGGCCATGTTTGATAATCGTTTCCATTTTAAAAAATTTTATTCTATTCCCAAATTTTTAAAAATTCTGTTTGAAAATTGTGCTTGGGAATTTTTGTTTTCGTTTCCATTCTATTCCCATTTGAGAATTGTGCTCATTTTTTTTTAAAAAAAATGAGAAACAAAAAAAAGTTGTTTCTCATAATTCCCATTCCATTCCCAAAATCAATATCACTGTTCATCCGGTCACTGTCGCCGCCGCCGGTCAAAACAAAAAAAAAAATCTCAAAAAAAAAAAAGGTTTTAGGATAAAATCGTTATCAAACGTAATTCTCTTCCCAAAACAAAAAAAAAAAAATTATCGTTACCAAACGCGATTCTACTCCCAAGAAGGAAATAAAATTCTCATCTTATCTCATTCCATTCCCATCCCACTATTGGAATGGAAACAGAAATGGTTACCAAACGACACCTTAATACATATATTGCATTCTCACAGTTATATATATATATATAATTGTAATTTAAATATTTGTTAAATATAACAAATATTACACAAATACATGTAACATAAATACATGTAATTTGTAATATGTAACTAATATTACCCAAGTACATGTAAATAATATTACACAGGTGTGAGCACATGCGGAACTAATATACAAACAAAAATTAATTTCAAGAATTAAATCAAAATTTATGTTTTAAATGTGACTAATATCATATTACAACCGCTATTTGGGACTAATCAACAATTCTTCCTAAATTTTAAGTAGCAAAAGTTTTAACAAATATTATATGTTTTAAGATAATTAATCACTGTTCCTAATTACATTCAATCCATAATTAATCTTATTGTAAATATAAATTTAGTACAGATCTTTTCATTATGTTTTATTTTGTATTTTAGTTTTATGGTGAATGCTCTCAATTAGGGTTTGTCTCTTTAATGATGTC
This sequence comes from Eucommia ulmoides, assembly GCA_016647705.1. NCBI lineage: Eukaryota > Viridiplantae > Streptophyta > Magnoliopsida > Garryales > Eucommiaceae > Eucommia > Eucommia ulmoides. Next base: position 6,397,708 of record CM028334.1, on the reverse strand, counting down.
AATTAGGGGTTTTGCATCACTCCATGCCATCGTCTTTCGGTGTCGTTGATCATGGGACCTCTGGCCTTAGCATGTATCTACCTGCCACATCCAACTCTATCTTCCAACTTAGTGAACCAGAACATAGTGCATAGGTACTCTTTGATGTGACAGGTGAAGAAAATTTAGCCTAGGTAAATGCAACAATTTTTTTTTTTAAAAAATCACTGATTAATTTTCTAGCCCTAAACAGTCTATGATGTATACGAAATAACAAAACAATTAATCTTTGTTGGATCGATTAATACCCTTTAGGTGTACTTTAATATCTGACCGATTGTCCATCGGTGTTACATCTTATTTTTTCTCCACAAATCTCCAGGCATGATCTTCAAAAAAAAAATTATATCCGAATCACGGCACAATTATCCCACCTCTAGTGGTATTCACAGAAAAATCTATTGATCCGAATGATGTTCCTTCAAAACTCCAACAATCTTTTGGATCTAGATAATAAAGAAGGCTAGTTGAGGTGTTTCTTCCATTGTACGTAATAGCGAACAAGAGAGACAACAAGCAAAACAAGAGAAAGAGAGGAGAGAGGGGCGACCACTCCCCTTGGGAAGTCATGACCGGCCACAAGCCCTATGTTGGGCTTAAATATTCTCTAGGGTCTTAAATCCTAAACTCCTATTTTTCTTATATTACACTTTGACCATTAAGATAACAATTTCTCTCTCTTGTGTCGCCTATTAGTTCATATCAAAAGTTGGAATGTAAAATAAATAAATTTATTTATTTATTAATTAAATAATTAGAACTATTCCATTTTTGCACGTGTAAAGAAATTATTCCTTCATAATATTTTTACTAACTATGATTAACACGCCAGTTTAATCTGAAAATCCACTCCATTGTGATTGCCATGCAATTCGATCTTTCTATCTCCATGTTGCAAAAAACCTAGAAGGGCATGAAAAAAGTCAAAACCAATAGTTCAATCGTATGTGCTGATTAATAATATAATTCACTTGTGATACTAATTAGAATCTAATTCAAATCATTACACTACGTTTGGTTAAAGACTTAATTGGATTAAATTATACCTATTACATACAACATTTTTTCTTTTTGCTAAAGGGCGACAACTTATCTATTGCATACTCGAATGTCTATATACATGATTTCACTATACCAAATAAATATTTTTCAAGAGTCATGGCTAGAACACTTGATTTAACACTACTAATGTATAAGAGTACACATGCATAATAAAGAGTTCAGCAATTTAAAACATCATATGCACAATTACAACTCGTAAATTCTAATGGTTCTGAAATCAACCATTTTCAATAGAAAAAACACCCCTACAAACTAATTTAACTCAATTATTAAATACCAATTGAATAATTCTATGGAGAACATTAACAATTAGGATATCAATGACCAAAGGTCTACAATTTCACTTATTTTAATCACCATTAAAAGTTAAGACATTTAAACTGAATTGTCCATTTTTTGCTTATATTCATCTAATTTTAGTTACATTTATATATATTTTTAGTTAGATTTATGAATGTATATTTTTCACTTATATCATATCATGTTTAGTCTCATTAGTTACATTCATTCATGTTTAGTTACACTCATGTATATTTAATTACATGTAAGAATTTTTTAGTTACATTCATCCATGAGTGTAACTGTCACAACCCGTCTCGGACACCCATCATCCCGAGACTGGCGTAACTATAACATGACATCACCAAAACCCAAATAATCGAATAGAAATGACAATATACACCCACTGTATAATACATACATCGATTATGGGAGGCACACCCGGCCCAAAATTTTTCTAACTAAAAGTATTTATCCATGAACCTTCTTAGGTTCGCCTTTGATAGCTTCTCTCAATCGTCCACATGACTCCATCACATAGCTCTACCTAGTGCCAGTAGGGGACCGACTTCTAGCTATTGTACCTGCGAGTGTACTGTCTTCTTAGTAAAACATTTTTAAAATATTAATACGTTCTAAATATTTTCACAATTTAGTATGGATCAAGCACAAGTATATAGGCAATGAAAATAAAGCGATATAGATAAGTTCCATCCAAATTCATCTAGTATAAAATCATATCAATCATCATAATAAATAATATCAAATCAACCAATATACGTAAAACACCACATCTCAAGCACCAATCTCAAACACACACCTCCAACACACACACACTGGCCAGCCCTAGTGATCGTTTTAACCTCACGATCGGCAGTTTGCAACGGTACCGTAACATCCGTAAGATATGCCTTCCTACGAACACCCATCACTCCGCCGAAGCGGATAATCACTGCTCAGTATAAAAGTCTAACATCACTCTACCGAAGCAGATAAACATCACTCCGCCGAAGCGGATAATCTCACTCTACCGAAACAGATAAATACTAGGGCATCGTCAAATCAACTACAGTATCATCGAATCGCAACTCAATAAATATCGTCAAATCACCACGTCTATTTCTTTTTCTCAAAACCAACTTTTAAGTCCAAAAGCGCATTTCCCACTTTTTTTTTAGAGAAAACGTTTGATTCTTTCAAAACTACTTTTCGACCCTTTATTTTCCTTTTGAAAACCAGACATTTTTAGAAAAATAGATGTTTTTTATTTCCTTTTAAAAATATCGTCTGATTTTACCAAATTTAACAAAAATTCATTTTCAGTTTTATTTTGGAAACCATCAAAATCTTCCAAAAACCCAGTTTACCAACTCACCTAAATCCTGCTTGATTCATATCATTTATAAATTCATATAATTTAAGTAAACACATATTTCCTCATATATATACATAGAAAAATAGTTCGGTAAAAAGACAGTACACTCACCTCGATATCCATTTTGCAAAACTAACACTGACCGCACTCTATCTGGACGCCAGTACCTGCGAACCTAATAGTGGCAGAGTCTAAATTAATATCTTATCTAAAATATCATAATCATGCAATGCAGACCCTATATTCCGAATCGTTACTAATTTTATGTACCACGTACTTAAAATTAATTAATCGTCACGAAATTATTATGATTTTAGGATTTATAACACTAACTAAAATTTAATTTAACGAGAATTAATAATCGATTGAAGTTTCACCTGTTTCCGAAACGTTTGGCGACTACGAGATGGGTTTTGGATTTTCCTGGGGTGGTTTCTGCAATTTCCCCTCTCTCTTTTTTGCCCTTTCTTTTTCTTTCTTCTTTTTCGTCCTGGTTGCGCCTACTGTTTCTGTTTCTGTTTCAGTTTGCGATCTCGACGACCGACGTCGAAGAACTCTCGCCGCCGACTAAAACTCTCCTCCCCACCAACTCATCTCTCTGTCTCTCTCTCTCCGTCAACCTTCACCGTGGGCGATCAACACACACACCCGCAACAGCAGAGCAGAACACACACACATACACGCACACTGTCGAATGAACAGGACACACACACAGACTCACCGGATGAACAGGACACACACGCACACTCGCCGGAGGGACAACGACGATTACACACACACGCGCATACTAGCTGAACGACGAACACATACACAACGACCGATCGACGACGATCACCTACCACCAGAGCAACAACCACTCCGCCGCCGACGATACACACATACACCGTCTCGCTGTCAACGACCGCCCACCCACAACCGTCGAATGAACAACTAAAGACATACCCACACCCAGATTGGATTGAACGGACGAACCACGCCACGCCCGACCGCACAACAGACGGCACCGCCGACGAACCACGACGCCTTCTCTCTCTCTCTCCCATTTTCTTTTATTTTTCTCTGATTTCATTCTGTTTTCTTTCTTTTTCTAGGCTCTCGATCCTTCGTACATGAGTGAATTGCTTATATATGCATGATTATGGTGGTTGCGTTTGATCCTAGCTTGCCACGTCAAAATCTCCTTCCGGTTCTCTGCGTTTCTAGATCCCACCGGCTGTCCCTGTGTGTATATATATAATCTCTTATTTACATTAACCACTCCCTGTGTGTATATATATAATCTCCTATTTACATTAACCACCCCTATTTCCTTTAAGTTTTTTATTTGAATCCCCATTCAAGTTTTTAATTTTTCTTAAAATTATAAATTCACCCCTTTATTTCAAATTGAAAATAACACATTCTACCCCATTTTTTCTAAATGTTAAAATGCGGCTAATAAATATACATGCGCCGAAGTTAGGGTCTTAAGGGCCCGATCCTCATCTCCACCACTTCTCTTTCTATAATTATAGTATGTATAATTGCAGTTAAACCCCCTTCATTTTAGTTAAGTTTATGAATTAAAACAAATTTTATTTTAATATTTTTGAAAGTTTACCATTTGGTCCTCTAAACTTTTAAGTTACATCTTTGATTTCAAAATCCTCCCTGCTATTTTCGAAATATTATAAAAATGCAACCAAAACTATTTGTCTCTAAGAAATCGGGATCTTACAGTAACCACAAAAATAGATAAATATAATGTAACAAAAAAATCGACAATCTGAATCTCGCAAACTGGCAACAACGACTTGAGGTTTGGTAGCAACTGAAGGTGCAAGTCAGAGGTCCCACAGGTGAAGGCAAAAATGTGAAGAGTGCTTACTGTATTTTATAATGTGTGGGACTAAAACTAAAGTTGACATATATTTTCGCCATTTTTAGTAATTAGTCGAAAAAATTTGAGAGCTCTCTCCATATTTTTTCTTTTGGGTGGGGTAGGGGTCCAAATCAATCGCTTTTTTTACGTAAGACAAAATACTATTGATAAAATTTGGGGAAAAAAAAATTGTATAGAAAAAAATGTAAAAATGGCACATCAAAAATGGTAACATGTTGATTTTGTTGTACTAAATTGTGATATACTAAATTAATATCTCGTCTTAAAAGAGACTGAGATTTATTATATAGTGGTTGTCATATATCTATCCAATATTAATAACAATAATAATTAGTTTAATAAATATTTCAAAGGACCAAATACAAAATAGAAAATAAAATAAAAATTGCACTGTCACATGATAAAGTATCAATGTGACATTTAAAAACATTAATGTTATAGAAATTTAAGATTTTTTTTTTTTATATGCTATGTTTTCAAAAAAAATAACAGTAATTTTTAAAAAAATCATTAGTTAATACTTAGCAATGATCTAAAAATCAGACCAAGCCGTTCGTTTCAACCTGTTGAACCATCGATCAATCTAAAAAACAAACAAATTTAACCCCAAAAATCGGACTACAACCAAAGCCGTTCAATTTCATTAAATTGAAAAACTGAACAATTGAACCAACTAAACTATTATAGCAGAACAACTAATTTACTGAATTGCCCAACAAAATTGAACTGGGGACCGGATACATTCAAATGCCTACACTATTGTGTATGACATTTTGTGAGTCTACCTATTAGCTTACAATTGTTTTATATAAAAATATTCACTTCATTTTTTGTATTCAATCGATGTGACATATAACATCTATAAGAGTTACTCCATCTCTTTTGTACTTTTTTAAAATATGTATTGAAAATGTATTTTAAAAATTAAAATATCTTGAAAATATTTTCAAACATATATTCCTTTTAGTTTTTATATAAATATTTCTTTTATACTTTTAAAAATATGTGTTAAAAATATATTTTAAAAATATTTCTTAAAATGTATTTCCAAAGTATATTTTTTTTTTAAAGAAAAAAATAGAGAAAATACTATTTTTACCATTAAAATTAAAATGAGTCACTACTTACAAGTCCATATTGAGAAAACACCATCTATATTTTTGTTATTTAAGATAAATTCAAATATATATTATCTTCCTATATCAACAATAACATAATAAATGAGAAAAATACAAATGTTACTACTTAGTAATAACGTTAATAGCAATATAATAAATGAAAAAATACAAATGTTATTGTACAACAACAATGTCAATAATACAATAATGAATGAGAATGTAAATGTTACTATACAATAAACAAGTACTATATGTCAATTAGATTTTTTTCTAAACTTAAATAGTTACATAGATATAAAAATGAATTATTAATAAATCTTGGATCCATTATAAAATATCTTTTTAAAAATTAATATAATTTTTTAGAGAAATGAAAACAATATTCATAAAATTGAAAAAAATAGATAATTTGTATAGCAAAATGAGGTGGAAAGGCACATTAAAAATGGGTAAAATGTTGATTTTGTTTTACCACAAGTTATTAGATATTGATTGACATTTGTTTATACATCCAATGAATTTACTTAAAATATTAGAAAATATTAACATGTGATTGAAATTGTGATGTACTAAATCATTATCTCTTGTCTTAAAAGAGACTTGAGATTTATTAGTTGGTGGTTGTCAAATATCCATCCAATATTAGTGCTAATTAATAGTAATTAATTTAATAAATATTTCAAAGAAATACAAAATAAACAAAAATTGTGCAACTCACATGATAAAGTATCAATGTGACACTTACAATGAACAATCTTTTTCCCAAAAATATACACCTCCTATTTAATGTGTTTGTGGTTAATTCAATTGACACTTTAAACCATTAAAGTTATACAAGTTTAAGAAATTTTTATTATTTTTACTTGACATATTTTAAAAAGTTAATAATAATAATTTTAAAAATTTATAGGTTAATATTTAACAGTGATTTAAAAAAGGGATTAAATCACCCGTTTCAACCAATTGAACCGTTGATCAATAATAAAAAAAACCGATACAGTCCAAAAAACAAAAGCCATTCAATTTTATTAAAGCCTCAAAACTCAGCAATTGACCAACTTTTTTTGGTACATCAATTGAACTAATTAAACTATTGAATCGGAATGACTAATTTATTGAATTGGCCTACAAAATTGAACTATAAATAAAGTTTGAATTAACTACTAGAATCAAATCCTACATTTTTTGTTTGAATTTAATCCTAAATGTACCAGGGCGCTGTGGGGGAGTGCGCCCTTAACATCGACTAGTGAGATGATTAGTCGATGTACGCGTAAACTGGTCCGGACACACCTTATTATAAACAAAAAAAAAAAAAAAAATCCCTACACTCTGGTGCACGTGATTTTTGTGAGTCTACCCATTTATAAGAATATTTACTTCTTCATTTTTTGTATTTGGTCCACGCAATATGTAATATTTGCAAGAGTTATTCTATATCTTTTGTACTTTTAAAATATGTATTCAAAATATGTCTTAAAAATGTCTTTTGAAAATATAAGTCTGCTTGTTTTTTAATATAAACTATCGCACCTTTAATTTTTTTTTTTCATTCAGAATTTAATTAATGTGCTCAATAACCCTGATATAACATTGAAAAAACCTCATGCCAATAATAAGAAAGCACTTAATCAAAATAATAATAATAATAATAATAAAACACACAAAGAAAAAATGAAAGGAAGAAAAACTAGACATCGACTATACAATACACAAATTTGAAAAAAAAAAATTAAGTTTGACAAACAAAATAGCGGGTCAAAAGAGAATTATTTTTGCAATGCCCAACGTAGATTTTAATAAAGGTGATGTCCATAATTAGGAATAGAAAGACAAGAAACTCTGATAAAATAAAATGATTGAAAAAGTATGAGAGTCGTGCAAAATTAGTAGTTAGAGATCGACTGAGGAAAAAAACTTTTGAAAAAATAGAAATATTTAAAAGAGAGAGACATGGAAGAACAACTTATTTATTTTAATATTTTGATATTTTCTTATAATATATAATATCTCTTTTATATTTTTAAAGTATATTTGAAAAACATTTTTTAAAAATATATCTTTCTTCTTTTGTTAGGAAATTCCAACATAAACCACTCATCATGTGGGACAAAATTCTCACATGTTGATCTTTTATTATATAGATTTATGTCCAATTTTCTTTAACGGTATGTTGAGTTGGTAGGATAGAAAAAAAAAAGGAAAAGAAAAATGAGAGGGTAATATATTTATTTATTGTGAAAGATAAAATTTTTTCCTAGTGTTGTTTGGTTATAAAAAAATAAAATAAAAAATAATTCATTTTAATGTAATTTTTTATTTTATCCTCTCATACGATACAAAATAAAATTAAATATTCTATTATCAAGTATATAATTGTAATTTTACTCTTCCCGAAAAATTCTCCCTCATTTTTCTTTAAAATTGGTGTGGAAAAAAATTACTTTAAAAAATTGAACATTTTCCCTCCTATTTCCCTCCATGCATAACAAGATTTTTTTTTTTCATTTTCATCCTATTTTTTAGGAGTTTTCTTCGATAAGTCCTATTTTAAAACCAAACAATTTTTTTAGACCCATTCAAATAAAATATTGTTCACAAGTCTTATTTTAAAAAAAAAAATTGTGCACCAACTAGACAAATATTTAAGCGAAAATTATTTTTTTAAGGCGCCGTTTTTGGAATGAAATTATATATACTTTTAATATGAAATTATTTTGATTAGTCCTTAAAAAATAATTTTTTTAAATTTGAGAGCTCTAAACATTTTTTTTAATCATAATTTTTCTATCCAAACAAACAGAAATTAAAAAAAAAAAAAAAAAAAATTCACAAATATGAAATATGTAATTGGGGGTAGAAATCCAAAAAAGAACATAATTTATTCTCACGTTATTTGGTATTTCAAGCGTCGATGAAGGCAAAAAGATTCAACGGGTTTTTACTTTCACTTTACACATTTTCCCAGATGTTAGTGGGAAGAAGCTTTTGCAGTGGGATTGGGAGAAAGAACAAAATTTAAAAAAAAAAAAAAAAAAAAAAAAAAAAAAAGACCAAGACCAACACATCTTCATTCACCTATCATTATCATTTACTTGTCCCACGCTTCCAAATTAAGATATTAAATTAATATCAATTTTCAAACCAAAAATATTATTTATAAAATAAAAAAACAAACACCCAAATTTCTCAATATTTACACATAATTCACAATTTTAAGTTTACAAATTTAATCTTGAATACACCAGATCGATATATAAGAGTGTATTCTTAAAATCGTCCGGTTAGTCGAGGTACGCATAAATCAACCCACAAACTGCAGATCGACTAACCTGCTGATGTACAGTGCATATTGCCCAGTTAGTCAAGATATGCGTAAATTGACCGATGGAGTGTATCTGGTTAGTCAAGATATGCATACACTGACCCGTCCAGACCCATCTTACCGTAAAATAAAAACCAAAAAATAAAATTATATGAATTTTTTCCCTGGTTAATAAAAAACATCCACTAAACAAAACTCTAATTAATATCCAACCTCAGCTTCGCTTCTAGAAGGGGTGTATATTCCTGCTCACTCCGTTCACGTTAGCGAAGAACCCAAACAGATCTTGCCTGTACGGCAGAAACAACCGCCGTCGGTTATCGCTTTCTTTCTTACCCTTGCTTTTCATGTATTGCGCCAAATCCTCTCCGCCGGCCACTCCTTTGGCCTTCACTGTTTCGTCGACGTTCGATGCCTTTGTCGTCGGAGCTTTCGCGCCATCTTTCTCGGCCTTCTCGTTCCTCTTCTTCGCATTGGAGTTTGAATGAGCCAAAAAGATGAAAGTGTCCTTGCCGTCGCTGTTGCTTCGGTAGAGGAGGTCTCGAAACTTCCACCGCTTCGACGAACCTGTTGAATTGCTTTTCTTACACCTCCCTCTCCGGGGCGACTGCGACGACTCCACCGGAGTTGTAGCCTTCGGCGTCCAAACGCAGTACGTTCCCGGCGTGACTCCGTCGAGCTCGTCGGCCTCGGACGACGAATAAGACATAGAATCACGATCTTCGTCGAAAAACTTCCTCAACGGAAGACGAACAGTTGAAGGAACCGGAGGCTTTCCAGAACCAGAATTCTTCACTTCAACATCACATCCTAGAAGCAGATCTCTGTTGAAAAGTGGAAACACCGGGCGAATCTGACCGTTACAGAAAATCTGATCGGCCGAAATAGGAGCAGAATCGGTCCCTACAGGAACAAAAGAAAACTCAAAATCCTCCTCCTCTCCGTCCTTCTCATCAACCTTCATTTCCGACTCTTCATTTCCAAATTCGAATACACGATCCGGCTCCGCCTTCTTCCTCCTCTCCGCTTCGAATTCTCCAACAACTCGAGCTGCGATCTCCGCCATCGTGCCGGATGAATAGCTGTCGAAGCTAGGGGAGAGCGAGGGCACTGGACTCAATTGCATCTCGTTGCGCGAGGTACGTCCAGAATTTTCCCGCCCTGAATTTCTCTGATGTAATGTGTGCCTCTTGCCTCTGAGAGAAGCTCTGTTTTTCGGATACCTGAAATTTGAGAGAGAGAGAGAGAGAGAGAGAGAGAGAGGTAGTTGAAACTGACCGAAAGTGTGGGGAGAGGGAGGGGTCAGTTTTGAGGATACAATGGCGTGAGTGGTTGAGGAAATTGGCTTCACGGTGACTGTTTCCAAAAGCAAAAAGAATTATAAATATGTGGGAGACAGGAGAGAGAGGAGAGAGAGAAAATGACGCGCTCTGGAAAAAGAAGTCTGGTGGGGTTTCATTGGGTGAGGTACACCGTTTTTCTGCTGGAGCCGATCACCGAAATATCGGCGAGAGAGAGAGAGAGTCACCGGTTAACTTAAAACAGTTCAGACTTCTACCAGGTCACGTAGAGGTATGCAACGCATCAGTTCAATCCGCTAAAATCGTCCAAACTGCACCGTACAAAATCTGTCTAATACTAACCCGTACATTATGCGGGTTATAAACCTTCAAACCGGCACATAAATGAGCGGGTTACAGTTTAGTTTATTTTTTTACGGGTTCAACCTGTCCATCAAGTAGAACATAAAAATACGTCATTTTGTGATGATATAAATAATATCTAAGTCGTAGCCTACGGTTTCTATATGTTCCAACCACTGTCGATCATTCCTCTTGCATCTTGTTTTTTTCGTTATTTCTAAATTTTAATTCATTCTCTGTCTTTTTGAAAATTTCTTCTTAAATTCATTCGTCATCTTGGGCAATCCACTGTTCTAGTTAATTCAACCCGAAAATGAGTCCAACCCACACAGTATTGGGTAGCCAACTGTTTAAACTAGTCAACCCGTACACTCCAACTCGCACGTCATTGGGTGGTTCACGGTTCAAATTAGTGCAACCCATTTAGTATTGGTTTGGTTCACGATTTTGGTCCAAACCGCCCTTTGCACACCCTTAGGTCAGGAGTTCAAACTTGTAAAAAAAATAGGGATAACCACACACCTTGAACAAAATTAATGACATGTCTTATGAGGATATGATGACACTCTTGCAGACAAAACGCGCACTGTTTTTTGTTGTCAGTGGAGTCTTTCTTTTGTAGAAATGAAATAAATAAATTAAAAAAAGAGTTTTTAAATTAAATTATTTTATAATTTAGTTCTAGAATATTTGACCCTAGTTTAAGATTTTAATGAAGATTAGCCCTTACAAGTTTCAGTCTAATTGAAAAAATATTTTTTTATTTTATTTCAACATTATCCAATAGTGTAGTTGAGATGTCTTATTTATTAGTGTATATATAGATTTGTTGAAGTAGTGGGTATTTAGATTTTTGAGTTTCTCATTAATTAATTTCTAATACAATATATATAGTGAAATTTTGTTTGACTAATTAATGATACTGAGATAAAACTTAAGTGTTTAAGAGCAGTTGGGGCCAAAATAAGTTGCCCTTCGTTTTGGTCTTTTATATTTTAATTTATGTTTCTATTTTTTTTTCTCCATATCTTGCTCTATCTTATTTTTTATTTTTCGTTTTTGGTTTATATTTATTTATTTTTATTTTATTGTATAGGATGTTTACAGAAAAAAATGAAAGTAAAAATATTAGAGGACAAAATTAGATTTTTTTATTTATAAAATATAAAAAATAAAATAAAATAAAAAGTAACAAATTTTAAAAATAAGAGGGATATAATAAATAAAAAATATAACATAAACCAAAAACAATATTATTTTACTGAAGTGTTTTTTGTCAACAAAACATAATAGTTGATATCTCAAGTAACGAAATTGAAAAAAATAAGGGATCAATTAAGTATTGTAAAAATAATAAAGAAAATGGTATTTAAAGTTTAAACTCTTTTATAAAGGAAATTCCTTTTTATCCTCAATAATTATCATTTTATCTTCTTCTATTTTGCATGATTTTATTCATGATTTTATTTTTGAACAAAGTGGGAAATTTTTTATTTTTTATTTTTAATTTAACAAAATATATTTAAAATAGATGTAATTAAAATTTTTATCCAATTTTTTTGGTGAAATAAATGAATTTGTCCAATATTTTTTTAAAAATTAAATAATAATTAAAATAAATTGACAATTTCATTGATGAAAATTTTAATTTCATCTATTTTCAAATATATTTTGTTAATTTAAATGAAAAAAAAATTGATTTTTTAATTTTTTAGAAATAGAAATAGGTAAAATATAATTTTTTTTTTTAAAATAGAGAGAGGTAAAGTGATATTTAATTAAAGTAAAGGGAATAAAAGGTAAATTAGCCGTTTTATAATTAGGGGGTTGATTTGTTTTCTTGATTCGTACGTTACCGAGATTGAGTTCACACGTGTTAGGGTTGTTTGGATACACACGTAAGGCAATACGTTTCTTGGTTTTCTAGAAATCGCCTCCTAACCCCAAAATTGTTAGTCATTGATTTGGCGGATTAACATTAGGATTAAGAAATAAACTTAAAAAAATTATTAATTAATATATTTTAGAGATATAATAGTAATAAAAAATAGTATATTAATTGGTGTTGCTAGTTTAAATAGGAGGAAAGTGAGGTGGCGTTTGGTTAGTATTTCGGTTTTTACTTCTATATAATAAATTGGGATACAAGTTCTATTTACGTTCTTGAGTATTCTGTGAGTCGAAACATGTGTAGTAACGACATTTGTTTTGAAATTATTTCTTTTAATTTATAAAGAGAGAAACAAAAAAACGTGTTTGATTGTAATTTTTTTTTTTTAAATATATGACAATAAATGTTCATATTTTTTATTATGAGGTGACGGTGGTCAATAAGGCGGTAGCGGTCGACAAAATGGTAGTAGCTAGCGGGTTAGTGGTGAACGGTGGTGATTGACAAGATGATTGTGACCGACATGATGATAGTAACTGACGGGGTTGGTGATTGGTGATGACTAGTAACCCAAAAATTTTAAAAGTAAACACAAAAATAGTAGCCAAACGGGAAATCCTCGCTTTTCCCTTTCCATTTCTCTTCTACGTAAGGAGGGAAAGGAAATATAATTAGATGAAGCCACGTGTAATAAGGAAGGGGGGACAATAGTAACACGTGTCACGTATGGATGATATGTTAATTAAATGAGGTGATTCGATGAGCCGTGATATTAATAGAGAGCCCCACGCCGTCAAGACACGTAAACCCTTCCGACATGTGATAAGTGGGCGGCTTATCTCTGCGGCCAAACGCAGTCCCCCATGAATATCATGTATGTGTGTATATATATATATTTATTTATTTATTGGTATACTCACAAATATCTCCTTACTAATGTTGGGTGAAAGACAAATTTGTACGAATGCGTGGCTGTTTATCCCAGCAAATATTTTTCTGTAGGCTCAAACTTCTGACCATACAAAGACTCCTCAACTATTTTAGTTCAAATGTGTCTTACCACTTGAGTTATATCTTGTTAGTTCATAAACATCATATTCATATCATATATTAAAATTCTTGAGAGTAAAAAATTATAATAAAAAATTGTGATGCATTTTGAGAGTAGTTGTGGAAGCTAATTAGATATATTTTTTTTATTTTTTTTAGTTGAGATGTAGTTTTTAGAAATTAGTTGATTAATTTTTTAATTAATATCATTTTTTATTTTTTTTTATTTAACACACGCAGGTTCGAACCCACACCAACTGTGGGGGAGATGGTAAACCTACCACTAGACCACCACCTCAATCCCTAATATCAATTAATTATTCAATTAATCCAGTTAATACCAACTAAGACATTAAAAAATAAAAAATAAATCATATACTATCTATTAAAATTGGAAGCCAAAATTAGGAATGAACTATATCTCAAAATATGACATATCTCCAATATCTTTATTCATATTAAATCAATGGTCAAGATCTTCTTTTTTATTATTGATATTTTAACTTTAGATTTTTCACGAACATATTATCCCTATTTTTTTTAAAATATATATTTTTGTCCTTTTATTTTTATGGAAAAATCAATCATAATCTCTAAAATTTTATATACTTCTCTTTTAATTTATATAAATTTTAAGTGACCCCTTAAAAAAATTTATCCTTAAAAAATGCTCTATGTTTTCTGTTATATATAGATTAAGAATCAAAATTATAACATCAAAATATTCAAATTAAAAAATATATTAATACATTTTTTTTGACCCGCATGCGGGTTTAGAACTAGTTATTTTAAAATTAGAGGGAAAATATAGAAAAATTGAGTCTCATATTGACCACTTGAGAGTACTCAAACTGTTATATAAAATAAATTGATTATTCCGCTTGACATCATACGGTTTTAAGTTAGAGTCTTTTAACATGGAATCAAGATATAATTCGTTTTTTTTTTTTTTTTTTATAGTCAAATTTTTAGTGCAAGTTGAGATTACACATTTTTCATTATTCTTTCGTACTCAATTTATAAGCAAGAGTTGCATTAAAAGATAATGTTGAATTTCTGTCTCATATCGATCATCTGAAAATACGCAAATTACTATATAAATTTAAAAAAAAATACAATTTTTGTGCCAATTATCATTGAATAAAGAACAAGCATTGGCAAGGACATTGATTGGGTTTGATAATAGTAGCTTGAAGGAAGAACCATTTGATTAGAACAAACATGCGTTCACCAACATCAATCTATCAAAAACACGTGTCTTTTATTTATTATTAGCTTATCAATTATTGATATATAACAACATATTTTTAAGCTTTAATTTGTGTGTAAATTATAATATCATTGCATTTTTCATACTTTTGAAGTACACTTGGAGATGAAGCAAATTAGCAAAGGCCATTTGAGTACATATAACATCATGATGTTAATGTATTTGAAAGTGTTTAGTTTAGGTGTAAATATTTAATCAATCTTAGAATTACATGTGTCCAAAAGGCAATTTAGGGATTACTTCAAAATTAAATGATCATTTGGGGTTTTAATAAATGTGACTAGTTCCTTCAAAATGTTAATTAAACATTAGTTGTTGGGAAAATTATATTTTTGGTCCGGGGCAAGTGTGTATGTGGATTTTGAAATTGTTCAAATTATTCATTTGGTCCGTCAAGTTTGACATTTGTTTCAACCTCACTAAATTAAAAATGTTGTCAATAATTTTGGATGAAAAATAAATTATGCTCAGCACGTGACCTTTTAATAAAGATATTCTCGATATTTCATCACACCACTAATCCTATGATGTTTTTTTTTTTAACATTTTCCTAACAACGATTTGTCTTAAAAATGAGAGGTAGAAACCAAAATCTAGAGATGACAATTGAACCCAAACCGTTGAGTAACCGAATCAAACTGAACTGGTTTTGAAACTGATTAAATGATTTTGGTTACAGTTTTGGTTCTGGGATTATAACGATAAAACCGAACTACGTAACCGCTATTTTAGATCTATTTTTGTTATATATATATATTACCTTCACATTTTATTTGTTTATATTTTGATCCCTACTGTGTTTATATGTGTATGCGCCTGTGTGCGTGTTTTAGGGTTAATTTTAGGGTCTATTCACTCTTTTTTTCAACACTCAACAACCCTAATACACACACATATATATATACACACACATATATACATATGCATGTGTGTGTTATAGGATTACTTATCGTTTTATTTTTTTTAGTATATGTGAATTTTAGGTATTGTATTTTAATTATTGTTGGGACGTTTATTGTAACAATTAATAATTTTATAGTTTGATTTTGTTTTTTGGAATTTATTCTATTTTAGTTATATTTTTATTTATATAAAAAAAATAGTGATTCACGGTTTCGGTTTTGGTTTTAATTTTATATAAAATTAAAAGACCTTAATAGGTTTAGGATTTCGATTTTGATTTTGCTTAAAATTAAACGGTTTGGTTTTAAAACCGTTTTGTAAATAAATGGCAGTTTAGGATTCGGTTTTGGGTTTGGTATATGCCTAGCGGTTCTAGGTTTCGTTTCTAGTGAAACTTGCGCAAAACTGAACCGTTGTCATCCCTATCGAAATCGTTATTAGAGACAAACACCTTAAATTTAATGGAGTGATAAAATGATAAAAATAATCTTAGAAGATCATGTGCTGATTACACTCCATTTTATATTCCTACAAAGTCACCTGTTAATCACAATTATTAACAAAATTTTTAATTTTGTGAATTCGAAACAAATGTAAAACTTGGATAAACCAAATGCAAAAAATAAAAATGTGAAAAAATTCGTTCACTAGACAAGTAAACATGCACCTAGAGCTGCTAGCATTTCATTTGTATTGCTTAATAATGATGATTCATCCTAATAGTGACAAGATAAAATGTACAAAAACCTAAAATTCAAAGGAAATATAATGGGATAAGTTGGCTAGGTGCAATATGATTTTCTTGGGCCAAAAATACAATTAAGTACTTCACAAGAATATTTTTGCCTCAGTAGCAGGCCCCATGGTCACCACTCATTCACCATGTCAAATTGACATTACACCCATTCGTAGAAAGACAACATTACACTTTATTCAATATAAAAATTAGGGGATTACTTAATATTGTACAAGAAAATAAATCATTAAAAAAAAATTACTTTCAAAAAAATTGGTTACAATTGCGATCTAGAAAATTGATTGAACAACTGCGGATCTAAAAAAATCAATTGAGGGTTTTTTTTTTTAGATATTGATTAAATATTTATACGATTTAGAGGGCTTATATAAAATTTTAAGATTTTTTCAGTTATTTTTTATTTTAATATAAGGATAAAAATAAAATAAAAAATCAAAAGTTGAGAGGAGACTTGAGTTCCCTCTTGGCCTAAACATGACTTTTCCACTGCCTGTTAATATTAACAAAAATGTTACTAGAGCTAGCAAAACGGGCCAATGAGTAGGGCGACAAAAATCTAAAATAAAATAAAATTCAACCACAAGGTCACCAAAGAGACAGACTGGAACTACAGTTATTAGAATCCCATCAAGATGTAGGAACTCGAATCGATGACAAATATCTTTGAGATAAGTAATTTCACACATGTTGTAATTTAGTGTTTGGTGAGTGAATAATTAGTCCATACCATCACTAAATGATGGTCCAAGAACTCCGTGGACTCGACATGACTTTAGATGCAAAACCTAAATCGTAAAACTTACGTCATAAATAGTTACATTTTAGAGCATTATAAAATTTTAGGTAAAATTTTTTATTGATTAAGAACTCAAATCAAAACTTGGGGGATCAAATTTGTAAATTTAAAAACATTACTTTCAACTTGGGATGCAAATTGCCAATTAGAAATCAAAAATTGAAAATGTTAGGGATCAAATTACAATTTCAAAAACTTATAAATGTTGAATTGAACTCAAAAAGAAGACTTTAAGGAATTAGAGGGGGAAAAGAGTAATTTAACAATTTTTTTTTAAAACATATATATATACACACACACACGCACACACCGTGCATGCGAGACCGCCGGAAGGGAGAAGAACGGAGAGACAACGTGGCAGGCTAGGAGCGTTTTCCACCACTTAGTCCATGCGATATATACATACTTGTGCATGTACATTGATCAAACAGCCCCCATTAAGTTTGAAATTAGAAAAAAATTCTAGAGAGAGAGAGAGGACCGGAGCACAAAAGGGGTGGTCGGACTTCCTTGAGTCGGTATTCCTCCGGTAGGGGGGTCATGTCTAATGCTCGTATGCATGATCGTGGAGGTGTCATCGTCAGTTTCAGGAGAGAGAGGAAGTGGTTCGGTCGGTGAGGTGGGTCGTCGACGGCGTGACGGGCGCATCGCCGGTGAGCGAACGATTGGGTTCGGTTGTTCAGCTTGTTGACGATCTTTAATCTGGTGAGTACTTATACACATTTAATTAATCATTCTAGTAGGTGTGTGCATGCATGCGTATGTGATCAGTGATAGGATCGCCGGTGGATTTCGGTTTCGTCCGACGGTGGCGTTTCGATGGAGTGTATGTGCTCCGATTCTTGTTTCGTACAGCGTGTGTATGTGTGTGTTGCCTCGACTGCATGCGTGAGCGATCGTCGCCACGGCATGGCCAACAGTGTGTGTCACCGCTACGGCGGTGCATGCCTGTGGCCTCCTCTGTTTCGGGTCAATACTGTAGGATGTGGGTATGTGGGCGTGTTGTTCGGGTCGTCGTCCGTTGACCCTCGGCGATCGTGTGTGTGGGCGTTCCGGTTCAGTGTTATGCTTGTGTGTGTGTTTTACCCAGTTCGGCCGGCGACGGAAGTGTAGGACAGTGTATGTATGTGTGTAGTGTGTTGATCAGTGTGTGTATGTGTGTGCATGGGTGTGTTGCTGAAGAAAAAAAACTATTTTGGCAGCTGGTGCGTCGCCGGCAGGGGGGGCTGGTTGGCCGGTGATGGTGTCGGTGGCGGAGCACAACAGAAAATAAAAAAAAAAAAAAAAGAAGAAGAAGAAGGGAAAGAAAAAAAAAAAAAAAAATTTGTGCAAACCACCCCGAAAAATTAAAAATCTATTTCACGGCCCGTGAACGATTCGGAATGAGTAACGTTTCCGTTAAATTTATTTCAGTTTACTGAATTGAATTCTAACATCAAAATTTTGGAATCAGAATAATAAATTGGGACCGTGTGTATTACTAAATTTTATGCAATTGTTTTTTTTAATGAAATAAAAATTACCCGGAACAGTAATTTTCATAAGTAAAATGTGGGAAATGGAAAATTTTGGAACTTAGAGTTTGCATTGCACGATTTGATAATTTTGCATAAAATACTAATTTAGGCCCTACCGTTACTAGGTTCGTAAATGCCAACATCCCGGTAGGTTTGGACGGTGCTGTTATTGTAGCACAAGAAGCGAGGTGAGTGTACTGTCTTCTTGTCAAACTGTTTTCTGTATATATATATGATGATGACATATGTGTTTGTTTACACTGTACGATTTCATAAATGATATGGATCAAACAAGTTTTTGGAATTGTGTTGGTTTCTAAAAGAAGGCTTAAAAAAATAATTTTCGTTAGATATGTGTGGATTATATTTCTCCCTGTAAGGGGTGTGAATTATATTTTTCCTCGTAAGGGGTGTGGATTATATTTCTCCCCAAATGGGGTGTGGATATTTCGTAGGAAGGCATTCCTACGAATGTTACGGTACCGTTACAACTCCCGATCGTGAGGTTAAAACGATCACTATGACTAGCCAATGTGTGTTGTGGTGGAGTGGTGGTTTGAGACGTGATGTTTATCTATACTGGGTGATTTATTATTTATTGTGATGATCGGTACGATATTTATACTAGATGGTTTTGAAATAGAACTTACATATATTGCTTTATTTTCTCTACATACATTGTGAAGACTTTTACACGCTATGTGACATCTAGATACTTATGCTTGATCTATATTTAAATGATGTATTATTTAGAATGTGTTATTATGTAAAAATGTGTTTATTAAGAAGACAGTACACTCGCAGGTAAAATAGCTAGGCGTCGGTCCCCTACTGGCACTTGATAGAGTTCGGCAATGGTATAGCGAGGGAGTATTTTTGGGAGGTGCTGTCTGAGGCGAACCTAGAAGAGGTTCATTGTTGTTTTTATTTTTATTTTTTTTGTTATTAAAAATTCAGGGACGGGTGTGTCCCTAATTAGAGAAAATATTTATAGCCTGATTTTGGTGATTGTATAATTATGATTGTCTACTGTCGCTTTCTAGTTGGTTTGTCCCTCAGAGGATGTCGTGTCGATATCACGCCGGCCCCATAGTTGACGGGTGTCCGGGGTGAGGGTTGACAATTTTGGTATCAGAGCCTAGGTTATAGGTTCTGTAGACTTACTAGTGCTTGTAGCGTAAAGGATTAGGAGATAGGAAGACGTATCAGTTATCTAGTTAGTAGGGGACTTTAAGATAAGGTGTCAGTGGATGTTGTTGATACTTGCGTAATAGTTAATTAACGTATATTAATTGCTGTCATTTTTCTGGTTGACCTAGTTAGTCGTTGAATTGAATTTTATAGCTGATAACAGGTATGGAGAGGGGAGATGAAACCTCTGGGAGTGTGGGACCCCAGGGGCAGGCGGAATCCCCGAGGCAAGTGGAGCCTCAGGAACAGAGAAGTAGGGAGTAGGAAAGTTTGCATATTGTGGAATCCCACACGCAGGGTGATATATTGCAAGGGAGCTTAGACGCGGTCAAAAGAATTTTGCAGGCCGTTGCCTAGCTGACGGAGCAGCAAACGAGGATTATGGAAAGTCAAAGGGCCCAAAGTGATACTGCCACATCTCAGGCGGTACGACTGAAGAGGTTCAAGAAGTTAGACCCTCTGGCTTTCACCGGGACGGCGGGTCTGGCTGATGCGGAGAATTGGATTAGAGGTGTGGGTCATGTATTTGAGGCGATAGGAATTATCGACGATAGCCAAGTTTTCCTTACCACTTTTCAGCTGAGGGAGGAGGCCGAACATTGGTGGGAAGAAATGAAAATGTTGATTTCCGGTTCTGGCGAGGAGATCACGTGGGGTCGTTTTGTTGCCGTGTTTAACAAGAAATATCTTCCTAAGTCTTATCGATTCCAGATAGAAGAAGAATTTATCGTGTTGAAGTAAGGAAAGATGACAGTTCAGAAGTACGAAGTCAAATTTGATTCTTTATCCCGTTTTACCCCTGATCTGGTAAAGACGGAAGAGGCGAAATGCAAACGTTTCCAGAAGGGACTTCAGTTAGAGATTCGTTCCAGGTTGACAAGCAAGCAGATTGAGAATTATGCAGAGTTGGTGAATACGGCAAAGCTAGTGGAGAGGGATGTGCAGGAAGCCGTCGAGAGTCGAGAGCAATTCAAGAAGAGCCGATTTGAGTCACCCAGCAGATTTTCGGGTAGCACTTCACGAGGGACGGTATCTCGACCGCCAGTTACTTGGGCCTCATCGTTTGGCCAATCAGTCAGAAGCCGTGGTCCTCGACAATCATATCCCAGGCAACAACAAAGTGCAACGGAAGCTAGTGTGGGTCCGCAAAAGTATGGGAGGAGTCAGCCGATTACTCAAACTAGGGGAAATAGATGTTATCAGTGTGGAGCACCGGGTCATTTAGCTAGAAATTGTCCTAGGGGAGGACTGATATGTTTTCATTGTCATGAGCTGGGTTACATATCTACGCATTATCCGAAACTTGCTTCTACACTTGTGCCTCCTGCAAGCAATATGGGTAGTGCGGGTCCTAGCATTGTCCAAGGGCTTGGTAGAGGATCGGCTGGTAGACCTCCAACGCGAGGCCGTGTGTTTGCTACTACGCGACAGGATGCTCAAGCTACTCCTGATGTGGTCACAGGTATCATATCTTTATATGCTAGAGATGCTCGTGTACTTATTGATCCCGGTTCTACGCATTCATTTGTTTCAGCAACCTTCATGATGCAAGTAGGCAGATTTCTCATTCCTTTATCATATCGTATTGTTATTTCTACTTCAGTGGGTGAGTCGGTCTGGATCGATAGTGTGTATAAAGACAGTCCACTTCGGTTTGGTGATAGAGAGTTATTGGCAGATCTATTACCCCTGAGTATTCACGATTTCGATATAATACTGGGTATGGATTTGCTATCCAGATATCATGCCACGGTGGACTGTTTCAAGAAAGAAGTGATATTTCGAATCTCAAGCGAGCCAGAGTTTGTATTAGCTGGAGATAGAATTATTACTCCTGTCAGTTTAATTTCAGTTCTAGAAGCTAGAAAATTATTGAGGAAGGGATGCCAGGGATATCTTGCGCATGTGATTGACACCAGTCAGAGAGAAATTCCGGTGGCAGATATTCCAATAGTCAGAGATTTTTCTGACGTATTTCCGGAAGAATTGCCAGGGTTGCCTGTAGATAGGGAGATGGAATTCATGATCGAGTTACTTCCCAGCACTACCCCTATATCGATTCCACCTTATCGTATGGCACCTAGTGAGCTGAAAAAGTTGAAAGTGCAGTTGCAAGATTTATTAGACCGTGGGTTTATCAGGCCCAGTGTCTCCCCATGGGGTGCTCCAGTGCTGTTCGTGAAGAAGAAGGATGGCATGTTGAGAATGTGTATTGATTATCGGCAGCTGAATAGGGTGACGGTTCGCAATAAATATCTGTTGCCTAGGATTGATGACTTGTTTGACCAGCTCCAGAAAGCTAAAGTATTTTCCAAGATAGATCTTCGATCGGGGTACCACCAATTGAAAGTCAGAGATAGGGACGTGGCAAAAACAATATTCCGTACGAGATATGGACACTATGAATTTCTGGTTATGCCCTTTGGATTAACAAACACCCCTGCTGCTTTCATGGACTTGATGAACCGTATCTTTCAGCCTTATCGGATCAATTTATCATAGTGTTCATTGATGACATATTGGTCTATTCCCAAAGAAGGGAAGAGCATGCGAAGCATCGCCAACTCGTATTGCAAACGTTGCAAGAGAAGCGGTTATATGCGAAATTTAGTAAATGTGAATTATGGCTAGATCATATAGTATTTTTGGGGCATGTTATTTCAGGAGATGGTATCCAGGTAGACCCAAAGAAAGTTGAAGTTGTTGTTCAATGGGAAAGACCGAAAAATGTGACTGAAGTTCGAAGTTTTCTAGGATTGGCGGGTTATTATCAACGGTTTGTGCAAGGATTTTCCGTTATAGCTACCCCGTTGACTCGATTGACCCGCAAGGAATCCAAATTTGAGTGGACCGATAAATGTGAGCAGAGTTTCCAAGAGTTGAAGAGTAGATTGATATCGGCACCAATACTGTCCCTCCCGTCGGAAGGAGGTGGTTTCGTGATTTACAGTGACGCGTCACACCAAGGGCTGGGATGTGTTCTGATGCATCATGGTCACGTGATCACATATACATCCCGGTAATTGAAGAACTATGAGCGTAATTACCCGACACACGATTTGGAGTTGGCGGCAATTGTGTTCGCCTTGAAGATTTGGAGGCACTACCTGTATAGCGAGATATGTGAAATATACACCAACCATCAGAGTTTGAAATACTTGTTTACTCAGAAGGAATTAAATTTGAGGCAGAGGCGTTGAATGGAGTTGATCAAGGATTATGATTGTACCATCCACTATCATCCAGGAAAGGCTAATGTTGTAGCAGATGCTTTGAGTCGAAAATCGGCAGGTTCGGTCGCACACATGCGAGTCGCGCATGCTAACTTGTATGCAGAGTTGAGATCGTTGCGAGTTCAGTTAGCGGTTGGTCAGACGGCAGCATTGCTTGCAACCTTGACTTTGAGGCCGACATTGATTGACCGCATTATTGAAGCTCAAAAGTCAGACATTTTATTGGAGGGGATTCGGGATAAAGTGAAAATGGTCACAGAACTGATCATCATATCAGGGATAGTGACGAAACTTTGATGTGTGGGAATAGGCTGTGTGTGCCTAATGACGTCAATTTGAAAAAAGATATCTTGGAAGAGGCGCATAGCTCAGCGTATGCGATGCATCCAGGGAGCACCAAAATGTATTGGGATTTGCGTGAGCATTATTGGTGGATCGGAATGAAATGGAAAATCGCAGAATTTGTTGCCAAATGCCTTGTTTGTCAGCAAGTAAAGATTGAGCACTAACGTTCAGGTGAGTTATTGCAACCTCTACCCATTCCGGAGTGGAAGTGGGAGCATATCACGATGGATTTCGTTTCGGGATTACCACGTACTCAAGAGGGGTATAATTCCATCTGGGTGATCGTTGATAGGCTTACCAAGTCCGCTCATTTTCTGGCTGTACAGACGACTTTTTCTCTTGAAAAATATGCCTGATTGTATATCGATGAGATTGTTAGGTTGTATGGCGCACCAGTTTCTATAATGTCGAATAGAGATCCAAGATTTACTTCGAGGTTCTGGCCGAGTCTCTAGACTGCTTTGGGTACCAAGCTGAATTTTAGTACCGCTTTCCATCCTCAGACAGACGGTCAATCAGAGCGTACGATACAGACGTTGGAGGATATGTTGAGGGGATGTGTTCTGGAATTTCCTGGTAGCTGGGATGTTGATTTGTCGTTGATGGAATTCGCCTACAATAACAGCTACCATTCGACAATCGAGATGGCTCCGTATGAAGCGTTGTATGGTAGGAGATGCAGAACCCCAATTTGTTGGACTGAGGTGGGTGAACGTAAATTGTTGATGTCAGACATAGCCCAACTGACAGCAGACAAAGTAGAGGTGATTCGAGAAAAATTAAAAATTGCTCAGAGTCGACAAAAGAGTTATGCAGACAAGCGTCGACGGGAGTTGGAGTTCGAGGTGGGAGATCATGTATTCTTGCGTATTTCTCCATGGAAATGCATAATGAGGTTTGGGAAGAAAGGGAAGTTGAGCTCAAGATACATCGGACCATATGAGATTCTAGAACAAGTTGGCACGACAGCGTATAGACTTGCGTTACTGCCAGAATTATCTCGACTACACGACGTTTTCCATGTATCGATGCTCTGGAAATATGTGCCAGACCCTTCTCATGTGTTGACTTCGCAGCCGATCGAGTTGGGAACAGATTTGACCTACGTTGAAGAGCCAGTCCAAATCCTAAGTCGTAGAGACCAGGTGTTGCGAACAAAAATGATTCCTTTAGTCAAAGTGTTGTGGCGTAGTCATGTGGTGGAAGAGGCGACGTGGGAGCGAGAGGAAGAAATGAAGAACAAATACCCGCATTTGTTCGACTCAGGTAAAATTTCGGGACGAAATTTCTTTTAGGAGAGAAGAATTATAAAACCTAAATCGTAAAACGTACGTCATAAATAGTTGCATTTTAGAGCATTAGAAAATTTTAGGTAATTTTTTTTATTGATTAAGAACTCAAATCAAAACTTGGGGGGGAGGGGTGTCAAATTTGTAAATTTAAAAACATTACTCTCAACTTGGGATGCGAATTGCCAATTAGAAATAAAAAATTGAAAATGTTAGGAATCAAATTACAATTCCAGAAACTTATAAATGTTGAATTGAACTAAAAAAGAAGACTTTAAGGAATTAGAGGGGGGAAAGAGTAATTTAACAAAAAAACTTTAAAACACATATATATATATACACACACGCACACGCCGTGCATGCGAGACCGCCGGAAGGGAGAAGAACGGAGAGGCAACGTGGCAGGCTAGGAGCGTTTTCCACCACTTAGTCCATGCGATATATACATACTTGTGCATGTACATTGATCAAACAGCCTCCATTAAATTTGAAATTAGAAAAAAATTCTAGAGAGAGAGAGAGAGAGGACCGGAGCACAAAAGGGGTGGTCGGACTTCCTTGAGTCGGTGTTCCTCCGGCAGGGGGGTCATGTCTAATGCTCGTATGCATGATCGTGGAGGTGTCATCGTCAGTTTCAGGGGAGAGCGGAAGTGGTTCAGTCGATGAGGTGGGTCGTCGACGGCGTGACGGGTACATCACTGGTGAGCGAACGATTGGGTTCGGTTGTTCAGCTTGTCGTTGATCTTTGTTCTGGTGAGTACTTATACACATTTAATTAATCATTCTAGTAGGTGTGTGCATGCATGCGTATGTGATCGGCGATAGGATCGCCGGTGGGTTTCGATTTCGTCCGACGGTGGCGTTTCGATGGAGTGTATGTGCTCCGATTCTTGTTTCGTGCAGCGTGTGTATGTGTGTGTTGCCTCGACTGCATGCGTAAGCGATCGTCGCCACGACGTGGCCGACAGTGTGTGTCACCGCTACGGCGGTGCATGCCTGTGGCCTCTTCTGTTTCGGGTCAATACGGTAGGATGTGGGTATGTAGGAGTGTTGTTCGGGTTGTCGTCCGTCGACCCTCGGCGATCGTGTGTGTGGGCGTTCCAGTTCAGTGTTATGCTTGTGTGTGTGTTTTACCCAGTTCGGCTGGCGACGGAAGTGTAGGACAGTGTATGTATGTGTGCAGTATGTTGATCAGTGTGTGTATGTGTGTGCATGGGTGTGTTGTTGAAAAAAAAAACTATTTTGGCAGCTGGTGCGTCGCCGACAGGGGGGGCTGGTCGGCCGGTGATGGTGTCGACGGCGGAGCACAACAGAAAACAGAAACAAGAAAAAAGTAAAAAAAAAAAAAAAAAAAAAAAAAAAAAAGAAGGAAGAAGAAGGGAAAGGAAAAAAAAAAAAAAACCAAACAAAAAGAAAGAAAAATTTGCGCAAACCACCCCGAAAAATTAAAAACCTATTTCACGGCCCGTGAACGATTCAGAATGAGTAACGTTTCCGTTAAGTTTATTTCAGTTTACTGAATTGAATTCTAACATCAAAATTTTGGAATCGGAATAATAAATTGGGACAATGTGTATTACTAATTTTATGCAATTGTTTTTTTTAATGAAATAAAAATTACCCGGAACAGTAATTTTCATAAGTAAAATGTGGGAAATGGAAAATTTTGGAACTTAGGGTCTGCATTGCACGATTTGATTATTTTGCATAAAATACTAATTTAGGCCCTACCGTTACTAGGTTCGCAAATGCCAACATCCCGGTAGGTTTGGACGGTGCTGTTATTGTAGCACAAGAAGCGAGGTGAGTGTACTGTCTTCTTGCCAAACTGTTTTCTGTATATATATATGATGATGACAAATGTATTTGTTTACACTGTACGATTTCATAAATGATATGGATCAAACAAATTTTTGGAATTGTGTTGGTTTCTAAAAGAAGGCTTAAAAAAATAATTTTCGTTAGATATGTGTGGATTATATTTCTCCCCGTAAGGGGTGTGAATTATATTTTTTCCCGTAAGAGGTGTGGATTATATTTCTCCCCAAATGGGGTGTGGATATTTCGTAGGAAGGCATTCCTACGAATGTTACGTTACCGTTATAACTCCCGATCGTGAGGTTAAAACGATCACTATGTCTAACCAATGTGTGTTGTGGTGGAGTGGTGGTTTGAGACGTGATGTTTATCTATACTGGGTGATTTATTATTTATTGTGATGATCGGTACGATATTTATACTAGATGGTTTTGAAATAGAACTTACATATATTGCTTTATTTTCCTTACATATATTGTGAAGACTTTTACACGCTATGTGACACCTAGATACTTATGCTTGATCCATATTTAAATGATATATTATTTAGAATGTGTTATTATGTAAAAATACTTTTATTAAGAAGGTAGTACACTCGCAGGTGAAATAGCTAGGCGTTGGTCCCCTACTGGTACTGGGTAGAGTTCGGCAATGGTATAGCGAGGGAGTATTTTTGGAAGGTGCTGTTTGAGGCAAACCTAGAAGAGGTTCATTGTTGTTTTTATTTTTATTTTTTTTGTTATTAAAAATTCAGGGACGGGTGTGTCCCTAGTTAGAGAAAATGTTTATAGCCTGATTTTGGTGATTGTATAATTATGATTGTCTACTGTCGCTTTTTAGTTGGTTTGTCCCTCAGAGGATTTCATGTCGATGTCACGCCGGCCCCATAGGTGACGGGTGTCTGGGGGTGGGGGTTGACATTAGATGTACTATCCATAAATCTAAAAGCCTAAAGACCGAGCTATAGGGACGCTACATAGCAACCCCAATCTATTGAAGCCGATCACCTCGTCCCTAGTCGGTTTCATAAGAGAGGTAGTACGAACTTTGGTGTGGATAACCCTACAATTGACATCTGGTGAATCATTTAGGCACAACACCGTCAATTGACCGAGCTACATGGATGTGACATAGCAATCACGCTAGGTGGTCAGACTCATAGTTTAGCTTGGGACCCTGACAGGTCAGCACTTTACTTGATCGATCGAAAATGGTAGATTTTTTTCTCGAAGGAATGCCTCCCGAACTGAGAATTAGGGCACTCAACTTGTCTCGAAAATGATCATGACCAACCTGGAAGAGTGATGGCCATAGCTCAGCCCATTTCAATTCGTTGGGCCCACTTTTTTAAAAACACTGGGACCAACACTGGGTAACCGTATCAGTTCTCAGAGCATCCGAAATATGGACAAGATGCTACTGATACTCCAAGATACGAATCAACCCTATGATCTCAGTAAACGACTCCTATATTATCCAAGAGATGTTGGATAATATGTGCCTTATCCGTATTTGGCACCGGAGCCAAATATGAAGTTATTTGATTAGGGTTAGATGACTTGAGTTGGATTTGGTTGAGTTCAAATTAAGTTTGATTTAATTAAATTTAGTTAAATTTAATTAATTTAGTTGGGTTGACTTTAAAAAAGATTTGATAAAATTTAATTTATTAATATTTGGATTTAATTAGATTAATTTTTAATTAAAAATCTCAATCAAATGCATTAAATATACACAACTTTCCCACCATAAATGAATCAAAGAGTCTGATCAACAAAACCAGTTTTCCATTGATTGAAACGACACTGCTGACAGCATTCTACAGTATTGATTCAATAATTTAAAAACCGAAAAAAAAAAAAAAAAAAAAAAAAGAAAGAGAGAAAGCCATTAGCATCACCTAATTAGGAGGATACCAAAAGATTTAATAATTTAATTTTGCAACCGGTGCCGCTCTTGTTCTCGTGCCATTGTCGGCTTTCAACCCATGTGATCGTATTGGCGCTTGGTTGATCGTCTCCTTGAAGTAACCTCGGATGATGTTTCTTCTTTCTGCAAAATTAATTTTAGATGTAAAAGAAAGAAAAAAAGAAGACAACTTGAAAAAGAATATGTAAAAAGGTTCAAAACTAGGGCTGGCAATTTATGTCAGGAATTGACCACTAAAATTAAATTTATATTTCTAAACCCGTAGTTTTTATTTTGGGTTGCCCGTAGGTTTTTTTTTCCCTTTAAAAAACAAACAAATCCAACTATAGAACTTGGATAAGTTTTGGCACGATATGGTGTTTATCGTCTCTACACGATACAATGTAAAATATAACAAAACGTGCTACATAATTGATTAATTATTATATCAAAATTATTTATTTAATAAATTGTTTAATTAATTTCGTGGGTTCCCATTTAATTGATTATTCCAAACGAATCAAAAACATCATTGTGTTCAATTATCAAGCCGACGAGTATAACCCGAAACACGACTTGTTTAGCAGCATGGTTCAATACAAAACTTATTGAAACTACGCGATAAATCACAAAAACTAAATAAGAATTGTTTTTGAGGTTTGATAAAACCTTTATCAAGCTAAAAAATATACAAACCTCTACACCTATATTTTTCACTTATCTACTAAAATCTTTAGAATTAAGATATTATTTATAGAGATAATACTAAGGTATTAATTATCTTTACTATCAAATCACTTTGATTTTTTATTTTTACTTTATGGTAAAAATACTTCTTTTGTCAAATAATTTTTTTAATTTTAAAAAATACTTAATAAAATCAATAGACGGTCTAGATCGTTTAGATCTAACAACTGCAATTAATGAATATTCCTACTAAATATTTACAAAAAAAATTCTATAATGAGATTTGTCTAGAAGGTTGGAGAAGACTTACGGAGTGATATTACCAAATGAAGCCTTGATAAAGAGTAGGTATTCAGAACATTTCGAAAACAATTTTTAAAAAATGTAAAAATTTGTTTGGTATTATTGTCAAAAGAGTAATAGTTGTATTTTGTGTTTTCTAAAACAGAAAACGAATTGTAACTAAAACATTCAAAAATTGAACCTTCAAAGAGTGATTTTTTGCTCAAATGCAGCATATCATCCAACTGTAAAAACTTGCATATAGTTTCATGACTAAAAACATGTCATAAACCGAAGATTCGAGACAAAGAATTTTTCAAATCTAACCCCATGAAAACAGAGAACAAGAGGTCTCCAACATCCATCAAACAAAAAACAAATCATTCAGCAAATTCACCAAGTGTTCCTTAAAACCATCTATTGTCTCATACATCATACCTTGTGCCTGTACGATTTTATGACGCTCGTCAGCAAATCGTCCCCTGCAATTCGTCGCATATTCCGTATCATTTCAATCCGAGTGATCTTCTTCTCCTAAAAAAAGTAGGGGAAAAAAAAAAGAATGTGAGATTAGAAAAAAGAGGTTATTGTTGAACACTCCAGAAACTTTTAAAATATTTACCCATAAAATCTCACACACCCTATAATAATTATCTTTTTCAAAAATTCAAAATTATTGTACAACCAAAAAGTCACTATAATCAGTGACTTTAAACTTTTCATAGAATTATTAGACTTTTAAAAAACTATTGTATTGAGTGAGTGGGCTGGATGAATAGGGGTTGCAAAATTTGGGTTTCATTCAAGGTTTTAAATAAATCTTAACAATAGAATCTTTAATTTATTTGAATTATTTTCGTTCGTTCCATTTTTTCTCCCAATCTTTCTAACCAAACATTCCCTATATCTAGAGGAATTTACCTTGTGATCACGATGATACTTTGAGATCATATCGATGGAATGAGAGGGCAAGAACATCGATAATGCCGCGAGTAGACTCGGAAAAGGCATCCATGGTGAAATTGGTTTACCAGAGGACGTTCGAATACCACCTAAAGAAAAACACAACAATTCATCATATTCTTGAGTTTCTTAAACAAATTCATTATATTCTTGGTTTTCTTAAACAAATTCATCATATTCTTGAGTTTCCTAAACAAATTCATCGAGAATGTGTGAAATTTTTTCTTACCCAACAAGTCAGCAGGCGCTCTGAAACTGAAAATGAACTCCGGCAATATATGAGAGTTAGCCTTAGTATTCCACACAATATACTTCTTCGGAGAGGTCAAATTATCAACACCCGAATCAAACTCCCTAGAGCTTGGGCGAGACTGTTTTGAAGTAGCTGGAATACTCTCCATCTTCCCCAGTATAATCCGGCAAAGCAGGAGGTACCTCAGCCCATCCTTGTCTGGAACGGCTGATTCCACACTGCAATATAATTTGAAATTGTTCATTACATCAAAATCAGACTCATAAAACAGATAATGGAACTAAATAATTTTATCAAACAGTGGGCGTACCTATCAACAGGATAGGAATCAGAAGAGAGATGGACGCCAATGCCATAGCCGCTGGCATCAGAGTTTCCACTACCAAACCCGTCCAAAATTATGCTGTCGATCTCACTCTTGGAAGCACCATACCAACAATACTTCACGTTAGCATTGCCCCCGCACCTTGTAGTAACTGCTTGTTGGAACGTGTAAAAGGATTTGAACCGTGCTTCTCTCATCGCTCCGGTGTACATAATTCTATGAATTTCCTCAAGTCTAACGTTCACTCCAAAAACACCCAAACCCGCGAGGAACCGGATTTTGATAACCTCATATGCCCTCTCTTCTTTCGCCAATTTAACCAAAACATCCCCCAACGGTTGCTCTTCTTCGTGGGATGAAGATATGACACTTCCACAACTAGAAGCTGATGACTCATCTTGATCGTCATCAGCCACTGGAACCGAATTTCTTGGGGCAATACGGCTCTCCATAACCAACAAATCAAGAAGCTACGTAGGGTTATTAATCTGAATCAATAGAAAGCGAGAACCGAGCACCAATTATACTTGGTGCAGCCAATAGGAATTCAACCACTCTTCTTATTTGGAATTCGCCGCAAATTCGTAACAAAGAACCAAAAAAATTTGCTTGAAGATCAAGCAGAAGAAGAAACTTTAACGAAGAATATTCACCAAAAGGAAAAAAGAAAAAAGGAATACGTAACGCAATTAGTGAAAAAACGAATCAAAAACACATTGTAAATCGAATCTAACTCTTCCTAGATCAAATTAACAAAGAAGATCGATAGATCCGAACATAAAACTTGAAGAAGAACAGAAAATCAACAGTATGAACAAATATAAATAGAAATCACGCACACAAATTGCATATATTATATTATATAATTAACAAATTGATCTTACTTGGAGAAGACGATTGACCTGCGATTAGAGCGAGAGGAGGAGAGAGAGAGCAGTATATATAGACGAAGTAACCGACGGGAAAGCCGGTGTGGCGGTGACTTAGCGCAAACTGTTTTTTAGAAGCCGCCGTTTGGGAAATCCAAATGGTGGACGGATTTATAAAAATGGCGGTTCGATGCGGATGTGAAATTACGGGATTGCCCTTTTCCTTTGCCGTTGAGGATTAGGATAGGGGGTCATAAATGATAACTCGTGGCCACGTTATCCGTGACGAGCGTGAGCGCGTGAGACGTGGAATGTTTTATGTCCTGTTCACGCAACGGTCACCTACCGCTTGCTCTTGTTCTTGTTTTGTTTACAAAAATATTTCAAGAATTGTTTTCGATTATAAATTGACCGGAATGTGTATATTATAAATTCCCCCGCCCTCCCGTCGAACCTCTGGCTTCTGGTCATCTAAATTCGGTCACCGGCTATCAAATTATTTTTAGTCACATGTAACTATTTTTTAATTTTTTTTTCTTTAGATATATGTAATTATATTTTAATTTTTTTTTGAGTTACATTGTTTATTTTTAATTACATCTTAACATATTTTTTAGCTATATTTCTAGTGTATTTTTTAGTTTCTTTTATGTGATTTTTCAACGATCAGCAACTAAAAAATTAGTTGAATTTAACTAAAAATAATAACAAAAAAGTATATTAAAAAGAAGTTACTACAAAATAGTTGAATGTAATTTAAATAATTTTGACGACCAGTGACCAAAGTTCTGACAACCGACTACTAGCAGTGGCTGGAGTTTGGTGGTCGGCGGTTGGTGACGCAAACCTAATTAAAATATTAGTATTTCCATGAACTCTGATATATGAAAATAAAAGTAAAGTACTTATTCGATTTAAGAGTTTTTATTAATTTAGTGTCATTAACACTTCCTATCAACTATTCCATTTTAGAAAATCTATTGGCACTCTATTTTTTTTTTTTTTATTCACGTATAATTAATAGGGATGACAATTGAACTCAAACCAGTGAGTAATTAAACCAAAGTGAATTGAATGGTTCGAGCTTAAAATCGATTAAATTGTTTCAATTTTAGTTTTGGCTTTAGAATTGAAAATCAAAGCGGTTTTGATTTTTATTTTTGGGTTAGGATAGTAAACGTGAGACCAAACTGTGTAACAATTATTTTAGATTATATATATTTTGGTTATTTATTTTTTATTACATTTGAATTTTATGTTTTATACTTTAATTATGTTTGAAATGTTTATTGTGACCATTAATAATTTGGTGGTTTGGTTTTGATTTTACTTGGAATTTATTTTTCATATTTTAGTTATATTTTTGTTTATAATTTTATGAACTTGTGGTTTTGTTGTTTTGGTTTTTGGTTTTATATAAAATTAAACAGTTCGATTTAAAAAATAACTTTTAAAAAAATCGACAATTTATGATTCGATTTTAAATTTGATATAAACCTCAAGATGTTAGTTTTCATTTCGAGTTAAACCAACCTAATAATTTAAAAATATTTTTAAATTATTATATAATATATTTTCGTAGCGCACACACAATCAGTGTGCACAATTATATTATAATATATTTTGAATTATTTTAAATCTTTTAAAAATATTTTTTAGAAAATAACTTAAATACCCAATAAAAATAAAAATATAAAGAGTTGGTTATTTGATGCACAAGGCTATTCACACTCTCAATTTCACATTTTCCTTCTAGGTCAAATTACAAAAATACTTATTATTTTTGATAGGGGTATTTTCTTGTCTTGGACTGGCCGACCTTCTCCTTCCTTGATCAAGCAGGTTCTCTTCCCTACATGCGGTCTGCAATGCCTAAGTTGGATTCTCCTTGGTCTGATCGGTTACTCAATCATTCATCTCCCCGACAACTGAACCTAAGTACACATTGGACCATTTGACCAAGCTTACTAGGCCTTTGTGATTCCACAACTCATATATTGTCCATGTGCGCCTTGCAGGGCCGACCCATGGCCCCCATCGCCTCTCTCTGACAATCATCATCTAACAAGGTCGGATTAGCCCTTAATCAATTCAGATTAGGTCAAATCCTTCTATTTCACCAGTTTCAGAGTCTACCCTAATTTTTAGGCCTACCCTATATATGTATATATATGATGCAGGTATTTTCAGACATCACTGAATTAGCACCTGGGCCCTAGCCATGTGTCCACCATCACCATGACGTAGACGCATGTAATCTCTTTTGTACCTAGAAAAGAGTAATGTGCCCCGCAAGAACGCTGCTGCCCAGAATTCTGTGTCATGTCTCTGGACGACCAACTTTAGGGATTTAATCGTTTGTCTTGACCAGCTCACCATTTTAGTCCGTTTCTTTTCCAGGACTCTACAGATCTTTGCTTTCCTCCACCAGCTTACCTCTACAGGTTTGACAAAGGTCCGCGAGTTTCTCCAAATGGGCTCGCAAGCCCAAGACCAGTCATTATCTTCTAAACGCCCCGGATTATCGGCTAAACATATGATTTTGCCTAATTAATTAATCATTACCAATGCCTATATATACTAGGGCTATGCAAGCCCGATTTACGTTTTAATACGCGAATGCTCTAAGTTCATTTGCATGCTTGACGTATTTCTGTACATCTATGAGCTCTTACTCTCACGCCGGAGGGGTTTCGCCGGGATAACTCCCGGCCCAAGCCTTGTGCAGGTACCATCCCAGAGGAGCAGGACTCTGAATTTCAGTAGGTCAGTCCTCTCAGGACCCGATTACAGCTCACTAGAAGAATTTGCAGCTCATCAACTCCAACTCATCAAGAGGACCTACCTATTACCTGACTGAACCATACTCAATGTGTGTACCAATTTTATACACCAACAATATATATATGGTCTCCCTCAAAGGTTTTAAGCAAAGCATTTATTATTTTTCAGATTAAATTTCCTGCTTGGCTTGAATATTTATTCTCACGCCCAAAGAATTTCGCTAGGGAATACCTCGACAAGTCTTTCTGCAGGTACTCGGCGAACAGGTCTAGTTTGAAAGCGTGCTCCCATTCTCGAACACGGATCGGGTAGTCCAGCTCGGTTCTAATCTTCTCTATTTGTTGACAAATTTTTGGTATGAACTTAATGAATTACAAACAATATAAAATGTAAGTTAGAAAAGTCTTTGAAAAAGGAACAGGCAGTAAAATTAAACTTTAGAAATTCGAGAATCAACGTGCAAATACAGGAAAGAATGAGTCCAGGATTTTGAACCTTGAATAGACTTCATAAGGTGAGAGAGACCATTATAGCACCTCACCTCATACTTCCAGTCACCCTTGGAATTTTCGGTCATAGCTCAATTTTGTTGTGTCTATGAGATTTTTTTTATTTTTATTTTTTTATATAGATTTCCACTTACTGATTTGAATCTTACAAACTCCCTAGATTCAAATTAGGGTTACTCTATTTTTTCAAATTAGATTTAATCTTAGAAATTACAAGAACATTTTGCTATCCTAAGTTTTCTGTGTGAATACTATTAGAGGTAATATACTTAAATTACTTATGACCGATATCTCATTTACCGATTCCTCATCATGTTCAGACGCTCTTAGAAGAGCCCACTCAAATCACGTTTTGAAAATTATCAGTTTTGAGCCTGAAGTGCCCGAAGAGATAATCGATTTATGAAATGCGATTGAATAGTATCTGATTAATTATTACGATCTTAATACCAATAGATCCAAGTTAAAAGAATAAGATATTAAATTTGATTTATTTTTTATATACCGCTACATAAATCTTGTGATTTTGATATTCGATTTCTTCAACTAGTTTCATCCCAAAATTTCAACTATAAATTAGTTATGATTGAAAGAGTGGACAAAGATCAACATTATAATGTCCGTAGGACGCACAGTTTTCAACTTTGCTTTTGATAAAACAATCCAAATTCTATGTGAACACAAAAATGAACTTGTTAAAAATATGTACACACTCAAGAACATTGAAATATATATATATATATATATATATATATATATATATATATATATATATATATATATATATATATATATATTTAAAGAAGAAAATATATATGAAATCGAAAATATAATATATATATTTTTTTCCTTCTTGTTTTTCTTAGTTATTACTGGAAATAGTTATTTCTTGGGGGGTAAGCTAATGTTTGACAACTGTAAATTTCAGAAGCCTGATCGACTTATTATGATGTTAACACCCATAATTTTTACCTAACGGCAGAAAGAAATAGGATCTCTACCCTTTGATCTTTTGCTATTTTTGTGGCAATTACAAATTTGGAAAACAGAAATTAATTATTTGATTTCGGGTGAAAGTACAATTATTGCAAAGGCATTTGATTCTTAATTTAAGCCAATAGAGTCGAGTCAACTAATTGGGTGAAATTAGGCCACTTTTATGTGTGTGTAATAAATTATTAGGAAGACTAAAACACCAATTTAAAAATCTAAATTCTAGTGATTTGGCCTGAGTATTGTTTTGGTTTGATGAAACCAAAAACTGAATCGTAAGATATAGTCTTTGAGAGTTGGAATGAGGAACTCTAGGTTTTAATTCTTGCAAAATAATGTATCGTTGGTAGATATACCGATGTCGCATATTCATTGTGAGAATCAGTAAGTCGTTCTAAGAGAATTTTGATAGAGTATTGGCTAGTAAAAAATATATGTACCTGGTCAGACCTACCCTTATTATATTTTTAGAAAATGGAACACTTGTTAGGTAAGTTTTCTGTGAATCTCGGCCTATCTCCATTAATGTCGCGAATTTCGTAAAATATAGAGTAATGGGTCATTACTTCAAAAGCGTAAACACTCTTTCCTAGATTAGAGGGCAGTTATAACTATTTTCGAGACAGGATGTTAGAGACTAGGCATGACTCGAGGTTAGTGACCATGCTTGGGATGGTGAGGTAGAGGCTTTCAACTTGTTGTCTCCAACCAGGGTGATGGGCGTTTAGCCTTTGACCAGGTGTAGTAGTGCTCGGGGTTGTCATTTGATCGGGTTTTAGGTAGAGCTCTTTGAGCATTAGCTTCCTCGCCCAAGTCCTTTTTCGTGACTTATCGTTGATAAAATAGTTTGTCTTAGAAACAAAAGTATGAAAAACTTAAAATTAAACAATTGTAGATTGTAAGATTTTCCAGCAAAACTTAAAATTTCCCACCTGCGCAGATTATAAGATTTGTAGATTGTAGATTGTAAGATTTCCCAATTTTATAATCTACAGCTGTGTAGATTGTAAGATTTTTCAGCAAAGCACAGAAAGAAAAAGCAAGGCATGAAGCTTCTAAAGAATTAGAGATCACTAATGTTTACTACCAACCAACCAATCTACCGTGCACATCACAATTCCATGTAGACGCCCTAAAAGTAGCGCGCACACACCCTTAACCACCTTCCCTAGAGAAAATAGGTGACCCAACGACTCAGTCTGAGGCATACAACAACAATTACAATGAGATAAGAGCGTCACACCTTTCTTCTGAATCACCTCATCTATAGGAATAATGTGGTGTAAGAGCCTCCACATAAATATAGAAATCTTTATGAGAAGGAACTTATACCAAATCCTCTTAAAGAAGTGATGAGCTTCCTGATGTTTCCTGACACTTCTCCTGTAGATTTAACAACAAATTCCCCCAGATTAAGAGGTTGCCAAATCATAACATAACATCATGATTAGAAACATTAAGAACCTAAATATCCTCCAACTCAATCACATAATTAGCAGGAATAAGTCTCTGAATGAGATGCATATTCCATTCTTCATTAACTAACCAAATATATTTAACTTGAATTTTAGAATATACCAACTACAACTCACTCTGTGGAATTAAAGTAAGCTAAGCATCCCACCAAAAGAAAACATGCCATATAGCTATAAAAAAAGGGAAAATGATTCTCAACACATAATTTTCCATCAAGTAAGGCACCCTACACGTGGCTTTGATAAGCACAATTTTTTGCAATTAGCTATAGCACAATCCTCGTAAAAAAGCCAACCCAAAGAGCTGAACCTTCTCTAAATCTCCACCAGAGTTTCACCTATAAAGCTAGAATGAAGTCCTGTAAGCCTTGATTCTCTTGAATGACCAACAAATATGACGTTGGCCTATTTTATATAGATAGACTTCGAAGTTCAAACTACTACTTGAAATTCTATATTTATATTTTTTTTTCTTTTGCTCGTATTTAAGTTTGCCCATTGATTCATGTATACTTTTATCTATTTAATCATTGAAAATTGCTACCGAGTCATATACCATTTATCTCTCCTATTATTTTTTATAAAATCACAAATCTCCTCTATCAATTACAAAATACCAATCAACCCCTTTATTTTATTTTTTTGGCAAAAAAATATAAATACCCTTCTTTTATTTAAAAATATATATTTTTATTCTTTTAATTCCCCCCCCCCCCCCCCAAAAAAAAAAATAAAAAAAAATCAATAACACTCCTATTTTTTTAAAATAATTTTTTACTCCTATTTTAAAAAGAAGTAAATTTACTCCTCCATCCCCAGCGACTTCTTATTCTTCCCTCTTTCTCTCTCCCACTCACCCCCCCCCCCCAAATCCGCAACGAATTTGTGTTTTTCAGTTATACAGCCATCACTGATTGGAGAGAGAGAGAGAGAGAGAAGAAGGGGGTGGGTATGATTGTGCCAGCGGGGGTGGGGTAGTGGGGGTGGGGTTTAAGTTTCATTTTTTTTATTATTAAAAAAGGAGGGTGAAAAAAATAATTTTTTAAATAGAAAGTGTAAAAAAGTAAAAGAGAAACTATATAAAAAAGGTTAAAGGAATATTTATGTATTTTATTATTTTTATTATTTTTAAATTATTAAGGATAAAATTATCATTACAATAGAAATTTCAATAACTTTTTATCTATAGGAAATTAAATAGTGTTTGATCAAAAATGATAAGTGATTGTCCGATATTTCGCAAACGATTAGAAAAATTTGTGATTTTAGGCAATAAAACAGATAAAATAAGTGAAAAATACCCAATTGATACCTACCAAAGGGACATGCAAATATTCAATAGTCATATTCATACACCATGTGTATGGAAAAAGGGCAATAATTGTGGGCAAATTTTATTTTAGATCCTTTAAGTATTGACACATTTTTATATGATCTAATAATTTTATTGTGTTTTAGTTTAAACCCTCTAAATAAGAACATGATTTTAAAAGGTTTTTTGTTAATTTGTTTTGTCCAAATTGGACAAAATTAGAGGTAAAATTGTTATTTTATATATTTTTTAAATTTTATTTATTTTTTCTTTTCTCTTTTTTTCCCTTTTCTTTTGCTTCTTATTTGTTTCATGATCCTTCTCTGCACAGTCATCTCTGACCAACACCACCCACACCATCTCCGTCTCTATCACCACTATGTCCGACCGTCTCTGTCTCTGCACAATCTTCTTTATGCCAGCACCACCACCACCACTGCAATCGAAGCAACCCTCCTACAATCAAAGACCCAAAACCCTTTTCGAGCAATTTCTTGGCCAGAGTTGAGTAATTTCTTGACCAATTTGGGTTTTGGATTTTGCTACGGCGTATGGTTTTTGTTTTTGGCTTTTCTTCACCAGATTTGAGTAATCTGGATTTTCAAAGGGTGGTAGTGATGGAAGAAAGTTGCAGGGGTGGAGAGAGACGTTGATGGCTGTTGATGTCGGATTTTGGATAACCTCAACAGTATGGTCTGGTTAGCGTTGGTGGAGATGGAGAAGTTCGGAAAGAAGATCTTATTTTATGTTGAGCTGGGGATGGAGAGGTCCGAGATCAGTCCTCCTAACCCGAGAAGAGCTGAGGAGGAGTGACCCAAAATAAGTCCCGAGCAAGGAAGCTGCCTCGAGGTCTTCTAATCCGTGGAGCTTCTTATCTGTGAAGAGGTCTCTAGCCGAGAAAGTGATGGGTCTGAATTGGAATGAGCCCAAAAGCCTTCTAATCCGAGGAGAGATAAGCTGGAACGCTTTGTGATCCGAGAAGAAGTAGATCCGAGCTGAGAGGAGGCAGAGCCAAGATGGGGCAGCACTTCGACACCTGCACAGAGGACTTACCGGGATGGTCTCGGCGTGTCCTCTCCAGCGTGAGAATCAGTACAAGGGAAAAATTTATAGATAAGCTACTGAGAAGAGTGAACAAAATTCATCTACCTTTGGGTATTGGTATGCCTTCCTATATATAGGCATGAAGTGGATTAACTTAAGGACTTAAGCATAGATTAATGTCCCTTCATTGTCACATCAGTGTCCCATCTTGGCATGGGAGATAAGAGGGCACCCTATGTTGCCCATGGGATTCTTTAGCCAATAAGGAGAGGGCACGAGGGCACCTTATGTTGGTCATGGTAGAAGATATTTATAAATATTTACGGTTAGGGAAGTGAGCCAGCCCATTATTCGAGGAGAACACTTTCCTGCCGTAGTCGAGATGAAGAATTTGATTCATGCCCTTCCTAGATAGTCGGAGATGGGAATTGGGAGTTGTGTGGAGCTTTCTACCCTATCCTTCTTAGATAGTTGGAGAAGAGGATGGGGCTTTTGCTGAGGATCTTGTGAAGTCAATTTTCGAGATGGGCAATGCCGCTGCAGAGAAAGCCGAGATGGGGAAGGATTCCCCATCCTGGCAACGACTCACCTACTTTTCCTAAAGAATACTACTAGCTAGGGTCTTGGAACGACAAGGGCTAAGGTGTGCCCTTGCCCGGTACAATCTTCACACTTAATCCTTTGGTATGAGTTGATCTTGCTGGAGAGTTGTGGACATGTGGCGGTCTCTGGGGTGCGGCCGCTGGGCAGATCCCGAGTCTTGAGGTCTGAGCTCGGCCATTCAATCGAACTTGGTCAAAACTCCAGTCTGTGTGTAGGGCTCCAGTAGGGGTCTTTAGGGGTGACCAAATTTACCATCATCAATGACTAAGGGGGGATCTTCAAATTTACAGTGGATCTTAACAGATCCACCACAAATTTGTTAAGTTCCACGATGGTAGATCATCGCACAGAGAGAGAAAGGGTTGAAAGAGTGGGGGTGGCGCATGTGTTGTTTATTGGGTGGTGCTTGTCAAATGTGGGAAGTGGCATTGATGGCAACTGTGTTGGTGCTTTCCAGAGATGGAGGTGGTAGTGGCTGGACGTGGATGGTGAAGAAGATGGTAGAAGACAACGAGTTGTGTAGCGACGAAACAAAGAAGAAGAAGAAAAAGAAAAAAGAAAAGGGAAAAAAGAAGACAAAGAAACCAAAGAAAAAATGAAAAAAAAAAATGAAAAAATATAAAAAATACAAATTTATCCCTAATTCCATCTAATTTGAACGAAAAATTTAACAGAGATCTTTGGAAACCCCATTCATACATAAATGGTTTAAACTGAAACGCAACAAAATTATTAAACCACATAAAAATATATCAATACTTCTAAAGTGAAATTTACCCAATAATTAATGGGTTCGTTTTCATTTCAATAGTCTTCTTTATCTTTAGACTTCCCTGAATACTAGCAGTACTAGTAAAGTTCGCTTTTAGTAGTTTATGTTATTATTGAACATCTCTTATAAGCCAAATTACCAAAACTTACTGAACTTACGATGCCTTCGGCACATTGGAATGGAATGGAATTAATGTGTTCGTTTTCATTTCAATAGCCTTCTTTGTCTTTAGACTTCCCCGAATATTAGCAGTACTAGTAAACTTTGCTTTTACTAGTTTATGTCAGTATTGAACATCTCTTACAAGCCAAATTACCAAAACTTACTGAACTTATGATACATTTGGTACGCTGGAATGGAATGGAATGACAATAAAATTGATATTAGTATAGTAGTGCAATGGAATGGGCAATATCATTCCAATGTTTAGTAACAAAAGAAATTACATGTAGTAATGGAATGACATCTGATGAGTGTAAAAATGGTTACTCCAGCGCAACTAACCGAAGGCCGCCACGTGTCCACAATTTCCTCCAAAATTCATGGCACATCGAAGGCTAAGTATGGAAAATCCATCGAGAAGAGAAGCCTCTTCAACTATATCGGTCGCCCCAAATGATTCAGTTTTCTCCAGGACGACTATCATCATCGCCGGGATGGGCGACCACTCCCCATCTCAGTGTTCTCCGTTGCATTAATGCTCATCCCTTCCTGTTTTCGTTAGCCCGGGAAGGGCAATAATCAATTTCCTCATCCCGGCTGCAACAAGGTAGTGTCCTCCTCAATTTGTCCACAAGTTGGTTTGGTTCTCCACCTTTTAAGCATCCCAAAATATCTCCAAAATATCCCAAAATATCTCCTAATATCCCAAAATATCCATAATCATCATTGTGACCCTCTTCCCTAACCACAATGTCTCCTAAACATGGCCAAAACAAGAGCTCCTTGACACATTCTCATTGGTTACATGCAAAGTTGACACCATGATGTGATCTTGATGAGACATTAAACCCATACTTAGCCCCTAAACTAATCTCCGTCTTGCCTATAAAGAGGAGAGTATACAATTGCTCAAAGGTAGATGAATTTTGTTCACCCCTACTTTCCATTCTTCCCGGCAGTTATATTATACATTTTCCCCCCGTACGTTGATTCTCACGCCGAGGGGACACGCCGGGAAAACCCCGACAAGTCCTATTTGCAGGTTTCTAGGTACTCATTCTTCCAAGAACTGCTAAATTCCAAGTGTTGATTTATCTTACCAAAAATCACGAAGAATTCTGCTCCTCCCTTTCTCGACTCAGAAGGTTGTCGGGCCCTTCCCGGTACCAGCCCTCCTCTTCCCTTCAAGGGGTTCTCCATGGACAAGAAGCTACACGGACCAAAGATCTCTACTCCGGAACCCTCCAACACCCTCCATGGCTGACTGGACCATACTATTGATGTCGACCAAAATTTGATATCAACTTGACAAGGCTTACCGAAGAGAGCAAGCTAAACGCTTGCAGTTTGTTTGGAGTAGGCAAACTAGTCATGGTAGTTGGAGTTGGAAAGGAAGAGGTAGAATGAGTGGCAGAGCTGGTCATTGCAGCCATGGGATCTAACTTGCAGCGTGAGCTTGGAGGCGTGACTGACCTGATTGCAGAGTGGAGATAATTTCATTAGCTTATATATCAACAATCTTATATGAGAGAGAATGTAAACTAATAGA
Source organism: Eucommia ulmoides (assembly GCA_016647705.1). Lineage (NCBI taxonomy): Eukaryota > Viridiplantae > Streptophyta > Magnoliopsida > Garryales > Eucommiaceae > Eucommia > Eucommia ulmoides. The sequence continues at coordinate 6,354,435 of CM028334.1, read as the reverse complement.
ATTGGTTACACAACAACTAATAGAATAAATGAGAAACAGAAAGTACCAAAATCAGTTGGTTGGTGTTGTTCTGGACGGATCTACAACATGTATTCTTTCAATCGATACTCTTTATCTCTCTCTGCTGTGACTGCTGCAGGATTTGAGTATATTATATGTTGAATTTGACTCTAAAAAATTGTGTGTTAGCCTGTTGAGTTTGAGTAATTAATATATTTTGTTGCTTTGATTATTTTTTTATTTTTAATTTTTAGACTAAAAAAAAAAAAAAAAATTTATGGCTGCCCAAGGGCTGGGCTTGCGCCCTAATTATTTTGATAGGGTCAGACTTTACCTCCCTGTGGTTTGGCCAATTTGTACTTTACCCCCCTTTGGTTTGGAAATCGTCACTTATCCCCTTGTGGTCAGATATTTCTTACATTCCCGCAGGAGATTCGGCCCCCTGATATAGGGGATAAGTGCAATAAATATCTGATAACATAGGGGGTAAGTGACAATTTTCAAATCACAGGGGGGTAAGTGCAAATTCGTCAAACCATAGGGGGTAAAGTCTGGCCCTATCAAAATAATTAGGGCGCAAGCCCAGCCCTCGGGCAGGCCCTATAATTTTTTTTTTATTTTTTTTATTTTTTTGGTCTAAAAATTAAACCAAAAAAAAAAAGTCAAAGCAACAAAATATGTTAATTACTCAAACTCAACAGGCTAATACACAATTTTTTTAGAGTAAAATTCAACATATAATATACTCAAATCCTGTAGCAGTCACAACAGAGAGAGATAGAGAGTACCGACTGAAAAAATACATGCTGTAGATCCTTCCAGAACACAGCTGAGAGAGATAGAGAGTACCGACTGAAAAAATACCTGTTGTAGATCCTTCCAGAACAACACCAACCAACTGATTTTGTTACTTTTTGTTTCTCATTTATTCTATTAGTTATTGTGTAACCAATTCTGTTAGTTTACATTTTCTCTCATGTAAGATTGTTGCTATATAAGCTAATGAAATGATCTCCACTCTGTAATCGAGTAGAGCTTCTCCACTTTATAAAACTCTAACTTGGTATCAGTCACGCCTCCAAGCTCACGCTGCAAGTTAGATCCCATGGCTGCAATAACTAGCTCCACCACTCATTCTGCCTCTTCCTCTCCAACTCCAACCACCATGACTAGTTTGCCTACTCCAAACAAACTGCAAGCGTTTAGCTCGCTCTCTTCGGTAAGCCTTGTCAAGTTGGTTAGGAGCAAATACCTCTTGTGGAAGTTCATGATCTTCCCCATTCTCAAAGGTAATCGGCTTGATGGTTTTGTTCTTGGCACCAAGCCCTGCCCACCAGAGTTCCTCGACACCGAAAGAACACCAAACCCAGTTTTTGATGACTGGTAATCCACCAATTAGCTTCTTGGTTGGCTTTACAACTCTCTGTCTCTTGAAATTGCTACCCAAATGATCGATTGCCACACCAGTAAGGACCTGTGGACTACAAGACACGAGCTCTTTGGTGCTCACACCCGATCTAAAATCACACTCCTCAAATCCGAATTGCAACGTACTTGCAAAGGAGGCAGTACAATGGCAGACTATCTAACTTCCATGAAAACCATTGTTGACAATCTCTTGCTCACCGGCAGTTCCATCTCGTTACCTGACCTTATTACCCAAACCCTAAATGGCCTTGATTTCGACTATACTCCAATTGTCGTCCAATTAACTGAAAAAGCAAATCAGTCCTAGATCGAATTTCAAACCTCTCTTTTGACATTCGAAAGTCGGCTTGAGTAACTTAATAGTTTTCAAAATCTTAATGTGAATCACATATCTATCAACGCCGTTCACCAATCTCCATCGCCATATCCCACCTCTCAGTCCTCTACTGGCAGAGGTCGCTGCTCATATAAAGGAAACCCTAATCGTGGTCGATTTCGTAGTCGAGGAAGACATGACAGCTCCCGACTTACCAGTCAAGTATGTGGCAAACTAGGACACCTTGTTGCCATATGTTTTTACCGCTTTGATAACAGCTATTTGGGTAATAGTCTTGCCCATACCAACGGTGCTCTACAACCCACCTCACCTGCAACCTTCTCTGCTCACATTGTCACTCCCGAAACCACCTTTGATAATGTTTGGTATGTTGATAGTGGTGCAAGCACTCATGTGACCAACAATTCTGATTTATTCCAGCACCGAACAACCTACAATGGTAAGCAACGATTACTTGTTGGCAACGGTCACCCTTTGCCCATCCACCATGTCGGTATTTCCACCATCCTATCCATTCATCATACTCCTCATCTTCTTAAAAACATTCTGCACACTCCCCCCATCACCAAAAATTTGCTTAGTGTTTCTCAATTTACATATGATAACAATGTCTCTGTTGAATTTGACTCTCAATTGTGTTGTGTGAAGGACAAGCAAACCAAGAAAACCTTTCTTCAAGGGAAGCTTAAGGATTGCTTTTATCAATTCAATACCACAACCATCTCATCCTCTCCACCGCAACCACCTCCAGTCTTGCTCATTGTCTCTTATCAATAACGTCTCTCTAATCTTGCAGATTGGCATCGCATTTTAAGTCATCCATCCCAGCATATTTTAACTCAAGTTCTTAAGTCTTGTAATAAACGCATTTCTATTAATGAATCCCCAGGGTTTTGTGATGCTTGTCAATGTGGGAAGAACCATAAACTTCCTTTTTCCCTTTCTTCCTCCCATGCTTCTCATCCACTTGAGTTGATTCATACCGATTTGTGGGGTCCGACCCCCCTTCTATCCTCTGTTGGTTATCAATATTACATTTTATTTTTGGATGATTTCAGTCGTTACTCTTGGATATATCCGTTAAAACATAAAAATGATGCCCTCCATGCCTTTGTTCAATTCAAAACCATGGTTGAAAAACAATTTAATCATAGCATCAAAATAGTGCAAAGTGATTGGGGAGGGGAGTTCAAGTCTTTCACATCTATTGTAACTGAGTGTGGCATTGTTTTCAGACATTCTTGTCCCCATACATCCGCCCAAAATGGCAAGGTTGAGCACAAACATCTGCATGTTACTGAAATGGGGCTTACCTTATTAGCTCAAGCTCACATGCCAGCCACTCAAATTTTGGTGGGAAGCCTTTCACACTGCTGTATTTCTTATCAATCGGCTCCCTACCCGTGTTCTACGTGGTTAAACACCCATTTTTCTTCTTCACCAAAAACACCCCAACTATACCATTCTTCACCCCTTTGGTTGTAGTTGTTTTCCACACCTACGACCTTTTCAGAAACGCAAACTTAACTTTCACTCTCAAAAATGTTTGTTCATTGGCTATAGTGATCTCCATAAAGGTTACAAATGCCTTACCCCCAACGGTAAATTATACATCTCCCGGCATGTTGTGTTTAATCATCAAGACTTCCCTTATATTTCTTCCTTTTTATCCACTGATTCCACACCACCACCACCAGCCTACCTCCTGCTTACCAACTCTCATTTCTCCTCCTCCCATAGTGCCCCTTACCAGTGCTGCTTTCTAGATGCCACCTGTAGCTATACTCCTCTCACCAGCATCTCTCTCTCTACCTTCTCCACCTCATTCTTCCTCTTCCCCTCTCCCACCTCCTCCTCCTTGTCCACTTCCTACTACCGATACCACTGCCCTACCTAATCATCCCATGGTCACCCGAAGCCAACAAGACATTGTTAAACCCAAAATTCCCTTCACTGGTATGGTTGCTACTTCTCCTCCACTGTCCTTTGTCTTACCAACTTCTACTACCATTGCTCTTCAACAACCCACCTGGTTTCAAGCTATGATCAATGAATTCACAGCCCTTCAATGCAACTGCACGTGGTCTCTTGTCCCTGCCACACCTAACATGAATCTCGTTGGTTGCAAATGGGTTTTTCGGATTAAGTATCATCCTGATGACAACATCCACTAGCATAAAGCTCGCTTGGTGGCTAAGAGATTTAATCAAACCCTTGGTATTGACTTTCGTGAGACATTCAGCCCGTTATTAAACCTGCAACTGTTCGCATTGTGCTCACTTTAGCTGCCTCCTTCAACTGGACATTAATAATGTTTTCCTCAATGGTCATCTTAAGGAGGACGTCTTCATAACCCAACTTGATGGTTTCACTGATCCTCACTTTCCTGACCATATTTGCAAGTTGCACAAACATCTCTATAGCCTCAAGCAGGCCCCTCGTGCGTGGTTTGATCAGTTACGTAGTACCTTATTATCTTGGGGGTCCCAAAATTCTATCAGTGATTCCTCATTGTTCTTCATGTATCACAAAGATAAAATTCTTTTGATTCTTATTTACGTTGATGATATTATTGTCATTGCCAATCGTGTATCTTACTTACATGCCTTCATTGCCAAACTCCATACCCATTTTGCTCTAAAAGATCTTGGCCCATTACACTTCTTCTTGGGTATTGACGTTCATCGCAACTTACACCGGTTTTATCTCTCCCAACCACAGTACATCAATGATCTTCTAACAAAGTTTAACTTTGGCAACATGTCCACCTGCCCCCACACCGATAGCTCCCAGTCAAATTCTCTCTGCCTCCCACGGTGATCTTTTCCCCAATCCGTTTTTTCTACCGAAGTGCCATTAGTACCCGCCCTGACATCAGTTACTCCGTCAACAAGCTCAGCCAATTTCTCCAACGACCCACCACTTCCCATTGGAAGGCTATCAAACGTATCTTCCGCTACTTAAAGGGCACTTTTCATCATGCTCTTCATCTTCAGTCAGGTATTTGTCTTAATCTCATTGGCTTTTTTTATACTGACTGGGCCTCATCTATTGATGACCGTCGCCCCACTGGTGGTCACTGTGTGTACTTGGGAGAATCCTTAGTTGCTTGGTCGTCCAAATAATCGTAGGCCGTAGCTCGCTCTAGCACTGAATTCGAGTATCATGCTTTAGCTAATCTTGCTACTGAGCTCACCTGGATCCAGTCTCTTCTTCAGGAACTACAGTTTCCAACCTCTGAACTACCCATCATCTAGTGCAATAATCTCAGTGCAAGTTCTCTAGCGTCTAATCTGGTTCATCATGCTCGCACCAAGCACATTGAAATTTATGTGCATTTTGTTCGAGATAAGGTTCTGGCCAAACAACTTAATATTCAATATGTGCCATCTCATGACCAAATTGTTGACTGTCTAATCAAGGCACACTCACTCATTCCAGGTTTCAATTTCTACGTGACAAACTTGGAGTTGTACCTTCCCCGTCTCGTTTGAAGGGGGATGAAAGAATACCTGTTGTAGATCCTTCCAGAACAAAACCAACCAACAGATTTTGTTACTTTTTGTTTCTCATTTATTCTATTAGTCGTTGTGTAACCAATTATGTTAGTTTACATTCTCTCTCATATAAGATTGTTGCTATATAAGCTAATGAAATGATCTCCACTCTACAATTGAGCAGAGCTTCTCCACTTTATAAAACTCTAACTTCGATTGATTGCTTAGGGTTTTGATTTCATGAAATTGGACTTGAAATTAGAAAGGAATGAGGTTGGATTCAGAAAAATGTTACCTTGTTGACATCAGGATGATACTTGAGAGCGAATTTCCGATAATCACTCTTGATTTCGTCGGGACTTGCGGAGGGAAAAATGCCCAACACTTCGTATGGAGACTCCAGGCGGCTCGCTGTCGCTAGTGTTCCATTGAATCTACCTCTTCTGTTCTTCTTTTGGCTCGCGTAATCGGGTGAAAAATTGAGTGGCGTAGCACGTACAAAGAGATTGAACTTCAGAACGTAAACGATTCTCCATTTGAGTATCAAAGGTTTTGATCGGTGGCTTCGATGATGAGCAAGGCAAAGCTGAGCGGCAAGATCGACAATGAAAGCGACAACGTGGAGTGAGATGGGTTGGGGATGGTGACGGCTCAAAGAAGCCATCGTCGATGTTAGATCTGAGTGAGAGCGAGGTAGAGAGAGAGTAAGAACGGGTGAGAGTGAGATGAGAGAGAGATGGTAGAGAGAGTGAGACATTGTGATAAGGGTAGGGCTGATACTAAAATGAGTGCAAAAAAAAAAATAGGTGAGTTGGAAAATTACATATGAGGCCCTACTGTTGCTGACAATGGTGAAAGGAAATCACAACATTGCCATCACAAAATTACAAAATTGCCATTGCATATTACACTCATATATACCGATATATATAATAATAAAAAAAAATACTCGGGTCAGCTTTAAAATTTTTGGCCTAGTCTAAGCCCAGCCCTAGATTTAGTCGGGCCTCAAAGCTTGAGCCTAAGCCCTAAAAAAATAGGGCCGGACTAGACGGGCCCCGAGCCCATGACCACCCCTAATATTTGTACCAAAAAATAGGTCAAGAAAACATAGTCTCTCTGTACAGCTTTGCATAATAAACCAACTGTTCACCCAATACATGGTATATGTACATACAAGCCAAAACTCAACCAAAAATATGTTCTTTCCATCAGAAGAAAAATAGCCGCTTGGGTGCCGTTGGCAAGATTGTAGGGTTTACTTTAGTGGAAGAGCAGTTGAAAATCACAACCAAGCTCCCCATCCAGGAAACATTTGACACAAACGGTCAGGATCAATAGCATCTTGTATCAGCTGTTGAACCTACAAAGAAAAAAAAAAAAAAAAACCAGCAAAATGTGAATCGAAACCTAAATCCGAAACCTAGAATCACAGATAGCTAAGGTGGCATTTGGTTAGTGTTTTTGCTTTCCAATAAACTGGGATGGGAATTATGTTTCCGTTCTGGAGTATTCCGGGAATACAAACTTGTTTGCTACCGACCATTGTCCTGAAATTATTTCTTTTAATTTCTAAGAACAAGAACAAGATATACATTTGGTTGCAACATTTGTCATTTTTTTTTTTCGAGTGTGTGGTGACCGGCACGATGGTGGTAGGAATAATTTTTTGTGGAAATAAATAAAAATCAACATTTTTTTTTTTGTTTTTCAGATTCTTAAGGAATTCAAGGATTACTCTCAAAATTTTGGGAACAAAAACATGTTTACCAAATGTGTTTCTGTATATTAATCTCAAAATTTTGAGAGCGAGAACAGAAGCAGTAACCAAACGGGCCCAAAGGTTACAATCCGGTGTTTATGTTTTTCCTTTTTCCCCAAATAGTTGAACCAAAATAGGAAACGGGAAATGTAGCTAAGGTTGCGTTCGAGTGTTTCTGCTTTTCCTTTTCCCAAAATAGTTGGAACCGAAACAGAAAACAGGAAAAGAAAAATCTTTCAGTTCTGTTGCCAGAACACTAAATTATTTACCAAATACGATGAATATCTATCTATTACCTGGCCATGCACACTTCTCATTTCACCTTCTTCATACCCATCTAGCTTTTGCTTAACACGCATGAGAGCACGTGCTGCATCCTTGTTACCTTCGTATCGATCTTCTGAATCCTCTAAGCTCGTCTCCAGATCGTCATCAGTTTCCTATCACAAATTCTACATTAGAGACACTATATTTGACCAGCTATACTACTTCAATCATTAGCTATTGCAGAAACCAATGGGGCTCACTCACTCTTAAAAGACGCCTAGAAAGAGGAGGATTGCCTAGGCTTTATATATAACTCAGGATCAAGTAACACAAGCAATGTGGGATTTAACACACCTTCTCACACGCAGGGTGGACTTTGACAAACCACTGCGAATGGATATCAAGGGGTCCAACATCAATGTGGGATTTAAAAGTTATCAACCAACTCATCACATTTTTTGAATTTCATAAAACCTTCAAAAATTTTGAGGCATGCCCTTCAAAGTTCAAGCATGCACATAGTAAGAAAAGCTCATTTATTCATTTGACACAGGCGCAAAAGTTCACAAGTTATTCAAGGTAATTTCATTACACATTAATTTTAATAAGGACTTTAGATTATGAGTAGTAGTACTTTGTACCGCTTTTACTGCAAAACGCATGAAAATTTATAGGATGTTTAATTGATAAGCATAATCCCCATCATGAGCAATCATGCAACTAAACCGTAATGGCTTTCACATGTAGAAGAACACTTCACGAGACCCTCCATTTGGGACAGAAATTCACATAGAGACCCATTCGAGCATCTTGATACTCTTATAAGTTTTAAGGAAGTGATTTCATTCTTCTATTTATTTGTAGGCAGTTTGAATCTTCTATAGGTTCTTTCCCTCTAATGGAGGGTGAAGAACCGTCCAGGTTGCCAATGCTTACAAGTGTACAAGAGAGTTGAAGCATATGGATTACCTTTTGACGTTGCAAAGCCTTCAAAGGGGACAGAGCCCACTTATACAAGGGATCATGGATAAAAACCTGCATAAAATATTCATGACTCAGTATAGAGAAAATATACACAATTATTTATTTATTTTTATTTTTAAAAAAGAGAGTATACGGCTATTATCATACTTCAACAATTGTTAGGAGTGCTGCTTTATTTGTCCGCATGACAGAAAGAGTTTCCTCACAGCATCTTCTAAAAACCCCTTCCACTCCAGCTACTCCCATACCATCAACAATATCTCTCGTCAATCTAAATGGAACCTGCAAAAAATGGTCTAAATCACCACCAAAACAATGGCCTAGCTATGAAAAATCATCTAACACGGAAAAGAATTAGACGAGATTAAAAATTGACGCACCCGCTCAGGTGTTTTAAGCATCAGGCCTTGTTCGAAGGCAACACCGAGATCTATGTGAACAACTTCTGCAGTGGATTGATCAATAAGGATGTTCATGGAATGTCTATCTCCAAGTCCAACAATATAACCAACCTGAAATTTCAACCAAAACCATATGGATTCAATCAAGGTAAACAAATTGATTCCCCAAATTCTATTTTGCCCCAGGAGAACTGTTGAAACACAATGGGCCTAACTCACTTTCAAAAGACACCTTGTAAGATGAGGATTGCCCTAGACTTTACATATAGCTCAGTATAAAGTAACAAAAGCGATGTGTATTTGAAAAGGTAAAAATAAGAGAGAGAAACTCGACAAAAAAAGTATGAGTGCACGTGGTCTTTTAATTGGGAGGGCTTAAGGTCACTTTCAGGTGGATTGAATGTAGAAGTTGATTTCACAGAGACTAAGAGTAGAATGAATCTACCATCGAACTCGCAGCCACGCTTCGCGTATAAGCGAGCCTTTTCTCAAACCAATCAGCTGGATGTAGGAATCTCTCCAAGAAAAAGTAGTGCATGACAGGCCTGCATGAAATGATAAATAGACAGAGCAACTAAGTAAACTAAAATTTGAAAGCCAAGTGCTATACACAAACAAACAAACCTGAAATTCTCAGAGACTTGTTGAAATGCCTTGCGTTTGTCAGTCTCCTACAAAAAATCCAGATGATCATGGTAAGATTAAGCAATAATTGTCACCTCAAAGGTTCTTTTTACTTTCAATTTCTGAGTAAAGATTTTACACAACAATGAAAATATCAAAGAGGACACATACTGTAGTCATGTGCTGCCGGCATTTGAGAAATGTCCAGTCTCCAATTCCATAGCGTCCATGGGCACCTCCATCTCTGGCACTAAATTTTGAAGATGTAAAACATTTCAATATACGGACAAAATGTAACCAAATGACTCATAGACAATGCAAACCATATAACTCTGACCTTCCTATAAGATATTCACCCAGAGGTAGAGTGCCATTTACCCATTCAAGAACACCAGCACTTGGGGTGAAAGGAACGACCTGTTTGATAAACAACAGAGGCAGTTGAAAAGTCAATAAAACCATCTCCATTTAGCATGGCCAGCAAGAAGGCATTTATTTCAAACAGAATAAGGAAAAACCACAATTTTGACACCGCACTTTGTTTCAAATGATTCAACAGATTCCAGAATTGCTGAAGGGATGACTATTGGATTCTCATATGCAAAAGATATTTATCATTTTCTACAAGTAACGGAGTGTAGGATCAATCAAACGTTTGGTACGGATATCGATTACTATAGAAAACAAATACAACATAGACTTGCAGACTACGCAACCATTTGCAGCTTTATTTATGCAAATACTTCTTTACTACGATATCCTTTTTATGAATGCAATTCACCTCCACAGCTGTTTAAGCATGAAATAAATAGGGAAAGCTTTTTTAATATAAAAATTGATACCAGTTGGGTAATTGTACCCACCCAATCAACATGAGAAGTGGAAATTATCAGGAATTGACCATATGAAAGACCTTTCTGGATCCAGTAACTGAAATCCTAGCTTTCTCAACTGATGTTTTTCCCTTCTTGTTCTAGCTCTCAATAAGGGGTGCATTAGCACCATTGCTTTAACCTTCAGAACAGAAGTGACTATGCACCTCCTAACCCTTCCCCCCCGACCCCTCATTGCTCAATTTCTGTGCAACCAAAACCACACCCCATTCCTCCACCATTGTTGAATTTCTCTTGAATAGTTCTGGTCCTTAATTTTTTTTATAAAAATCCTTCAACCTTAATATATGATAGTTGCATATACCATTGGTCAGGGAAATTTGCAGGGCAGAACTTAGCAACCTCTCTCAAATTCAACTTGCATGAACTTCTTGGTGCTGTCCGACTCATAAAATTTTGTGTTATTAGCCAAGCATACAATCATAATGGTAAGAGTGAGCATTTTCCTTCTCGCCTACTGACACATGCTAGAATTGTGAAACTATTTTTAACCTGATACGGTAATGGCACTTCTTGCATTTATACTTGATCAAAAAAAAAATTTGTCAACAGAAAATGCATTATGGAGCAGAAGAATGTCATACAACCCTAATATCTAGCCTGTCCCATGATACTTATCCATCAGTATCACAAAAGAAGTACATGCTTGATCTTTTGTTTGGTACTGGTTTATGGGCTACTTAGAGTGTCATACCATGAAGGAAACCACTTTGAAACTTGTGAAAAAAGTGAAAATGTCGGTTGATGTTAACCTGATTTAGACGTCTTGTAGGAAAGTTGACATATGTTACTCGCTTGACATTGTTTATGCAACTGGTATGATTAGTATTTGTAGGCTCCTTGCCAACCACATTTTGAAGTGATTAGCCAGACATTGTGTGCATCTTAAGGCTTGGCAGAACTTTCAATATTGACATTCTACATCTGTAATGTTGCCAGGTTGTAGAGATCTGAAAGGCTAGTAGAAATTGTAGGAAGTCCACTTCCAGAGATTGCACTTTAGATGGAGTATCTGTCTAACTGTTGGAATAAAAAGCAGAAGTTTGTTTCCTCAAAGAAGTTACAGATTCTCCCTTTTCTTCGGAATAGCAGTTTTATTGTTTCTGCTACTATCGAAATGCATTATGACAATGAAATCTGTGTTTCAAAAGCATGCCACGCATATAGAGGTAGAGACCACTTTATTTGGTAATATGCTCAATTGCTCACATATTTTACGCATTTACTAAAACAATTTCTTGTAGGATCTCAGACGCTATCACTCATCCTAAAACCAATCGGTATCAGAAAAGGCGCATGCTCTAGTCCTATAGTGCATCCAACAACACACATAAGTGCCCACGGCATTCGATTGTGAGTTGTGACTCAAGCCACACCGAGGCCTCCTTCCATGGGATGAAAACCTGGTCAACAATCTTCCCCTAAGCCATTACTCCCTCTAAGAATTGAACCCATGACCTGACCTTGGCTTTGATACCACTAGTAAAACCTCAGGCACTACCACTCATTATAAAACGGAAAAGCGCATACCCTAACCTTACAGTGCATTCAACAACACACACTAGTGCCTATGGCATTTGATTGTGATCTACTAAAACTTTGTCAACAATTTGCCCCTCAGCAATTGCTCCTTTTGGAAATCAAACTCGTGACTTTGGCTCTATTCTCCAATACCACTTGTAAGACTTCAAGCCTTACCACTCATCCTAAAATCAATTGGCGTTACGGAATATATCCTGGCCTTATAGTGCATTCAGCAATACACACAAGCAACCACGACATATGATTTTGACTCGACCCACACCCGGGCCTCCTACCATAGGACAGTTGCTGCCAAAACTTAGCCAACAATCTCCCCCTAAGTAATTTCTCGCTCAAAGCCTTCTCCAATGGGACAATTGCTACCCAAACCTGGCCAATGAACTCCCCCTCAACAATTGCTCCCTTTGAGAATCAAACTCATGACCTTAGCTCTGATACCACTTATAGGACCTCAGGCGCCAATAGCTCTCAAATTGTGACAAAAAACTTCCTTCCATCTTGCTTTGTAAACCAAAGCAAATAATACTCTAAAGAAAGAAAGACTTCTAGAAAAGTGAACATAGCACAGGACATGCTTTACAATCCTCCATGAAAAGTTAGAGGAAAGCTACGGTTCTAATAAGCCAAGGGGAACCAATAAAACCAAGTATTATTGCCATAAGACATCAATATAGCCATCCTATTTTGCAATTGTGCCATCTAAAGGAACTTTCACTGGGTACAAAATGGAAATTGTACCTTGTACGTGCGTATCCTTAATTTCCTTCTCAGTGTGTCTCGATGGTTCTGTAGAAAGGTGTTGACCAAACCGAAAAATTGTTCCATCACCTGCATATCATTTGCCATATTTTTCTATCAGACATACACTTATAGTAAAATATATTCCACCGTACAGGCAAACAAAGATAGCGTACAAAGATGAACAAGAAAAAAGAAACGCCAGATCAGAGAGGATAGCAAAGAATAAGCAAGAAATGCCAGGCAAGTAACCAAATGTGAAGAAACTTAAATACAATTATAGAGGGTTGCAAGTAAAGATGCCTCAAGCATATGGAGTGGAGAATAAGGCACAAGAGGAGTAATACATTAACGAATAGATAAAGTTTTTCCCAAGAAAGCAATAATTTTCGAATTTCAAATATCAGACTTCTTACCAACTCTCGGGATCTTATAGTCTAGTCATGTTTGATACAGGCTTGTCTATTTATCACCTCATTTCAAAATCATTTTACTCAGAAGCTATTCCTATATTATCAATATACTTCCATGTATTTTATTCATTAAGTTATTATTTAATTATCAATACAACTCCATGCATTTTCTCAGTTCCAATCCTTGTCATCCTAAGAATGAATAACGCAACATATCTCCAGTGAACTGCAACTTTTGACCATGATATGGTGAATCTTGATAGCCAAGAGATACACAGACCGAACAATTTTAACACTTACACAGACTGAACAATTTTAACACTTACAATCTACTGTGTCCTGAAGTACTGCAGTGTGAAAACAGGTGGGTTAACACCAGAAGCGCATATGTGATATTATCTGAATTCGTGACCCAAGTAAACCCATGAAACTTGAAATAAACAATTAAATATTATAGAGTAGCTACAGGACCATATGTTTCGTGGTAAATCTTGTGAAACATATCTCCAGTGAACTGCAACTTCTGACCATGATATGGTGAATCTTGATAGCCAAGAGATACACAGACCGAACAATTTTAACACTTACACAGACTGGACAATTTTAACACTTACAATCTACTGTGTCCTGATGTACTGCAGTGTGAAAACAGGTGGATTAGCACCAGAAACGCATATGTGATATTATCTGAATTCGTGACCCATGTAAACCCATGAAACTTGAAATAAACAATTAAATATTATAGAGTAGCTACAGGACCATATGTTTCGTGGTAAATCTTGCGAAACATATCTCCAGTGAACTGCAACTTCTGACCATGATATGGTGAATCTTGATAGCCAAGAGATACACAGACCGAACAATTTTAACACTTATAGAGACTGGACAATTTTAACACTTACAATCTACTGTGTCCTGATGTACTGCAGTGTGAAAACAGGTGGGTTAGCACCAGAAACGCATATGTGATATTATCTGAATTCGTGACCCATGTAAACCCATGAAACTTGAAATAAACAATTAAATATTATAGAGCAGCTATAGGACCATATGTTTTGTGGTAAATCTTGTGCCATATAGAGAAGCCAAAAAGAAAATTGTAGAAGCCAAAATGTGAATTTATTAGGGAATGCATTGTAAAGCACAAAAAGAAAGAAATAGAGATGAGGAAATGCATGAAATGTTTAACGAAAAATTGTCAGGATAAATTTGGAGACAACTAAAAAATATTTAAGTATGCACTACTATTGCAAATACCGGGTACGAAAAATAATTCAAACTCTATTGGTGACAAGCGGGGAGAAATGGTAGACAAACTAATGTGTGGTTGAATTGAATTTCCGTCCCTATACACCAATTCTTTTACTCTTTTCAAGTAATATTCTAATAACAATGCATAACACTGAAATATCTATTTGGAAACACAATGGTGAAATCATACAGCATCTTGTCTCAGGTCATCATTTCCAGATTTCGCTAGTTGCCGATATTTCTTGCCATCCGACCCTAAGCACTCAACCACTTTTGGGGCATTTATACCATTCATCACCCTGTAAATTTCAGCAACAACATGAGAAAGAAAAATAGCAGGGAAGCTTCATTATAACCATTCAACAAAAAACTGCTCTTTAAATGCTTCACATTGCTGCAACATACATAACAGAATCTGCCAATCCTTTGAAGTGCGGAAATGAGCCTTCATTATATTGACAACTTTGGTCAACAGGAAAATTAGATGTCACTACAGGTACCTGGAAGACCAATAACAGAGCCATTGATGTTTATTTCTTCGGTTGAAAATAAATCATTATATATACATATTCTGTAACATACAAAACCCAACGAGGCAGTACCAACAAAGATCACTTGTCAAAGGAACATTCTGAAAAGAAAATTATTCTTCCTTGTGGAACTCAAATGAGTTACTCGTCAAAATAAAACTATAATGATACGGCCAATTCAACACCAGCTTCCATGTAAATTTTTAGCATACGTCATTCACCATATCATCCAATTTCAAAAGGCAGTCTCAAGACCGGAAAGAGAAGGATTATTTGATTAAAAAAAAATGTGTTGATTAGGAATATAAAGGATCTGGCTTTTAAGGTTCATGCTTCTATTTCACACTGTTATAGGGTAGCTAACATGAATGTTGACTTGTTAGCTAAGGTAGGAAGTGCTAGAGAAAAACGGACCGTCTGGTCTGAATCAAAATGTCCGGCAATTGTTCGTGGATGCTTAAGACTAAATAGGCTTCGTTTCCCGAAAAATCAAAGGAATTTCTTAAGTTATATTTTAATGATTGATTTTTTTGTATTTTTATTATTTTATTTTGTTATTTGATTCTTTTCAGATATCAGGCTTTGGATTATTATTCCCTAAAATTATGGTTGAAAATAATAAAAATTAGTTTCTTTAATAGTTGTATAACTAACAGTCATACAATCCAGTCGTACAATCATCTTGACAGGTCATATATCAGTACACCATCATCTCATAGATTGTTCAACATCAGGCCTACAATTTATATATTTTCTCGGGCACTCCAATTACATTACAAAATCCAGTTGTTTAGCACAACATACAATCTCTCTCCCTCACAATGAGTATGACCAATCCTTATTAAAAAAAAGTAAAAAGGAAAAATCAAGGCAACTAACTGCACTTACAAGTTCAAGTTGTCGAACACTTCGGATTTCTCTAGGTAAAGCAACCTTTTTATTAGTATCCTGTTCACAAAGAGTAGTTAGAACCCATCAAATGTGGCCTGCGCTGTTCCAACTGTGTGAACCAATCACAGTAACACAGCATAGTTTCTCTAAAAATCACATTTAATGTGAAAATGGAATTAGAAAGAGGCCGAAGGAGGAAGGTAAGAAGGAAAGGGAAAAGAACTTGGTATCAATATGGTTCACCTCTTTTTTTGTTTCCAATTCAGCAAGCTTGATGTAAATTTCCACCATCTGTTTCATCTGAGATTAAACAAAGTACTTTGTTTATTTATTCCTTCAAATTGAAAACCAAAAATAAAACATTAAAATGGAAAAGCATTTTACTTGTATGATTACTGCTCTGTGGTATGTCGTTAACTGTTCTAAGATGTTTTCCGCAGCAGACTTTTTATCCATATCCACCACAAAAGAGTTCCTACTACGCTGTTTGTCCTTGATTCTGTCACCATTTGCCAGTGCTAGAAGCTTTGACCCCCACCCCAACAGAGAGAACGGAGCAAAAATAATAGAGTAATCCATATGAAATAAAAGGGGAAACAGAGAGAGGTTCAGTAAATGGTCAAATGTAATGCACTGCATTGTGGAAACTGAATTAACTTCAATATTTCATTATCACAAAGAGTCTATGCCTTCCAATTGTCTGCAGACATATGGTATGATAGTGATTTTGCAAACCCCCATTTTCGAACTTCACGTAAAAAAACAAATATTTGGACCAACAAGCATCATTCAGAAGGCCACACAATGTGTAACTTAGTACCTGAAAAATTGTATGGTATGGATGTTCAACAGCCATTTTCCTTATAAGATAAACCAAGGCAGACTGCACAAGACAAACAATAGATACATAAATGTACCTGAACTTGCAAAAATTAACTATGAAGGAAGAAAAAAGTAAAGGGGAAATAAATATTTATGTACACGCACGCATATATATTTGTATATATGCCTGTAAGTGTGTGCAAGTATGTTATAATTATTAGATTTATATGGTCCACTTGCATACCTGGAAACTATGAGGTCCCTGACTATCTTTTGAGCCACCCAACCTTGAAGCAATTTGGTATACTAAGGGTATAAACTTGTAAGACTGGACCTGCAAACAGATTTGGATGGGGAATCAAAAATTACAGCTAGTTACAAATCTACCAATACTTCTCTGTCATAGCTCTTAATCAGTTCATATACATTGAAATCTGGGGGAATGTAACTTCCGATCTCCGTAATATGGGAAGCTGAGTATTAGATGCACAAGCACCAAATATTGTGGTTCCTTCTTTACCTCTTTGATTGTTCTAAGCATGCACTCGACATCAATTTGTCTGGAAGAGAGACTGAACCACAGTGAAACAAGTCGAAATACCTGCAAGTGCAGAACTAGAAGAGTTACAATAATGAAATCTGAATTCTATTAGTACTTACTTCATGACAACTTATATCCTATATTCAAGTTAGAGAATCTCTGAATAATACTTCAAAGTGATTAACCCTGTGACGTAACATATTCCCTCTGACAAGTAATTTTATGTACAATATTTCAGCCTGTTCCGCAATAACTAACTGGTCCATAAAATCAGAAAGCAGCAAAATTGACATTTGAGCAGCATGATAACATACCACTCTCAGATCGTATTTGTCACCTATGACAAGACACTGCTCATATCCCTGCAATGCTGTGCTGAGAAAAGTGTCCGTGTCTTCCTGAGAGGTCAAGAAATGGAGCCAAAAACAAATACATTCAACAAATTTGATAAAACATGTAACTATCATACTTTTAGGTAATAAAAAAAACAATGGCTCTGTGAATAAGTAATTCCTGGCAGGAGAAGATATTCATCGAGTCTCAAAAGTGTAACAGTTCTAGACACAGCAATCATACATTCAGGTTCATAAACATGCAATAAATTTCAAAAATGTCACAACTCATCATAGAACCATGCAATAATTAAAAATGATTTAAAATACAAGAATTTATATTGGACCAATAAATATAGAGTCTATATATTCAGTTGAAGTTCTATCCATTGTTTAGTACTGTCCTATATTGAAGTTGACATATGGGGAAAGTAGTTGGTATGCTTTGCACATCTAGGAAATGGTGGAAATAACCATCCAGACACAAAATTTGATTGCAATTATTTTACCTGCAACTTTTTAGCTTCCTCCCTGTCCATTGCTAGTTGTTTTTGCAACTCTTGTATTTTTACTGAGTAGTCAGTCTGGTCCCCCTATTAAAAACATAGGGAGAAGTCATATCTCAAAGGCAACGCTTGCATGTCAATGACTGTAAAGGAGCAAAGAATTGGAGTCCTTGCCTTTGATGAACTCCTTAGTCTCCTAATTAATGCTTCCAGCTCATTTGTCTGCAAGTTTAATATTAGTACGTCTTCCTTAATCGACACCATAAGGCTCTTAAATTTCCATTTCCTTCTAATCCTATTCTAAAAATTAAATTTTCCCACCTTTTCAAATATTTAGAGTACCTTAAGTTTCCTTAATTTCATTGCTGCTTGCCACTCACTAGAGTTGAGTCTCTCTTCATAACTTCGAAACAGGGCATCTGCATAGTGAGCAAGATGGAAGTGCATTTGGCTTCTTCTTGCAATAGACTTCGTGTCCGTTGCCTTGTGCTCCTCAGCAAGAATAACAGCATATTTCAGGTACTTCTCTAAAATAGTCCTCGAGCTGGCCAATTGTCACATGAAGCCGGCAGGTGAAAATCATTCTAATGGAAGATACGCAACATGAAACAGACACGAAATTGGTAATTATGAAGGAAAAACTAACTTGCTTGACCGAGTTTCAGCGAGCCATTTCCCCACTACACGGTACACATTGGAAGCCTCTTTGTTCAGTTTGTATTTTTCTGAGATATACTTCGCAAGGTTGATTGCCATTTCATGCTGACCTTGGGCTCGCAGAAGCTTTGCCTCTTCAAGCTGGCATAAATATTCGTAACATCATGGTTTAAATTTGTAATATAGATTTCTTAGAACATGGAGATTGAAAAACATGCAGGCTTGAAATCACCAAACCACAAAATCAAATAAAAGAACTTAAAGCTAGACTGCTAGAGGAATTTTAAATGTTGTGCATGATATGTAAGAGTGAGAGTGAACTTCATACCCTTCCAAGCCAATATAAATTAGAGTACTCCTCTCCCATTCCCGGGCACAGAGACTTAAATTCATGCAGAGCTGCAGCCGCCTGAGAAAATCTATATCCCTACACAACATAAAGCAACATGTCAGACAATATGATCAAGTTTGTTTTAGTATCATAGAAAATGCAATGCTTTGAAGTTATACCTTTCTGAGAGTTGACGCAGACTCCAAAAGATGTTCCAATGTACAATCCTTACAATTCAAAATTTGAAGCAAGACTCTTCTGAATGCTATGAATGGTTCTAAAAAACTCATATGTAATTGTGACCTTTCCAATATCCCGCTCCAATCAACATTCAGTTTTGCTAACTACATAATCCAAACCAATGATTAGAAAACCAGAATGCTTTCCTCATTTCTTCATCAGTTATATATTCTGTTCCTGCCCAATATTAGCTTCCTCTATGAAAACAGACAAAGTATATGATAACCCAATCAATAATCTCAATGATGGTAATATGTCCAAATAGAACCTGTAGAAAATCCAATGGGCCTGACTCACTCTCAAAAGACGCCTTGAAAGAGGAGGATTGCCCTTGGCTTTATATATATAGCCCAGGATCAGGTAACACAAGCGATGTGGGATTCAACACGCCTCCTCACGCGTAGAGTGGACTTTGACAAACCACTGTGAACGGATATCGGGGGCCCAACATCAATGTGGGATTCAACAAGCCCCCTCAAGCGCAGGGTGGACTTTGACAAACCACTGCGAACGGATATCGGGGGGCCCATCATTGATGTGAGATTTAACACACCCAACATCAAACAAAAATCTGACTCTGATACCATGTAGAAAATCCAATGGGCCTAACTCACTCTCAAAAGACGCCTTGAAAGAGGAGGATTGCCCTTGCCTTTATATATAGCCCAGGATCAGGTAACACAAGCGATGTGGGATTTAACAGAACCAATCAAAAAATTAACTAATTAGATAATCTTTGTGCTAGAATAAAGAAGATTACCATTTCTTTCCATTTTATCCCTTCGTACATTTTCTTGCTTCTACTTTATTAAAATTATAGCATTCAGAGCCACCTAGAATCCCTTCTATAAATACATTTCGTTTTTGAAAGAAATGCGATTCAATGAGCATGCTTATGTTACTTTGCATGGACAGTGATGAATAAATTTAAGTTCTCAGACCAGACTCCTTTTATATATTTCAGTGTTGCTTTTCTTTTCTTTTATTTCGGAAATTATTATTGTTATTACTTTCCTATATGAGGAACTCTTTTCATTGACAAAAGGAAGAGCTGAACTTCGATAAACCAGAGAAATAAATGACCATTGGTTTTCCTTTTTCTCCCTCATCTTCATATCCTCCTGGAACAGGTTATTGCTTTAGTCTTTATAACCTTGTTATGCTCAAATTTGTGATAACCAACCAAAAATGTATGACTACCGTTGAGAAACTACAGCTTCAAGTAAGTAACATAGCATATACAGCTATACTTGGAGAGTTGGAGGTGGCAAATGAGCATATTGGGTGGATGCGGGGTGTTCCATAACAAATTTATACATAAATAGCTTCACCAAAATCCACCTATTTAGCACGTGGGTCTATACAGCTAACTTATTTTGGTTGCATTAACTCTGATCGGCAACAACCCACATTCTCTCTCCCTAATTTTTCAAATTTATTTGCTCTCTCTATAATTTTTAGTCCAGTACCTTCCTCTTCATTTTCTTTATAATTTCTAGTTGAGTAACTATCTCTTTGTAAATTTATTTCTTGCATTTTTCTATCTAAAACTTTGTTCCTCTTAAATTTTCTATCTGGAGTGTTTTTCACACTATATTATCTATCTTACACCATTCTTTCTCTCGCGTATATTTTTTTCTCTACATTTAATTTCTATAATATTTAATTCATCAAAAATTTATGTTTAAAGTGTTCAGGGAATGGAACTACAAATTTTAAGAACACAGATATGCCATTGGCACATGCACAAGCACACACACAACACACCCAACACATCTCTCTCTCTAGCAATCTTTTTCTCTCTCTATAAAATTTGCTCATCAAGAATTTTCTGCAATATTATCTTCCTCTCCACAACTTATTCTCCAGAGTTAAGTTACTAGTCTCTCAAGGACGTATCTCTGTTCAAAACTTTATGTCTCATAATGTTTACCTTTGAAGATACTTACTTTCATCTTCTCGTAAAGTTGTTGAATTGTAGACAGTTGTCATAGCCAAATTATTAGCATTGCATATATTTAATTTTGGTAGGAAAATTATTTTGATTCCTTAAATGAAGAGATTGTAACGTTAGGTAAATTAGTTTCCTTTTCTTCTCTTTGGAATAGTCTATATATTGTTGTATACCAATAATTCTAAGTGAATGTAAAAGTTAATCATTCAAACCTTCTTCTAGCGTTAGTTGCTTATCTAACTGGGTGTCCAAAGGGTACCCATATTCATTCGTTTGATCTTGCAAATAAATGGGCGTAGAAAACTCGCCCATTTGTAACCAGCCAATGTCATTGAATGGATTTAGGTGGTCTTAATCGGGCAAAATCAGAACGGGCACAATTAATCATCACCAAATTGCCAGCAGAACATAATACAGCAGGAAGCGAAGACTTCATCTTAAAACAAAAATTTGAAGAATTTATCATGAACTAAATATCGTTTACACCAATAAAAGCAATCATAGAAAAATATACAGCATCGAAGACATATCGCGTTCGGCTTACATGACTGCAGCTAGACAGTTGATACTCAAAATAAGATCAACCCACTTCAAAGAAAAGAGAAATATTTAAGGTACCTGATCCACGTTAGGTATGACAGGTTCAGATAATGATTTCTGCATCTGTGCATGGGGATGCACCGTTTCACATGAAGTTTTCCAACGCAAATCCCACGCGATTCCAAGATGATAAAAAATCTGAAAAGCAATTCAACATCACGCAACAAGAAAAATATTGGCTAAGAAGATGTGCTCCATAGTGATGGCTTTGCAACCCAAAGTTCAAATTTTTAGCAGCCTTAGAACAAATTTCTTTAGGTGATGCACACTATGTCTTAATCTTGAACTCCTCAAATAGACGTACTTCTGGTAGATTAGTATGCTTCATGACACTACAAAAATTCACAACCACAAGAATTAATGACTACAAAAGTAAACCAATCCAGATGCTCAAGAATTACCTTGAATGGCTAAAATCAGTAATTAACATATATGATAATTATTTTTATATAGTACATTTGATTATTAGTACAGATTCCTAGTATCTAACCCTACAGCATAAGAGTATGCTAGGCAACTATTGGTGCATAATGCATGCTGTTAAAAGGGTATTTCTGTCTTTCCTGTATTATTTAGGGCTTCCTGTACGGTTTAGAATTTGCTGTATTGTTTCTTCGTTTTCTATATAAATAGAGGGAGAGGCTACCACGATGGTTAATTCTTCTCATTCTTTTCATATTCTCTTGTTACTTTAACATGGTATCAAGAGCATGTTATGAAAAATTAATCCCATAGATCTGTTCAACCATTTTTTTTTCTTCCCACTTTCAATTTCCTTCCCTATCTCACTATCCATATGAAAAAAAGAAAAAGAAAAAAAAAAATTCAAAACCTTAATCAGCTGTCGATCCGAAAACCCTAAACAGCTGCCATTGCCGTCGATCCGAAACCCTAACCAGCCGCCATCGCCATCGCCACCCCCACCTCTCCCAGCCGCCGCAACCCTAGCACGCCATTCGCCGACCTTTGCCGACCATCCACGGTGCTTCGCCTGTCATCGCTTGACTTGGTTTGCGACTCCCAGCCGTCGTTTTGCCGATCTGATTCGCCGCAACCACTATTCAAACCTCGCCGACCATCACCAGCACTTCTTCGAGGTTCGCTGACCCTCGCCGGACCTTCGCTGGCCGTCGATCGCTCTGGCTGGAGACTCACGGCCTTTGGGACTTCACTGGATGAACGTGATATGCAGTCTTCCTGCCTTATCTCAAACACAGTAACATTGAGGAGCTGTAACATTGGTTACCACAAGGGTTCTTGCTCATGAGAATGTCCATATTTTCGTGAGTATTGTTTTGATTCTTATGTTCTTCATTTAAGCCCTACCTTTGTTTGTGCTGTTAGTTTGTTTCCCTTGTGCGAGTTGTTTGTTAGTTACTGTATTGACGGGTACACATGTCAATGACTACACCTCAACCATTAACAACCCGTAAGTTGAACAGAACCAATTATTTAAATTGGTCTAAGGCTGTGAAAATAGCCCTTATCGGACAAGGAAAACACTGTCATCTCACATAACCCGCCCCGGCAGATAATAATAAAAAGTATGAGGAATGGATTCAAGCTGATGCGCAGATTGTAGCGTTGTCGTGGAATTCGATGGAGCCTCAAGTTACTGATCTTTGTACTCATCTCGATACGTGCAAAGCCATATGGAAGTATCTTCGTGTGTTCTATTCCAGTAATCTCACCCAAATGTATAATTTATCGGTAGAGTATTTCCAACTTCAGCAAGACATAGTAAAGTCAGGAGAATATTGTTAATTGTGTATGTGGATGACATCGTGATTACCGGGGATGACCACAGTGGTATTCAGGAACTCAAAAAGTTTTTGAATAGTAAATTTCAAACGAAAGATTTGGGTCACTTAAAGTACTTCTTGGGAATTGAAGTCGCTCGATCAAGTCAAGGCATTTACCTGTCTCAGAGAAAATAAGTACTTGACCTATTGAGCGAAACAGGAATGCTAGGATCTAAACTGATTAACTCGCCTATGAATCCAAACACCAAACTGTTAGCAGATCAAGGTGTACCACTGACAGATTCAACACAATATAGACAGTTAGTTGGGAAATTGAACTACCTGACAGTTACCAGACCAGATATCTCATTTGCTATTAGTGTTATCAGTCAGTTCTTAGATCGTTCAATGACTTGTCACTGGGATGCAGTGATCCGTATTCTCCGATATTTGAAAAGTGCTCCTGGTTGTGGTTTGCTATGTCAAAACTTTGGTCATACTCAAATAAAGGCTACACGGATGCAGATTGGGCCGGATCGCCATCGGATAGGAAGTCCACTACTGGATATTGTGTGTTCGTTGGTCGTAACCTTGTCTCTTGGAAAAGTAAAAAACAGACTGTGGTGGCACGGTCAAGTGTAGAATCGGAAGGCAATGGCCCATACCACTTGTGAGTTAACTTGGTTGAAACACTTGTTGGAAGAACTTGGGTTTGAACACTCTTCACCTATGGATCTAGTGTGTAATAATCAAGTAGCACTTCACATTGCTTCAAACCCAAGTCTTCCATGAGAGAACAAAACATATTGAAGTTGATTGTCACTTCGTTCGAGAAAAATTGTTTCAGAAACAGATTGAAACTAAACATGTAAATTAAGTTGATCAGTTAACTGATACATTTACTAAACCGTTGGGAGGCTCAAGGATAAAATACATTTGTAACAAGTTAGAAGCATACAATATACATGCTCCAGTTTGAGGGGGAGTGTTAAAAGAGTATTTATGTCTTTCCTGTATTATTTAGGGTTTTCTGTGCGATTTAGAGTTTTCTGTATTGTTTCTTCGTTTTCTATATAAATAAAGGAAGAGGCTACCACAATGGTTAAACTTTCTCATTCGTTTCATATTCTCTTGTTACTTTAACACATGCTTTTCAAAGACTCAACTGAAGAATTACTTGGCTTGACCAAAACTTATATTTAATTTCTCATTCAAGTGTCGAGGAGCTGAAAATGGATTTTAAGAACAATTGGGGAATCTCAAGGGTCAAACTTGAATACAAAACAAAGATGACAAGACTGGCCAAGGAAAATGTGTTCATTCTTATATAATATTCATTGTCACCTAATCGTGCAATATAGCCTCTTCATTAATTTCTAATTTGTTGGAATATTCGATATTATTATTATTATTTGTATATAGGGAAAGTTAAATATGTAGATTAGGAAAGTTATTATTTCGTCGTTGTTAGTTTCCTTATTTATTCTTAATTACTCATATATGTAGTCTAATTGTACAATTAGAAAAATACACAATTGATTATTCAATTCTAATTTGGCATCAAAGCCAAAACAAAAACCCTAGCTAGCCTTTGCAGCCGCCGTCGGCCCTTTACAAGTTTTCGATGTCCACCGTCGGCCATTATAGTCGTCAACAACTTTCGCCAGCATCCAACAACAGCCGACGAAGGTTCATCGGCATTCCTTACAGCCAGACGACGAACAAAAGCCCCCCTACAGCCGACGACGAGCTTTTTTTACAACTGACGAAGCCTCGCCGGTCCCTTACAACCACCGATGAACACTCGCCGGCCCTTTACGACCGACGACGAAGCCTCGTCGTTCCCCTATAACCACCGACAACACTCGCCGGAACCCTAACAAGCCAACGAAGACTTCGCCATCGCCTCTTTACGGCCGACGAAGCTTCACAGAGCCCTTTATAGCCGACGACGAACGTAGACGGTCTCCTTACAGCCAACGACGAACGACACCGGCTACCACAACCGCTGAAATCGAAGCTTCTCTGGTTCACCATCGTCGACGACGATCGTCGACTCTCACAACTGGAAATCGCTCGAACGCAGTAAAACAGAAGAAATCGATTGCAATTCAGCCCTTCGTCTCGCGAACTTAATTCGTTGAAGGTCAACCCGACGATTCTCAGCCTCTGACGATATTTCCCCTTGCCTTCACCATGTCTGACGTTACCTCGGAATCCATCCCAAGGTTCAGCCAACTTACCGAACCAAAGCATCTCCCTTCCATATCCCACTCCATCTAAATCACCTTTGTTCGTCTGAATGGAACCAATTTCTTGCGTTGATCTCAATCGGTGCAAATGTATATCCGTGGACGAAGACGGATGGAATATTTAACCAGTGATGCAGAGGAGCCCGCCATCACAAATCCGTTGCATACAACTTGGGATGCTGAAAACTTCATGGTTATGACGTGGCTCGTAAACTCTATGGATGAAGAAATCAACTCCAACTACATGTGCTACCCTACGACGAAGGAACTTTGGGACAATGTGAATCAGATGTATTTAGATCTGGGAAACCAATTTCAAAAGTATGAGCTGACTCTAAAACTCCGTGATATCCGTCAAGGCGAAAATAGTATCACCAAGTATTTCAATTCATTGAAGAGAATATGGCAGAATCAGGATATGTTCGACGATCATGAATGACATTCGACCGAGGATTATAGCCACTACAAGAAGTTGGTGGATGATGATCGTGTTTTTAAGTTCCTAGCAGGTCTGAAACCGGAACTTGACGATGTTAAGGGACGAATCATTGGTTGCCATCCTCTTCCCTCAATTAATGAGGTTTTCTCGGAGTTCCGAAGGGAGGAGACCCGTCGGAACGTTATGCTCAACAAGCCACAAATTATTGGTCCTATAGTTGCTCCAATTGCCCAATCAGCTTTAACTGCTGCTAATGCTAACTCCAGCAGGTTTCCACGCCGAGCAGAAGAAAACCTTCGTATATGGTGCGACTACTGCAACAAGCTTCGTCATACACGGGAAACATGCCGGAAAATCCATGGGAAACCGACAAATTTGAAGAGCAACAAGTCGGGAGAAAAATCTAACCGATCCTATCATTCCGCGCATGAAGCTGCAACCACTCCATTCAACAAAGAGCAGATTGATCAACTTCTGAAACTACTGACTATCAATCCATCATTCGGTACTCCTAATGCTTCCTTAGCTCAAACAGGTAGTAACTCTAGAGCCTTTTCTTGTTCCTTAAACTCAGCGCTTTCGATTATCGATCCAGGTGCTTCTGATCATATGACAAGTTTTTATCATCTTTTCAATACCTATTCACCGTGTCCTGGTAACGAAAGAATTAAAATTGCAGACGGTAGTTTCTCATCCATTGCAGGAAAAGGCCAAATAACAATCTCAGATAGTATTATTTTAAAAACGGTCATTCACGTTCCTAAACTTACTTGTAACCTCTTATCTGTAAGTAAACTATTGCGAGATTCGAACTGTCATGTCATTTTCTCTAAATCTCAATGTTTCTTTCAGGACCGGAGCTCGGGGAAGATGATTGGCAATGCTAGACTGGTGGATGGCTTTTATTACTTCGATGATAACTCCTTGAGGAACAAAACAACTCACAGCCCCAGTGGTATGAGTTCAACGTCTGTTCGTGATAAAATCATACTTTGGCACGTTAGACTAGGATATCCAAGTTTTTAATATCTTAAACATTTGTTTCCGACTTTATTTAAGAATGTGGATTGTTTTCTTTTCATTGTGAAAGTTGTTTATTTGTAAAAAGTCAACGTACTTCTTATATTTCAAAACCATATCGTACATCCAAACCTTTCTATTTAATTCACAGTTATGTATGGGGTCCCTCAAAAATCACAACACTATCCGGAAAAAGATAGTTTGTGACATTTATTGATGATCACACACGTTTATGCTGGACATATTTGATGCGTGAAAAATCTGATGTAGAAGCTTTATTTAAAGATTTTTGCATTATACTAGAAAACCAATTTCAAATAAAACCTAACATTATTCGCACAGATAATGGAACAGAATATTTCAACGAATGTTCAGGCAGCTTTTTTAAAACAAATGGTATTCTACATCAGTCCACATGTCGTGACACGCCCCAACAAAATGGCATCGCTGAACGAAAAAATAAACACTTACTTGAAGTCGCACGTACACTCATGTTTTCTATGCATATTCCAAAATATTTGTGGGGTGATGCTCTTTTAACAGCCGCATATTTAATAAATCGCATGCCTACACGTATTCTAAATTACACCACACCATTTGATAATTTCAAAACACACTTTCCAACTTCTAGGATATCAGTTGACCTGCCTCTTAAAGTATTTGGCTGTACTTCCTATATTCATATTCCTAGCCAATTTCGGTCTAAACTTGATTCTAGAGTAGAAAAATGTGTTTTCATTGGTTATGCACCAAATCAAAAAAGGTATAAGTGTTACAATCCACAAACCAAAAAAAAAATTATGTTAGTATGGACGTCACGTTTTTGGAAAATGTTTCTTTCTTTAACAAAAATCTCTTTCCGGGGGAGAATGTAATGGAAGGGGATTTTTGGGTCACTGATGATCTTCTCCTTACCACAGTCTTAGAAATTTTTACTCCAAATCAATAAAAAAACAAGTGATGAAAATATTGAAAAACAAAAAGGGATCCCTATTAGTACAGAGCATAATTCCCTTCTAAACAGATGAAGAAATACCACGATCATGTACTGAGTTGCGAGTTTATACTCGGAGAGGTACAAAGAAGAATACAGATCAGCCTACCGTTCTAGCACAAGGTCAATCCGACTTCCCAAGCAATGATCTAGGTAATCCTATACCTTTACCACCTCCTAATGAATCTTCTCAGTCCAGTATTCCTTCAGATCTCAATATCCCTATAGCCATCAGGAAAGGAGCTAGAACCTGTACCAATCACCTCACATCTAGATATGTATCCTACACAAAATTTTCCGAACCTTATAGAGCTTTTACTTCTAAAGTTACTAATCTGTTTATTCCAAGGAATATTGAGGAAGCACTAGGTGATACAGGTTGGAAGCTAGCAGTTCTGGAAGAGATGAATGCTCTTAAAAGGAGTGGTACGTGGGAAATAGTTGATTCGCCAAAGGATACAAGGATAGTCGGGTGCAAGTGGGTATTCACAGTTAAGTGTAAGGCAGATGGAAGCATAGAACGGTACAAAACAAGGCTCGTGGCTAAAAAGTTCACGCAGACGTATAGGATAGACTACCAAGAAACATATGTTCCAATTGCTAAGATAAACTCGATTCGGGTTCTATTGTCCCTAATTGTGAATCTTTATTGGCCACTACACCAATTAGACATGAAAAATGCCTTTCTAAATGGAGACTTGGAGGAGGAAGTGTTCATGAGTTTACCACCAGGCTTTGAAAGAAAGATAGGACAAGGAAAGGTGTGCAAGCTAAAGAAGCCACTATACGGCCTAAAACAGTCTCTAAAAGCGTGGTTTAAACGCATTGGAACCACTGTAAAAGGTCAGAGTTATCAACAAAGCCAAGCAGATCATACTATGTTCTATAAACACTTAATTGATGGTAAGATTGTCATTTTAATTGTCTATGTAAATGATATCATCTTAACAAGAAGTGATAGTGACGAGTTGAGAAGGCGTAAAGGAAAACTTGCTGATAATTTTGAAATCAAAGAGAGGCATATTTGTGAGTAAGTATGTACTCGACCTACTGAATGAAACAGGATTACTCGGGTGCAAAGCTGTAGAAACTCCAAGTGAACCGAATGAGAAACTACTTAAATGAAAACTTGCTGATAATTTTGAAATCAAAGACTTAGATCCGTTGAAGTATTTTCTTGGAATGAAATTTGTTAGATCAAAGGAAGGCATATTTGTGAGTCAAAGAAAGTATGTACTCGACTTACTGAATGAAATAGGGTTACTCGGGTGCAAAACTGTAGAAACTCCAAGTGAACCGAATGAGAAACTACGTAAAGGAAAACTTGCTGATAATTTTGAAATAAAAAACTTAGGTCCGTTGAAGTATTTTCTTGGAATGGAATTTGCTAGATCAAAGGGAGGCATATTTGTAAGTCAAAAAAAGTATGTACTCGACCTACTGAATGAAACAGGGTTACTCGAGTGCAAAGCTGTAGAAACTCCAAGTGAACCAAATGAGAAACTACAACTGGCCAAACCTGAAGCTGTGATTAACCGAGAACAATATTAAAGACTAGTGGGGCGGTTAATCTACTTATCACATACCCGTTCGGATATAGCATTTGCCGTAAGCATGGTCAGCCAATTTATGCACTCACCAAGACAAAAACACTTCGAGGCTGCCTATAGAATCCTAAGGTACTTAAAGGGTACTCCTGGAAAGGGAATTTTGTACAAGAAACGTGGCCACCAACTTGTAGAGG
The DNA here is from genome assembly GCA_016647705.1 of Eucommia ulmoides. Taxonomy (NCBI): domain Eukaryota; kingdom Viridiplantae; phylum Streptophyta; class Magnoliopsida; order Garryales; family Eucommiaceae; genus Eucommia; species Eucommia ulmoides. Next base: position 6,324,703 of record CM028334.1, on the reverse strand, counting down.
TTAATACCGATGCAGACTGGGCTGGGAGCATCACGGACAGGAGATCGACCTCCGGTTACTGTACCTTTGTTGGTGGGAACCTCATTACATGGCGGAGCAAGAAACAGAATGTCATAGCTAGAAGTAGCGCAGAAGCAGAGTACAGATTAGTGGCTCACGACATTTGTGAAGTGTTATGAATTAACAGATTACTCGAAGAGTTGAAGATATCTAATTCAGCATCTATGAAGGTCTACTGTGATAACAAATCAGCTATTGTGATTGCTCACAATTCGGTGCTGCACGATCGGACAAAACATGTGAAAGTGGACAAGCATTTCATCAAGGAAAAGATCGAGAGTGGATAAATATGTATGCCATATGAACTGACTACTGAACAGATCGCAGACATTCTAACAAAAGGATTACCAAAGAAGAAATTCGATTATCTAATATGCAAGCTGACAATGGAAGATATCTTCATACCAGTTTGAGGGGGAGTGTTGGAATATTCGATATTATTATTACTTGTATACAGGGAAAGTCAAATATGTAAATTAGGAAAATTATTATTTATCGTAGTTAGTTTCCTTATTTATTCTTAATTACTCCTATATGTAATCTAATTGTACAATTAGAAAAATACACAATTGATTATTCAATTTCAATTTAAGTAAATATCATACCAGGAACATATTCGAAGTATTATTGATGTTCTACAACAAGAAATATAGGACATATCCCATGGAATTGTTTTGAGTTTGGAGGGACCGGCACGGTAACCTGATAAATTTTAAAGGGTACAACAATGTCAAGAGCTGGAATATTCAAGGTCTCAACTCATTTTATCATGATGCTCACTGGAAAACCTTAGGTCAGATGTCTAAACTTGAGCCATTTTCAGTTTACTTTTATAAAAACTTGAACAACCAATGACAACACAAACCAAACCAGTCTTGTCGTCAGTTGGATTAATGTAGAAATCCTATAGGTGAGTCCTCTGAAGAGATTAAGAATGTATTTAACTTCAAAAGGTGGGAAAATGCATGCCAATAAGTTAGAGACAAAAGGTAGCCATCATCACATATAAAGCACTGAAAATTTATATACCTGTATCTTAAGTATTGTCGAATACATGTACTCAGTACTCTCTTCACTTGCATTATAGATGGAGAACAGAAGCCCCTAACAGAAATGAAACATCAATTATGCCCAACTTAAACCAGTAAAGCCACTTAACAAATAAGGACCACTTAACAAATAAGGACACGACAGAAAGACAACCTGTTTTGAATCTTCAATTTTTGCATGAAATTCACTAAAGTCTCCCTCTTGCAGCGCCCTTAAACAGCTGATATTCCAACACACAGAGTAATAAGATTTAAGTAAAAATAAAATCATACATCAATGAAGTTGACAATGTCTTATTGGGCATTTTAAGAGCCAGTTTTTGTGTTTTAAAAGCACGAAGTGGAAGAGGGGAGGCAAAACGTTTGAGTCCAAAAGTTCGAAGCTTGGACGAGTTTGAAGCTACAATTTTATGAAAAAATACATTTTGTATTTAATTAGTGTACAAGGTTTCGCATTGAAATACGATATTCGATTTAATATATTTTTCTTTTTCAGAAGTACTATACCATACTTTCCGATATATTAGACATTTCCTAGATAAAATATCTCAGCAAAATCTATTTGGAGATTTCTGCAAAATTAAAGCATAGTGAAGACTTAAGATAGAATCTGACGTGATGGGAATGAGTTTAGAATGCCTTAATAATAGAGATGCAAAATCAAGAGTCCAACCGAAATATATAAAATTACAAAAAAATTCTAAACAGAAGTAGAATAAGATCAACTCATCCCACGTTAATATACAATAGCACAACCAACATGCCAATAGTGAGTGCCGCCAACCCAAAAAGTTAAGCTGCTCAAAAGTGAATTAATAGGGACTAAGAATCCAATGTTGCATTTGTTACAATCAACATAGGATAGCACATACTCCTCTATCTTAAGTCTTCATAGGGAACACCTATCCTTATAACTCCAAAATGCATCAACATAGATATATAAGATTTGGCCACCCAGGCCTTGCACGAGCACGCACTACTTTTTCCTTTGATTAGTGTTAGCTCCTAACAATCCTGGCATAGACACTAGCACGAGCTTGGTGCATTTCAGAACCGGACTCGGTGCTTGTGGCACACACCAAGGCAAAGGTAACAAGATGCACGGAGCTGCGTGTTGGACAAGATGCACCAACTGGTTAGCCAGAACGTCAACATGATAGTACTAAGTTGTAGTACTTAACACTAGCGTCCATTCTCCGCTAAGGCAAAGGTGTTGGCAATGGTTTCCGACACTATTGTGGCTTAATAAACACAACTAGGTCTACTTATGTCATGTGGGATATTTCACATGAGGTACTACAAGGGGGACCCTACCACTGAACCCCTCAAGCTAAAGGTTAATACCGATGCCATTTAAGATATTTTGCTGGAGGTATATTAAGGGGATCCCGACCCTTGAAGAACCCCGGAGGTGGCATTGAACAGCGTGCTAAGGGTCTAGGCATGGCAAGGGCAAGGGCAAGGGCAAGGGCAAGGTGTAGGCATTGCCTATATGTGATGGGAAGTCTTGGGGCATGGCTTATCCAAGAAGATTGGTAAAGGGAGGTTGCAGCAAGCATCGACATACAAGAGCGTCGTGGGACAATGCCAGTAGGCATTGAGCATCAATGAAGTAGTGCTCAAGGTGATCCTAGGCGCAACGCTAGGATCAGTGTTCATGAGCAAAACATGAAACTAGGGAAGATCTTGGCACGAGGTCAAGACAACGGGCAATAGCATGTGTCGCACACAAGGGCGTCATTGGGCAATGCTAGTAGGCATTGGGCATCGCTGAAGCACATATCAATGTGTTTAGGTCCAAGGCACAATGCTAGGATCAAGTTTCATAGACGTGACATGAAAACGAAAAAGCCCTTGGCACGAGGTCAAGGCAACGAATATAGGCAGCATGACAAGCCGTTGGCACGCAACAATGGAACGAGGATAGAATGGGATGGACAAAATGTTAGTACGGAAGGCTTGGTGTAGCTGGAGCTAGGTTAGAATGCTCATGAGAAACCAAGTGTTGGGCGCATTGGTGCATGTGCAAGGCACATGGGAGCAGTTTCTAGTGTCTTTGCAGATAAGGCAGAGTAACTACAATCTTCCTGTCTGTCTAAACATCTGTCCAAACAGGTGCATGTTGAATGTCCCTCTGTCCCTAGCAGTTTTGGGTGTCAACTGCCATCTTCTTCCTTTAAATTCGAGATTGAAAATCAAGGTTCAACAGTAAGTATGTTCCTGTAACCCTAGATTGGATTCTGGATGCATGCATCCTTGTTTCTTTGAGTTATAAAAACAGAGTTGGCCTTTGGCCGTACATGTAGTGTGTTTTAATATTATATCTGGTGCGTTTGTGTGTGTATGTCAGGTTGCGAAACACTCTGTGCATGTTGGAACAGAGGTGCGGTTGACTGATTGGTAGAGAATCAAGCCATCACCAATGCGAAAATTTCCGGTTCGGAATTGACCGTGTGACAGCATGATAATGATTGAACCACATCATGGTCCAATATGTTAACACCCATTATATGTTCTGAAAATTCATCTAAAAGAGGTCAAAGAATAACACATGATCCAGGCATAGCATGAAATAGATATGACCTACCTGCACGGTTGGCAATGCCTATGGCCATGCATGCCAGGTTGATCATAAAACACATGAAACCCATTTCCTTAGTAGGTCATATTGGTTCAGAGAAAACCCATTTTACCTCACATGGCAGCCCATATTGAGTTGAACTAGTGGTGTAAAAGGTGAGGTGTAAGACGTTTCAGTCTTTTTGAGGTGACTCATGAGCCCAAATACGTAGGGCATAAACTTCATCAATTCATATTTGATGGTTTCAAATATAAAATAATTATACAACTTCTGAATATAATAGAAATACATCAACAGTGTCAAATAATTCAATATTTCCAAGACCAATATTAGCTAAAAAAGAGACAAATATATCAACTACAATGAAAATAAAGAAATAATTGTACCAATATATACAAAAAAGAAAAATCAAAGCAAGAAAAGAAAAAAGATGTGAACCATGTTTACAGCATACAGTAGGAAGATCAAAGGATCTCCTCATTTGCAAAGAGCAAACATCAAATAACTTGTTCTTCTGCAAAAGAGCAAACATCCAATAACTTGTTCTTTGGAGAACTCTCTCTACACAGTCACATAATGTCCTTAATACACTCATCTACTTTCCTATATTTTTTCAGTTGGCAAATAGGTAGTTGTAAATTCTCTTAAAATTTAAGCCTAATGGATTAAAAACACAAAAACAAGATTTTTACACCTGAATCTACTCGAGTATAAAATGGTATGCTTAAAATACTTGTGCAGTTTTTATAAGCCTTGAGCCATTTTTGGCGCCACCAGAGAGCTGCAAGGCGAATCCAAACAAAGCCTTTAAAACACAGGTTTGAACATACCTAGAAGGTAATGTCCCTTGTGAAGGAGATGCCTAGCTTTAATACTATTACCACCCATTACAAACTCGTAACTCAAAAGCTATTGTTATTAAGTGCAACACTACCCAAGATCATATAAACTCGCGTAGCATCTTCAGCCTCTATGATGTGGGACATGATAACAGGTGAACAACGCAAAAATGTGCATGATAAGGATGCTGACATGATTAATCATCAAACCGTATGTTGACCTTTGAAATAGCATTCTACCTATGCATAACGCGTGCACCTTATAACAAAAAAAAAACTGTCAAACTTGACATATTTGCGTATTCGCTTCTCTAGGAAAAAAAAACTATTTTCTATCTTTTTGGTTGTCTTGGGCATATACATGGTAAACACGCACAATTTTGCAGCACTTTATCAAAATGAACATCATTATATCCAAGTCTAGCAGCTAACACATTCACCTCTCTTTAACATGTTTCTAGAGGAATTCATAATATTCATTATATGGTACATCTATTGAAGGCGCAAACAAAAACTAGTCAAGGTGAAATTTCAAGTTCAAATAGAAAACTATCAGAAAGCAATCTTCATAGAATTACCTGTGCAAATTTTCATTAAAATGATCACATCTAATGTGCTTCCTGGAGGAAGAAGAATCAGCTCCATCATAAAGTAAGGAGAAATCCCAGTTTCCCGCTCGCCAAGCAGCTTCATACTGCAAACATATGGTCAACAATATTAAAGAGGAAAAGAACACACAACATCATGAGCATAGTGAAATGCACAACAGATATAAATCTGGAAATATAATAGGAGAGGAAGTGATGCATGGCAGATTGGTGGAAAAAAAAAATATTCAAAGAAAGTTTAGGCATGTTATTTCATGCAAGGAACTTTTAAACTCCATACATACATAAATATTTATATAAATAAATGGGATAACCACATTTTGGCTGTAACTTTTAAAAGTGTTCTCTGTGGTCCCCTGACCTTTAGAGGTGTGTTTCAATTTAAGCATTATAAGTACATGTTGGTTTTTGAACAACTATTTTAAGGGGTAATTGGAGAAAAGGTCAATAAAATGTTCTCTAGAGTGTTCCCTTCCTTTTTCACTTATATCACTTGCAAGTTGCATAACGAGAGATATCCACGCACCAACTTGAGGTGATTGTTGACTTAAGTGTTGGCTGCTGAGTTAGGCATGTTATTTCTCATGGGGGTACTTTTGTAATTCGTGCCTACACGAGTACATAAGTTAGGGCATAAATGTGCAGAAGATACATTCTACATACGCCATACAACTGCCCTTTTTCATATTTCTAATCACTCAAAACCCTAATCCAAGAAAAAAATTTCAATGAACCAATCAATTTTCAATAAGTCCAATACAGAGATAGTTTCCCTTATGCAACAAGCCTTATTTATAGATTTTTCCCGATTAACCCCATGCTGGAAATCAATAAATTCTATTTCCTAATTGAAGCAGTCACTTAATTAGCTCAAACTTATGCTCACTTAAAGAAAAGCTAATCAAATCAAAATCTTGAGTCTAAAAAAAGGATATATTGCTAAATAACAGTTTTTAACAAATATAGTTGTTATCTGATCCTTTTTTGGTCCCACCATAAAGGATTTAATAGCTAAGTGGTGCATATTTTGAAGCAAACCTGTAGTTCAGAGAATTCTAAGTCATGCTGAAACCGGCCTTTCCGAGAAGTTAATCCTTGGCAATACACATCCAACATGTGAGTGCAGCCAATTTGCTGCAATGATCTAATCAATCCTTTGTAAGGTTTCTTTTGCCACACCTCTTTTTCTGGATCATAGATGGATGCATTAACTGTTCGTTGAGAATTTTCAGGTGAAACGTTTTCCCAACAATCCCCCGCTTGTATGCCAGGTTCAGACCTTACTTGTAAGTCATAATACTCTAGAGCTTTACTCCAGTTTCCTTCATGTTCAAGGGTGACAATTTGAGAGGTTAACTGCAAAATTTCATACACACCATTTAGTAAAACAAAAGGCACACGATTTTGGTTTATCAAGTAAAATTGTAAATGTTTTTGCTGTTTAGAGAAGAAGAATTCTTTAAAGGCAGTCAAAATTCAAAAGTAACATCTTTACGACACATTAATTTTGTTAAAGTAAAAGGGTGATATGAAAAGAACGAGAAGGCTTAATCCATTGTGGTAGCCTATCCCTCTATTTATATAGAATACAAAGAAATAATACAGCAAACCCTAAACCGTACTCGAAACCCTAAATAATACAGGAAAGACAGAAATACCCTTTTAACACTCCCCCTCAAACTGGAGCATATATATTGTATGCTCCTAACTTGTTACAAATGTACTTTATCCTTGAGCTCCCCAACGGTTTAGTAAACAAATCAGCTAACTGATCAATTGACTTCACATATTTACTCTTAATCTGCTTCTGCAATACTTTTTCTCTAATGAAGTGACAATCAACTTCAATATATTTTGTCTTCTCATGGAAGACTGGGTTGGATGCAATGTGAAGTGCCGCTTAATTATCACATATCAGATCCATCGGTGAAGAGTGTTCGAATCCGAGTTCTTCCAACAAATGTTTCAATCAAATTAGCTCACAAGTAGTGTGGGCCATCGCCCTGTATTCCAATTCTGCACTTGACCGTGCCACAACTGTCTGTTTTTTACTCTTCCAAGAAACGAGATTACCTCCAACAAACACACAATACTCAGTAGTGGACTTCCTATCCGAGGGAGATCAGGCTCAATCTGCATCCGTATATCCCTTAATTTGAGTGTGACCGAAGTTCTGGTACAACAAATCACATCCTGGAGAACCTTTCAGATATTGAAGAATACGAATTACTGCATCCCAGTGATACGTCGTGGGACGATCCAAGAACTGACTGATAACACTCACAGCAAAGAAAATATCTGGTCTAGTAACTGTCAAGTAGTTCAACTTCCCAACTAACTGTCTGTATTGTATTGAATCTGTCAATGGTACACCTTGATCTACTAATAGTTTGCTGTTTGGATCCATAGGTGAATCAATCGGTTTAGCTCCTAGTAGTCCTATTTCACTTAACAGATCAAGAACATATTTCCTTTGACACAGGTAAATACCATGACTTGATCAAGCAACTTCAATCTCCAAGAAATACTTCAATTGACCCAAATCTTTAGTTTGAAACTTGTCATACAAAAACGTTTTGAGTTTCTAAATACCCTAGTGATCGTCTTCGGTAATCACGATGTCATCCACATACACAATCAACAATATTCTCCCGATTTTACTGTGCCTATAAAACACAAAATGATCGACTCCACAACGACGAAGACCAAATTCAATGACCACTTCACTAAATCTCCCAAACCATGCTCGAGGGGACTGCTTGAGGTCATAAATGATTTTTTTCAAGCGACATACCAAACCAGACTCTCCCTGAGCAACAAACCCAAGAGGTTGCTCCATGAACACCTCCTCAGTCAAATCGCCATTTAAGAATGCATTCTTGATATCAAGTTGATGCAATGGCCAACGGAAGGTGGCAGCCAAAAAGATGAACAAGCGAACAGAAGCGAATTTAGCAACAGGAGAAAAGGTCTCAGAATAATCAAGACCATATACCTGAGTGTAACATTTGCCAACTAAACGAGCTTTGAGTCAATCAATGGTGCCATACGGATGAACTTTGACTGTGTACACCCATTTACATCCAACTATTGTTTTGTCAGGCGGAAGCGAGACAAGATTCCAAGTACCATTTTGATGTAAAGCTAGCATTTTCTCTTCCATTGCGGTCGTCCAACCAAGGTGACGGAGAGCCTCTGTGACAGACTTAGGAATAGAAACAGATGATAGAGAAGCAACAAAAGATGAATATGAAGGAGATAGATGTGCATACGAGACAAAATTCGAAATAGGATGTTGATTACACGTGCGCTTACCCTTCTGAACAACAATGAGTATGTCCAAGTCAGACACGGATTCATGAACTGGAGAAGAATCTGACGACACAGAGACGATTTGGCTCAACGGCGGGAACTACCTTCTGGCAACGAGTGTATACATGTAAAGGCGGTGAACGACGACTAGGCGGGACAAGTTTGGGAGCGGAAGGAGATGGTGTCGGGTCTGGCAGGCTTGGTAAAGGAAGGGTGACATCCAGATTATCCCGAGAGGATAGGTCAGAAAAGTAAAAGGTGAACTCAAAGAAGGTGACATTGGCACAGATGAAATAGCGACGTAAAGAAGGACTATAACACCGATAACCCTTTTGTGTGCAAGAATAACCAAGGAAGACACATTTTTTGACACGAGGATCTAACTTATCCTTGCCATGAGTCAACTGGTGGACAAAACAGACACATCCAAAGATACGGGGAGGTAAAGCAAACCAGGGTGATCGGGGAAAAAGAATAGAATGAGGGACTTTTCCATTCAGGGTAGAAGACGGCATTCTATTGATCAAGAAGTAAGCTGTAAGAACTGCATCTGCCAAGAAGTGTTTGGGAACATTCATCTCAAATATCAGAGTTCGAGCCACTTCTAGGACATGTTGATTCTTACACTCAGCGACTCCATTTTGCTGCGGTGTGTGAGGACAAGAAGACTGACGCAGTATACCAGACTGTGACATGAATGAAGTAAAGGGTTGAGAAAAATATTCTCGAACATTGTCACTACGAAGTATACGCACGGACACATTAAATTGAGTTTTAATTTCAGCACAGAAGGCAAAAAAAATGGAGAACAATTCAGAACGATCTTTCATTAAATAGAGCCATGTAACCTTAGAGAAATCATCGACAAACGTGACAAAATAACGAAAGTCAAGTGTAGAGGCAATACGAGAAGGACCCCAAACGTCTGAATGAACTACACTGAAAGGACTCGATGCGCGAAAATGAGTGGGGGAAGTAAATGAAGTGCGATGATTTTTTCCCAACTGACAAAACTCACAATCTAAGGAGGGCAAATGACATAAACTAGGAACAAGTACCTTTAGATTGGCCAGACAGGGATGGCCTAGGCGACAATGAATTTGGTGGGCAGATGCAACGGCAGAGCAAGCAGTGGGTGGTATAACAAGTGTCTCAACATAATTGCGGAAGTAATAAAGGTCATTTTTCTCACACCCTACGTCAATCGTCTTCTGTGTTTTCAAATCCTGGATAATGACAGAATCAGGAAAGAAGCAAACAGAACACTGACGTTGTTGAGTAAGCTTACTAACTGATATCAAATTAAAAGCAAATGAGGGAATATACAACACAGAGGATAAAGAAAGATGGTGAAAGTTCCACAGTGCCAATACCACGAACAGGGACAGTGGGACCATCAGCAACAGTAACAGGGGACAATGAGGGAGATGACTGAATATGCATAAATAGAGAAGATGTACCTGACATGTGATCGGTGGCAGCGGAGTCTATGATCCAAGGTATAGAAGTGGAAGGATGAAAAGAAAGACATGCAATAGGATTACCTCGTTGAGCTAGCGAAGTAATCGGGGTATATGTCTGCTTGGACGACTTAAACTGGAGGAACTGAACATACTCATTATCAGAAATTGTCTTGGGAGTTGAAGAGTTGGATGCGGAAACGGGAGCAACTTGATTATTAGTTGCCACATGAACATACTTAGGAAAACGACTAACTTTGTATCAACAAGTATCTCCGGTATGATTTTCCTTACCACAAAATGAGCACCGACGATGCTGACTACGACAATGGCCACCTCAGCCACTCCGAAATTCATTACTTCGACTTTTTCGGTTACTTCGTTTCCCTTGATTGGGAAGAACTTGTACAACTTTGGACCACTGTAAATGATTGGTCTCATTCAACTTGCGGGTTGTTAACGATTGAGGGGTAGCCATTGACGTTAGTTCCTGCCAATACAACAACAAATATGAAACAACTTGTCAAGGGAAACAAACTAACAACATGAATAACTGTGGGGCTTAAATGACGACCATTATAAGCAAAACAATACTCACGAACATCCGGGACATTAGATTTGGTCCAGAATACTATTGCAAAGCTGGAAAAACGAACGAACTCACAAACAAAATCATTGGGCAACCATAGGAGCTCAACAGAAGCAGCAGCGGCGAAGGAGCGAAGGCCCTGAGTCTGAAGACAGAGAAATCGACGGCCGGCGAAGGTTAAAGAAGGCCCGGCGAGGGTCGGCAAAGGCCGGCGAAGGTCTGGCGAATCGCGACGAAGTGCCGATGATGGTCAGCGAGGTTTGTGAACTGCGTGCTAGGGTTGCGGCAGCTGGGAGAGGTGGGATCGACGACGATGACGGCTTGGAATGGCCTGGGCGACGGTCGGTGAGGCTCGGAATAACCTGGGTGACAGCGACGAGACGCGAATCTGAGTGTGTTGAGCGGTGGCGGCGAGGGCTTGTGGGTTGCTAGGGTTTCAGCTTTTTTTTTTTTTCCCCGTATGAACAATAGGCAGGGGAAAAAAGAAGAAAAAATAAATGGTTTGAACAGATCTATGGAACCAATCTCCCATAACCTGCTCTGGATACCGTGTTAAAGTAAAAAGGTGATATGAAAATAATAAGAAGACTTAATCCATTGTGGTAGCCTATCCTTCTATTTATATAGAAAACGAAGAAATAATACAGCAAACCCTAAACTGTACTCGAAACCTTAAATAATACAGGAAAGACAGAAATACCCTTTTGACAAATTTATTTATTTATTTATTTTTATTTTTTATTATGGAATTAAATTGATTGATGGCATTCAAAAAAAAAAAAGGCAGACAAACAATTGTCATGTAGAGATAGTCAAAATTTAAAAGTAAAATCATTAAGACACATTAACAAAAAAAAAAAAGTTGATGCAACTGTTACACCTTTCAACAAATATATGATGAAAAATACAGGCGGTTAACATTTGGAGTATCAAGCATTATTTTTCCTACCAACTTATGAATCAAACTATAACTCCAATAAATAGTACTTCCTTCTGAAAATCCGAAAGAGTTAAATCACCTCCCTTATCATTTTTCCCAATTCCAAAAGTATTTAATTCTTATGTATTACAACAAATTTAACACTGGCGTCTTAAATCTTTCAAATGCAATATTAGAACACCTGAAGAACTTCATTTGATTTCTTTCTTCCTTGTTTCCTTTTACTTAGGTGGATAGGGAAGGGTTGAAGAATCCATGTATATTATATCCTCCCAAGAATATAGAATTACCATAACTAAAAAGTAGATAATCAGGCCATGGCCTGTTTAGGTACCTTTTCCATTCACTAAGGGATATATATTTGTCACATTTTGTCACACTTCTATTTCTCCGAAAAAACCTTAATCAATAGCAAAAGTGTATTTTTTTTTTTTTTTTTGTGTGCACACACTCAATGGTAAATCTTTTTTTAGAATGCTAATGGATCACCTGAAGGAGAGGGAATGGTGGGGCTGCATATTGAATCAAATAGGAAGCAAGCAAGCTGCCTTAAGAGTAGTTTCCTAGAATTATGCCAACTGCTTGATGATTGTTGATAATGGGATGGTGATATGAACCAAATCGATAGCTATGAATTTGATAAGAATTAGAACCCTTTGATAAGAACTAAAACAATAGCTATGGTATTTTTATTGAACAATCTGAAAATAACAAAGATAAATCAAGCATTCGAGAGGCTTGGGAACCCTCCAAATGAGCTAAGCTCAAATCCAAAACAATTCACAATTTTCTGACCCCTTCAACAGTGTCAATCTTCTCCTTATATCCTACTTCCATAACCAACTCTAAAACAGAATGTAAAACAACATAACAAACATAACCACACCATTTTTCTCTCCCCATTTTACCCTTCCTTCTGGAATAAGTGAACCAACTTGGGGCCTAACATTACTCGCCGCCCAAACATTCACCTTGTCCTCAAGGTGAAATTTATTACTCTTGTCGTTGGCAGCTTCCCGGGATTCCACACCATTCTTTTAGACCGACCACAGTGATTTTCATGAGTTTTGAGCAGCGCCTTGCGTGAAGCAAAGTAGGGACCATGGCCCGACCCAAATTAGTGACCAAAGTTTTGCCTAGAACAAAAGGTCAAATTACCTCCTGCTGTCTTGAAGGAATTGGCAGCCTTGGCCCGGCCCAAATTAGCGACCTTAATCTTTTCTTCTATCTTTTGGGCCTCCTTCAATGTTTCTTCTGTCTTCTGGGCCTCCTTTAATGTTTCTACTATCTCATGGGCCAAATCCCTGACCCGACCCAAGTTGCAAGGCTCTAAATAGAATGGCAAAACAGAATGGTAAGGTTTCAATTCCCTTTGTTCAGCCTGTGTCGAACCACTCTCCTCTTCTGGCTTCAACCCATCGACAACAATCTCTAAGGTTACTTCCTCTGGATTTCCTTCCAACGGCGTTGTAGACTCAAAGAACCTCCGACGATTCTCTTGTACGCTGCCTTCCTACTCCAAACTTAGTTCAACCCTAATTTCTGGTTTCAGTACCTTAACAAAAGCACCGAAGGCCACCTACTCCAATACCTTATCCAACGGCGCCGAGACGAAGATGGCGAAATCGTCGACTCTCATCGCAATTAGAGACGGTGCACTTTCCTGCGGAGACGAGAGCTTGTTAAACCACCGACGATAATCTCGCACACTGCTCTCCTGCTCCAACGCAAACCTCTGTTCATGGAGGGACCCCGTCTGAGCAGATCGAAAGTGCTTCCGAAGCAATCTCGTCAACTCTTCCCACAGAACAAAGGATCGGTTCTTGTCTTCCCACTGGTACCACAATAAGGCGTCTCCCTCAAAGTTGATGGCCGCCGCCTCGAGTTTATCTTCGTTCATGAAACAATGGAGAGCAAAGTATCTTTCGGCCTTTAAGATCCATCCGTCGGGATTCGTACCGTCGAACACCGGCATCTCCAATTTTCGAAATCGAAAATCATGTCACGAACCATAGAGATTGGTGTTGCCGTCAGCTGTATGCGATCCTCCCCTCATCGGATTGAGCACCCTAGCCTCCGTCACTCTGTCAGACAACGAAGACGAAACATGTCAAGCTGAATCTTCATGGAGCTTAAAGAGTTGGTCCAGTCTCTTGTTCATATTCTGTATTTCCTCCTGCAAGGAACCAACGACTTTCTCCAACACATCCATACGCTGACTAACATACTTGGCTGCCATCTAGGTATCAAATTGCTCTGTAGGAAACAATACAGACCTGAATCGATGATCGGTCCTCACACTTGATGTTCGTAATCGACAAACAAAAACAAACGCAAATGCCAAAACAACTTCAGGGTGCAAAGTACAATTTTTGGAACCTTTGCAGGTTGCACTCAATAAACTGCACACTGCAGGGTAAAAAGTGTAAATAAGATATGAAAATATCTATGAAATGTTTCCCAGGTGTCACGCCCACAAAACAAACTCTTCTCTCTCTTTTCTGCATATTGGATTCTGCGATGGTGGGTAAACATAGACAACAATCGATGCTAAACAATTGATACAGTAGCTAAACAGAAACGAGGTCACAATTTGAAACGATGAGTTATCCTTATTCGGCGACAACAACAATCGATAGCGACGGCGAAACAAACATCAATCGATAAACCAAAATGAAGATCCGGAGCTCAATCGGCAACCACGAACGGCAACAGAAAATCTGATTTATATCGAAACTCAACTAATTCAAGATCGCAGCTCGATTTCAGATCGCATCTCCTGTTATTCAAGATTAAACACGCATGCCACAAATGGCTTACGATGATCGATTGTACAGATCGCAACTCGACGAAGGCGCAAAAACGACGATGAATCGACAATCGATTTGAATGACGTCGGCAAATCGATTGATAATCGAACTGAAGAAGCCGACGGATCTGAATCGAATATATATCCTTAATCGCAATCGAAGAAGGGAGATGCGAAGACGATGAGATCGACGACAGTGAAAACAAGAATCATGAATCAAGGATCAATCGGTGACGGTGAAAACAATCAAGCCGACTGGATGAACTAGCCAGAGGAACAAGCTGGATGAACTGTAATCGGAGAGTTCGACGAGGAAGAGCAGAAGTGATGAGAAGGAAAATCTATTGATGAATATCACTCGTCAATAATGAAGACAATGATTAACATCTAACAATAATCTTCTTCACAATAATCTTCTTCAATTGGTGGAACAACAATACCCAGGAACGTGCTCTGATACCAATTTGATATGAACCAAATCGATAGCTATGAATTTGATAAGAATTAGAACACTTTGATAAGAACTAAAACAGTAGCTATGGTATTTTATTGAACAATCTGAAAATAACAAAGCTAAACCAAGCATTCGAGAGGCTTGGAAACTCTCCAAATGAGCTAAGCTCAAATCCAAAACAATTCACAATTTTCTGACCCCTTCAACAGTGTCAATCTTCTCCTTATATCCTACTCGCATAACCAACTCTAAAACAGAATGTAAAACAACATAACAAACTGTTGGAATATTCAATATTGGTAGTAGTTGTATATATGGAAAGTCAAATATACAGATTAGGAAAATAGTTTATTGTAATTAGTTATTTACCTTTTTTAATTCTTAAGTTTTCCTATATGTAGTCTCATATTATATGATTAATAAAATATACAATTTGATTAATTCATTTCAAGTTGGTATCAGAGCAAAAAAAAAAAAAAAAAAAAAAAAAAAAAAACCCTAAACCTCTGCTCAGCCGCCGGCCATTTACAAGTTTTCGAAGTTCGCCGGCCATTGCAGTCGTCGACGACGTTCGCCGGCATCCAACAACAGCCAACAAAGGTTCGCCAGCGTCACTTACAGCCAGGCGACGAACGAAAACTCCCCTACAGCCGACGACGAGCCCTCATTACAACTGACGAAGCCTCGCCGGTCCTCTACAGCCGCCGACGAAGCCTCGTCAGTCCTCTATTTGCCGCCGACAGCCTCGCCGGAGCCCTAGCAGTCGACGAACGGACCCTCGCGAGATCTATACGAAACAGATCTTGCGATTTCAACTCGATTGCGGCCACCGACGAACACTCGCGACCACTGACGAACCCTCGCCGCCCTAGCCACGAGCCACCGCTGCCGGATTTGCTTGAAAAACGACGAAACCGAGTCAACTCGGTGATTCTCAGTTAGTCAAGTCAGTGAGTCAACTCAGACGATTCTCAGCGAGTCAACTCAGTGATTCTCAGTAAGTCAACTCAGCAGCCAGCAGCTTCGTTTCGCGAGATTTACTCGTTGACGGCCAACCCGACGATTCTTAATTTCTGACGGTATTTTCCCTTGCCTTCACCATGTCCGACGTTACCTCGGAATCCATCCCAAGGTTCAGCCAACTTACCGAACCAAAGCATCTCCCTTCCGAATCCCACTCCATCCAAATCACCTCTGTTCGTCTGAATGGAACCAATTTCTTACGTTGGTCTCAATCAGTGCGAATGTATATCCGTGGACGAGGACGGATGGGATATCTAACCGGTGATGCAAAGGAGCCCCCCATCAAAGATCCGTCGCATACGACTTGGGATGCTGAAAACTCCATGGTGATGACATGGCTCGTAAACTCTATGGATGAGGAAATCAGCTCCAACTACATGTGCTACCCTACCGCGAAAGAACTTTGGGACAATGTAAATCAGATGTATTCTGATCTGGGAAACCAATCTCAAAAGTATGAGTTGACTCTAAAACTCCGTGATATCCGTCAAGGCGAAGACAGTATCACCAAGTATTTCAATTCATTGAAGAGAATATGGTAAGATCAAGATATGTTCGACGATCATGAATGGCATTCGACCGAGGATTATAACCACTATAAGAAGTTGGTGGATGATGATCGTGTTTTTAAGTTCCTAGCAGGTCTGAAACCGGAACTTGACGAAGTTAGGGGACGAATCATTGGTCGTCAGCCTCTTCCCTCAATTAATGAGGTTTTCTCGGAGGTCCGAAGGGAGGAGACCCATCGAAACATTATGCTTAACAAGCCACAAATTATCAGCCCTACAGTTGCTCCAATTGACCAGTCTGCTTTGGCTGCTGCTAATGCTCACTCCAGCAGGTTTTCACGGCGAGTAGAGGAACGTCCTCGTATATGGTGCGATTACTGCAACAAGCCCCGTCATACACGGGAAACATGTTGGAAAATCCATAGGAAACCAGCAAATTTGAAGAGCAACAAAACGGGAGAAAAATCTAACCGATCCTATCCTTCCGCGCATGAAGCTGCCACCACTCCATTCAACAAAGAACAGATTGATCAACTTCTGAAACTGCTGACTGAAAATTCATCACTTGATACTCCTAATGCTTCCTTATAGCTCAAACAGGTAGTAAATTTAGAGCATTTTCTTGTTCCTTAAACTCAGCACCTTGGATTATTGATTCAGGTGCTTCTGATCATATGACAAGTTTTTATCACCTTTTCAATACCTATTCACCACGTTCTAGTAATGAAAAAATTAGAATTGCAGACGGTAGTTTCTCACCCATTGCAGGAAAAGGCCAAATAACAATCTCAGATAGTGTTAATCTAAAAACGGTCCTCCACGTTCCTAAACTTACTTGTAACCTCTTATCTGTAAGTAAACTATTGCGAGATTCGAATTGTCATGCCATTTTCTCTGAATCTCAATGTTTCTTTCAGGACCAGAGCTCGGGGAAGATGATTGGCAGTGCTAGATTGGTGGATGGCCTGTATTACTTCGATGATAACTCCTTGAGGAATAAAACAACTCACGGCACCAGTGGTGTGAGTTCAACGTCTGTTCGTGATAAAATTATGCTTTGGCACCTTAGATTAGGACATCCAAGTTTTCAATATCTTAAACATTTGTTTCCGACGTTATTTACGAATATGGATTTTTCTTCTTTTTATTGTGAAAGTTGTTTGTTTGCAAAAAGTCAACGTACTTCTTATCTTTCAAAATCATATCGTGCATCTAAACTATTTAATTTAATTCACAGCGATGTATGGGGTCCCTCAAAAATCACAACACTATCCGGAAAAAGATGGTTTGTGACATTTATAGATGATCATACACGTTTATGTTGGACATATTTGATGCGTGCAAAATCTGATGTAAAAGGTCACTATACGGCTTAAAACAGTCTCCAAGTTAAAGAAGTCACTATACGGCTTAAAACAGTCTCCAAGAGCGTGGTTTGAACGCTTTGGAACCACTGTAAAAGGTCAGGGTTATCAACAAAGCCAAGCAAATCATACTATGTTTTATAGACACTCAATTAATGGTAAGATTGCCATTTTAATTGTCTATGTAGATGATATTATCTTAACAGGAAGTGATAGTGACGAATTGAGAAGACTTAAAGGAAAACTTGCTGATAATTTTGAAATCAAAGACTTAGGTCCATTAAAATATTTTCTTGGAATGGAATTTGCTAGATCAAAGGGAGGCATATTTGTGAGTCAAAGAAAGTATGTACTCGACCTACTGAATGAAACAGGGTTACTCGGGTGCAAAGCTATAGAAACTCCAAGTGAACCGAATGAGAAACTACAACCGGCCAAACCTGAAGCTGTGATAAACCAAGAACAATATCAAAGACTAGTGGGGCAGTTAATCTACTTATCACATACCGTCCTGATATAGCCTTTGCCGTAAGCATGGTCAGCCAATTCATGCACTCACCAGGACAAGAACACTTCGATGCTGTCTATAGAATACTAAGGTACTTAAAGGGTACTCCTGGAAAGGGAATTTTGTACAAGAAACGTGGCCACCACCTTATAGAGGTTTACATCGATGCAGACTGGGCTGGAAGCATCACGGACAGGAGATCAACCTTCGGTTACTGTACTTTTGTTGGTGGGAACCTCGTCACATGGCGGAGCAAGAAACAGAATGTCGTAGCTAGAAGCAGCGCAGAAGCGGAGTACAGATCAGTGGCTCACGGCATCTGTGAAGTGTTATGGATTAACAGATTACTCGGAGAGTTGAAGATATCCAATTCAGTACCTATGAAGGTCTACTGTGATAACAAATCAGCCATTGCGATTGCTCACAATCCGGTGTTGCACGATCGGACAAAACATGTGGAAGTGGACAAGCATTTCATTAAGGAAAAGATCGATAGTGGACAAATATATATGCCATATGTACCGACTACTGAACAGATCGCAGACATTCTAACAAAAGGATTACCAAAGAAGAGATTCGACTATCTAGTATGCAAGCTGACAATGGAAGATATCTTCATACCAGCTTGAGGGGGAGTGTTGGAATATTCAATATTGGTAGTAGTTGTATATATGGAAAGTCAAATATACAGATTAGGAAAATAGTTTATTGTAATTAGTTATTTACCTTTTTTAGTTCTTAAGTTTTCCTATATGTAGTCTCATATTGTATGATTAATAAAATATACAATTTGATTAATTCATTTCAAGTCAAACATAACCACACCATTTTCCTCTCCCCATTTTACCCTTCCTTCGAGAATAAGTGAACCAACTTGGGGCCTAACAGATGGCTGGCACATGCATGAGAGAATGATTTAAATATTCAGAAGTCCAAAAGAATTATCATTACGAAAAATGAATGGACACCAATAATAACTTATCACAAAAAATTGTAACAAGAGTGAACACATTTAAAATAAGCTCCCAAGAAATCAAAAGAATTTATTGGTTGTCTAGTTATGCTAACAAACCTTATGTGACTGGATGATTCCATACAGACTGTCAGGCTCATTGATTTGAGTGACGGCTGATATTAGAATCTCAATGTGGCGTGGCAGCTGAAGACGGAAAAAAAATCAAAACAGAAAATTCAGGGGCAGAGTACTCATCCAAAAGTATCATCTTAAAAAGTAATTCGAGAAGATGAAGAAAGCCTTTTTTAACATGAAAATGGAAGACAATAATAACCAGAGTTAAAGGAGTGTCACTCCAACATGGCTCGTGAGCAAGCTATAAATTTGACCAGCTATGGTCTGATAAAAAAATATATATTTGGAATGCAACATAAAGAACTCATCATAAAAGGCATCACATGCTTTTGACTTACTACTTCAAGATGGGAGAAATCAGGGCTCCCCAATGTGAGACAGTTGAAGTACTCTTTGCACCAGTGCTCCACGTAGAGGACAGCAGTAAAGAATGAGCCACAGTTCTGCAAGAGAAAACCACAACCACAAACCTATGAAAAGTGAAAAAGAAACAAAAGAAGAAAATACTTCCATTATGGCCAGAATACTAATATGGAAGTTGAACGTTTCACATTGCTGGCTGGATTGGGCCTAGTTGTTCAGATGATTTTTGCCTCCTTTCATATATGTATTGAGTTGGTTCACAGATTTTGGTTCTAGTTCATTATTCATATGATTTTAAGGAGAATTATTTTCCCTATGGAAGCTATGGTGTAAATGGAGATACATTCTCGAAAGAGTTAGTCAGATTAATTTCCCAATGCTATACGCATCGAGAAGGCAATAAATGGCTGACTATTTTCAATTTAGGAGTGAACATTCCGCTCTTATTGCTTTACCTTTGTAGTCAATTCCCCAATTTACTTTAGAAAATTATGTGAGGATGTCATTCAAGTTGGCTGCTTTAGATTTCAGCAAGGGTATTAGTTCTGCCCACCCCCACCCCCACCCCCACCCCCACCCCCAAACATACTTCTCTTTTGTTTCAAACTTTGCAATAAAATCCTTGTTTTCTCTCTCTTTTTTTTTTGGTTTTTTTAAACATAAGGAAAAAAAAAATATCATAATCTGTTGGAAGTGAGAAAGAGGGAGAAAATGCTTGGAAACTTTATACTCACGATGGCCGAAGCAGCAACAATGAGATAATCAATGGGAAGCCAATAGACCTGAAAAATACAAGTCAGAACTCAATATGACAACATTTTAACATGAAACAAAAAAAATTAAAGAGACAAATTCATGTGCATAGGCTGTAATCGCCACCTTCATCTACATCAATGTGCCTGGGCAATTCAAAATTTCTTCTCATATATATCATATATGCATATCTTGAAAACAAGCTATAGAACAGGAAAGAACAAGGAGTTCTCATTCACAATGATATGTCAAATTTTTTTTAACCCATACGACAGTCATTGATATGCTACAATATGTGTTCCCAAATCAAACCACTATTACACCTTAAGCAAAGGCTAAATGAAGAATTGTTTCAAAAGCAAGAGAGAGTTTTAGGGGTAGATCAGATTACTGGTAGCAATATAAATGAAGGCAAGCTAATTCTAACCTTATCCCAGCACAATGTCAATGTTCCTGAGTCAGTTGAGCTAGTAGTGGACTCTTTCACCTTCGCTGAGGTAGAACGGAGCCTTGAGCCATAACTAGAAGGTTTAGCAGGCTGTGAAACCATTTAAAATATGTACATCAGTAATTAATTTGTATGACCTGACATTCAAAACATGAATATGACCAATACTAGATTACATTTTAAAGTGGGAAAAAACAGGTAGCTTTTTTTTTTAAGATTACATCTGAAAGTGCAACGCTCATATGGTCGTGTAACAAATAATATATAAAGAAAGGAGATATCAGCAGTTGGAATCAAAATTAAGGTTGCGTTTGGGAAAGCGATTTGGTAAATGATAGGATTTCAAAATCCCATCATTTACCAAATCCCTTTTTTGGATAATTCTCAAAAGAATAAAATGAACAATTCTCAAAAGAACGAAAAGAACAAGAAATTAAAACAACAGCCAACGAAGAAGAAATTGCAACGAACAAGAACAAAAGCCAAAGGATTGATTCCGAAATTGCAACGAACAAGAACAAGAACAAGAGCAACAGCCGATTTCGATTCCAATTGCGGAGAACCAAATCGCCAATTAAATCATCAATAAGGGTGTTGGACGCCATTGAAACCCTAGAAATTGAATCGCAATTGCTACTCGAGCAAGAGAATTGCAGCTCGAGCAAGAGAATAGCAACGAACCCTAATCGGCGACGAAGAACTATGGACGACGAAGAAGAAGATCGACGATGGACGACAGCGCAGACGATGAAGACGCTACAAACCCAACCTCAGGAGCAAAGATGCGATCGAAGACGCGAAGACACGGGTTGATTTTGTGCGAAAATGCGATCGAAGACGTGAAGACAGGGGTCAACAGCGGCGAAGGAGGGGCTCTCGTTGAACGTCGTCGGGAAGTGAAGAAGAGATGGACGGAGGTTATCGCTGGAGATGGAGGTCATCGCTTGGGTGGATTTGTCAAAGTCCACCTATTTTAAAAGGAATTGCAAATCCTTTCTTTCACCCAAATTTGACCATTGAGGTATTTTACAAATCCACCCTACTCAATACCCAAACAAGGTATTTGTTAAAAAATGATTTGGAAATCCCTCTCCCGAATGAAATCCCTCCCCCAAATCCCTTACCCAAACACAACCTAATGGTAATACTCAAGCATAGCACCAACCACAATATCAAAATGATGCAACAATCATTTAGGACACACTACAAAGTACAAAGTATAAGACCTAAGACTGAGTGCCAAAAGTAAACCAGATAATATCTCCATTTTCAACATTGGTCTTCACAAAACAACCATGCCTCTGAACCATCAATGACATTCTCTACACCCCATGCCTCTTATCTTTTTGCACCTCATAATACATGCTAAGGGTTTGCCTTGCCGGCAGTCACCCTATCGGTATGCTGGACTTGGCCAATGCAACAATTGAATATGTCCCAAGTCCAGTGTTTGCTAGTGCATAAAGTCATCACCTCACCCCTGGCCCATGTCTTCCCAAGAATCCCACCAGCCCGAAGGTCGTATGATGACTCATCCAGTAGAGTCACACAAAAAACACAAGTAACAGCCATAAACATTACCGCTTGAAGAGCCATAATGAAGGCAACATGCCAACGATGGAATCATGTTCGAATCAGCCAACCCCAAATCCAACCAATGGTCATGCAGTCTAGTAGAAAAATAAACAAAAAGAAAAGATCAAATGATAAATGGGAAGTTTGGGAATCTGATCAATCCCAAGACATGGAGGCTATTTTCAGATATTTTGTTGTTAATTAGGTAGTCTAACATTTTGAGGGTCAACAGTATTTTAGAAATCTTCAGATGTTGCACATGGGTTGTAGCAGCAACACATGTATCACTATTTTGAGTCTATTAATGTTTTTAGGTCATATTTTATTTAAGTAGGTTTCAATTAATTTTCCTAGGCAATTAGCACTTCTATAAAGAACATGAGTCCTATTAGAGTTGGGAAAAACCTAACAACGATACATAATTTAATCAATGGAATGGAGATCAGATTTTTCGGAAACACCGAATTTTTTCAACACTTACCCGGTTGTCTGATGCCAACCCAAACCTAGATAAGATGTCAAGCTTCTTCCACGTTCCAAGCCACTTCAATTCATTTTGCTCATCTCTTCTACAACTTTATCTCTAAAATCAGAGTTGTTTAAGCTTTGGTTTTTGTTTCTAGAATCCTACCGACCACTCTAGATGTCACAAGGTTAAATTTTCACCATGAATTTTAACCAAATGATGGCCTAGTTGCGCACCAACTAGCCAACCATTCATATGGTTCCTGGACAACCACTGTCACGCCCACCCAAACACATGCACATGCACCAAAAACAGTACACAATGCAACATTTATAGCCAAAGCCAACCTCATTTTATTACTCAGTCAAAACAAGGAAACCCACGTACAATCTTTGGCCTAAGGGTGGTAGGAACATACACTCACTGCTTTGCCCTTCACAAATTCGAAAATATAGTATATATAGACAACAATAGCAGTTGACAACCCCAAATTGCTAGGCAAACATGCAAGAAACTGCACCACAAATTTTGGACACTTGGCACAAGCAGTTTTCATGGGCAGTTTTCTGTCCAGACACCAAAACTGCCCCATAACTGACCACATATCAGTACATGCCCATAAACTGCCATACTCAATTGAAATTCGTCCATCAGCTAAGTCCCAACTGTCCAGCACAATCTGCCGTTCCGTTGCATTTGTTGCATCGTTGCACCCAACAACTTTCCAACGCCGTATGCATTTTCAGCACCAAAATGCACCGTTGCGCTCAACAATAGGTCATGTCGCGCCCATGACCCTGCCCACAATATAGCGTTGCACCTACGTTGTGCCGCCTTGCCTTGGTGCCACACCAAGGTCATCAATTGGTTCCATGCCTCACCTATGAACCCTATTTCTAGCATAATCTGCCAACGCCGTCATTGTGTGTCCACATTACCCAACGGCGCACTATTTTGCCAACACGTGCCCAACAGCTTGGTCCAACGCCGCCTCGTTCCTCCAACGCATGCTACCACATCTTGGTCCTCGCTGCCTTGGGCGACGTACCAAGGTCTTGCCCGTTTCCATGCCACCCATATAATAATGATCCTAGCACTGCGCCTAGGATCGCCAACACTGCCCAACACCCGTTGATGTTGTGCCACAACGCCACTGTCCACCGACGTGTACCAAGTTGGTGCCTTTGTTGCCAACGCCTTTACTTGTGCCACATGCACCAAGTCCGTGCCAAGTAGTCCTCCAGCTTTGTTAGTGGGCTAACACTAGACCATTCCCCACTCAACCGTACACCAATAGAACAGTTGCTACTATAGTTAGCTTGCACTTTTTGTGGACATCCGATAGCCCCAAAATGGAAATAAAAATCTTTTCAATATTCCCTAATCTTATATTCCATCAAAGTTAAAGAAAATTATCCGCACTCCAACATCAAATAACTTGTACACTAGTTTTTCAACATGGTCACCCTTCCTTGACACATTTCTTTACTCTTAACACACGAACATGCCTATGGATGACCAATGATTTTCCATTGCAAATGCCCATCAACGCCTATTTGCACCCAACTCTACCACTAACAGCAATTAGTCCATGACTGCCACCAATCTAAGACCTCATGCCATCACCAACCTCTACAGTATTTCTCAATTTAGATCTAGGGCCTTCCACAAGCACTAAGGACCTTGTTGGTATGGTCTCTGCACAACAACAATGCCTAGACCCAAGGCCTTCCAGTCGAGAGCCAGCAGAAAAGCTATATATTACAAGTCAACTTTACTCTAAAATTAACCAAATCAAATTCTTGTAGATATACTAGAAAAACCCTCGACGGAGCAAAGAAAGTTTTATTGATAAATGCAAAGAATACAAAATTCAAAGGAGGACGAGGCCTGACCTCTAAAACAAATCAAACAACAAATTATAAATAATAAAAATATAAAATATAAAAAATCAAGAATTAAAACATGACTTAAGAACATCCTAGTCGTTTCGTTCTTTCCATGGTGACATTAAAATCTCTCGCTACTAGCAAAGAGTAAGCAAAATCATTATGTATCTCTCCAATCAGGTCCTACAACTCCCTTCTCTCCCTTTTCTAAGATTTAGCATAAACCACACTGCTACTAGGAATTCCTGTCGAAGCAATGTATGATTTATTTTAGCCACCACAAGTTGATCTTTGCTAGCTAGAATATCGCAATGAATTGGATCTCTCCAAAACAACCAAATCTTGCTAGCTTCATTGCTAAAGCCATCATTAAACGAAACATATTTCCTAAGCTCCTGTGGAACTTGAGCCTCCATTCTAGGGTCCAACAATCCAATGAACGAAGAAAAAAAGTCAATCCAACTTTTTAAGACTTCTTATGGTGGCTAAGTTGGCAGCACCCCGAGCTTTCCGCAAAAGTGAGTTAAACGCTAGAAGAGTTGGAACCTTAGGCTTGACCCTTGTTGCCAATCTATTTTGGACTATAGGTTGAAAACCTAACTTCCAAAATTTTCCTTTTGTCTCATCCACTCCAAATCCTCCAATGCTATGGAATTGTCATCTACTACTCTTGGTGACATGGAGAGGAGTTTTAACCACATTTTCAGTCTCCTTCACCACCAAAGGTTCTGCCAATGTTTCTACAGTGAGATCATCCTTGGATGTACCGTAATGAGATACAAAGTCGTCGTCTTTTTCACTAGGTCTGACTTGCTTTTTATTCTTTCTATGATACACTGAATTTTCAATTCGCCTCCCTGAATCATTCTTAGCCCCATCTTCCTTTTTTCCTTCGTCCCTCTTATCTTGTTCCTTGTGAATAACTTGGTTTTGCTTCTCCCCTTGCTGCTCCAAAGTTCACTTTTGTTCTGACACAAGTTCTTTCGCTGCATCCCCAACAATCTTGTACAACTACTCCACCTTCTTTCCTTTTCCAACATTTTCCATTGTCTTCTTAATGTTCTTGGGCTTCGCAGCCACTATAGTAGGCGAATTCTTGGGTTTATACTCTTGAACAGAATGACACTTTCTATAACAGTGGAAACAATATTTGGGCAATGCTTCATACTTGATCGGTTGCCAAAAGCCTGATGTTACGTATCCCATCCAGATTATGCTCGGAAGTTCCTTTTGAAGTACCATTTCAACACAAACTCTGGCAAAGCTGGGTCTGGATAGCCTAATAATGGCAACATCCAATTTCATGGGTGACCCCACTGCTTTAGCTTTGGAGAATAGGATTGCTTTGTTGTGGAGATGAATCGGAAGAAATACCTATTGGTCCTATTCAATCCATACCAGTGCCAAAGAAAATGTATTTGCTTGGAATTCTGGAGTCAATTTGAACGTTCGCATTAGAATTCCTTTTATATACCAAATATTCTTAATCCAGAGTTAATGGGAATCTTCTTCAGAATATAATTGGATCAACGGATGTTTGGAATCCAGAAAACCAATCTCAAATGCGGCCTTAAATCCAATAGAATGGAAAACTCTCCTTAGTTCGTCAAATGTTGGTCTTCCATGAGAGAATTTGTCGATCAATGCATGCTGAAAAGGAGCCGCCAGCGAATTGATTTCTTCACCAGTCAAGAAGATTGTCGGCTCTCCCTTATGCAACGCCACAGGTTTCAACTCCGCAACATCCGTAGTTTTATTCCCATAAAACAAATTTGCAAAGGATTTTGCTTCAAAAATTATCGAATTAGGGTTATTAGATGTCAGGGGTTGGCCAGCTATATTAGGGTTTCTGGCAAGAGGAGGAGTATTCTGTCTATCGCCGGAAGTTGCCACCGCTACTTCACCGGAACACTAAAGGCAGCAGGTCAATTGGACAGCAGCTATGAAGTTCTGGTAAGAAGCTGGCAGAGATAGTTTAATGGGTTGAAAATCAGGCTGGAGAGGGCTTCGTTGGAGCACAATGCCAGCAAAGAGTCATTGGAGGGTTTGCGATGGTGGGAGGAGGAGAAGGAGGTGGCAGCAGCTAGGGTTTAGTCTAGAAACGAAGGGCAGTGGCGAAGGCTAAGGTTAGGTTAGGTTCGTCAGAGGTTGGCATTGTCAGGAAGCAGCTAGGGTTTCAGTGAGTTTGCCGGAAAGTGGTGGATGATCGGCATGGGTTGAGGAGTGGTTCAGCTGGGGTTTGCCGGAGATTGCGATGGCGAGGCCTAGGGCTAAGTCACAGGACCCACCCCCTCAAAAAAATATCTAACCTCAACTAACTTACATTCCTTGAAATGTTAGCTATGACATGAACCAAGAGCCCATCATTTGCCCCATTTGCCCCATTTGCATGTGTGTGTAGGGCCCATCCTTGGTTAGTCCATGACCTCCACATGATAGGCTTGTCAATTGGGCGTAGGGCGAGTCTAACAGAATTCAAGTTTTCATATCCAAGAACAATAAAGGACATTAATGATGAGAGAAAAAGTACACAAACAAAAGAAGTCATCATTGAAATAACACTAAGCAATTTAACACAAGGTAAAGGAAGGTGAGTATAGATTACATAATTCGGTTCTAAGCTTCTTGAACTGTCACAAATAATAATCACATTTTTTAAATTTTATTTTAATTAATGGCTAAAATTATTTTTGAAAAAATGAGATTGTTCTACTAATTTTTGGAGGGAAAATTCCACACAAACACTTTTCAGCCCCCACTTCCCAAGGCAGTTGAACAGGGACTAAGTTACGTCTTTCACTTTTGAGCTCCATAACAGTAGTAGTGAATCTGCTACAACTATAGGTATTATTGATTATACTTTCGCGGTGCGGCAAAAAGCGCGCAAGGTAACATCGGTTATAACAGTGTCCTATAGTGATGGAACATTGCTCAAGCACCAAGGAGTTAACAGACAGCAACATTTTTTGTTATAGCAAGCTTAAAGATGTGAAAACTTATTTCCACTAGAAATTAAAATCTCTAACTTAATTTATATATATTATCCAGATTTTCCACGTCCATATGATGCTTTAACATTGACATCTCTTCTTTTTGCCAAAAGGGGCTTCAGCAGCATCAGAAAGAATACAAAGTACAATGACTATCTTTATTAAGAAGTTACATAGTGAAGGCACGTCAAATGCATTATTGCAAACACACAAACCTTCGGACTTTCTCGTTTAAGGATATTTGAAGAAGAAGCAGCTCTCTCCATGACATGACACAGTCGCAGTTCATTAAGTGCATCCAAAATTATCTGAATTGACTTGTTCAGTTTATTGGACTCGATAAATATATTGTCTTTCATCTGCATACAAGCAAAATGCATCAATTCTACTTCCCCGACTAGGAGAAGACAGACGACTAATGATTAGATACACTACAATGTACAAATACCAATACAATCTCCTTCAAATAATGTTTTTTTTTTTTAAAAAATTGTACCATAGACATTAAGAGCAACTAATGAATTGAAGAGGGTGAAGAAGGGATAAAGAAGTTGATACATAATGGTATTTATGAATGCATAGGATAGCCCATCACAGAAGCTAAGTTGTCTCATTTACATTCAATCACTAAAAGATAGGTATAAAAATGGTACCTCAAATTTTCTCAAAAGCAGAGAACGATTTGATTATGATTCTATTATGACCACAATCTGGAATAGGAAGACTTTGGTTTCTAAAAAAAATCCTGGATCTGAATATTTACATGATCAAGTGATCCTCATCACTGTTGCAGCCAAAGAATGTCATATAACTTTTTACAGCCTGTTTGGTTTGTTGGGAAGAAAAAAAAAACGAGAGAGATCAATTTCTAAAATCTTATTTGATGTTTGCTACTTCCAAAGCCCGCTAGAGATCTGGAATAGGATTATACTTGAGAGAAGAATGGCTAGACCTAAAGGAATCTAATTCCCAACTTTAAGATTGTAATAGGATTCCATTCCATCAGCAAAACTATATGCAAAACAAAAACTTTCATAAAAAATACTTATGACCATTAATATACAACTTTTTTATGAATACTAACATTATCCATACAGCTAATATGTTTTTGCGTTTAAATAGGAATGTGGTACCATAGAGAGACCATACAAATAACTAGAGGACAATTCATTCAACATCCCCTTTTTACATTGACTATACAATTGTATACCGTTTTTTATTCTTAATTTGTATTCCTATGGACAATTGTAACTAAAAATAAAAATTGATTGCAACTAAAATCATTAAGAAAATAATTAGTTACAAAGTGAGTGGCAGCAGCAGACGCGACGGTGACCGGTGGAGGGTGGCAGATTTCAACGACAGCAGACAGCGGTGGGACTACAAATTAATTGGGGAAAAATTGATGGTACCCACACTAAAATTGTAATTTAGAATAGGAAATGGAATTAATTAACCCATAAATATATACATACATATAATTATGTATTCATATTCATTTCCATAGATACTAACAATCAATTAAAATAGAAACAGGTGTTAAATTTCTAACAACAATCCTATTGCTGATCCAATATCTAGGAATTTAATTGCTAATAATGAGCTTCTGCTAAATTCTTTTCCTAAATAACAACAACTAAACCTTTGTCTCACTTAAGTAGTGTCGACTACATAAATCCGTTTATGTCATAATGATCGATCATGGACCATATCCTCAGTCAGGTTTAATGTCATCAAATCAATTCTAATAGTCTCATCACAAGTCTTTTTGGCCTACCTCTCCCTCTAGTAGCTCCCGCACTTGAACTAAATCAAATTTTCTCACCGGTACTTCCATGGGTCTTCTATACACATGTCCAAACTACCGTAAATGATTTTTCTCTCATCTTTTCTTCGATGGGTGTTATTCCTAAATTCTCTCTAATAGTTTCATTCTTAATTTTATCAATTCTCGTCTTCTCACTCATCTACTGTAGCATCCTCAGTCACACCCATTTTTAGGACATGCTTGTTTTTACTACCCAACATTATGAACCATTTAGAAGCGTCAGTCTTATTGCAGTTTTGTAAAATTTTCCTCTGAGTTTTAACGGTATCCTACGATCATGTATCACCCCAACTGCATTTCTCCACTTCAAGCATCTTGCCTTGACTTTATGAGAATTATTTTCCTCGATTTCACCATTGCTTTGAATCATTGAACCTAAATATTTAAAATGATCAACCTTAACCTCTTCATCTCCAATTTTGACCGCACCATCATTTTTTAGGGCATTACTAAAATTGCAATACATGTATTCCGTCATGTTTAAGCTAACCTTCAAACCTATAAACTCTAAGGCTTGTCTCCATCTTTCTAACTTAGTATTAAGACTTATTCTATTTCCATCAACTAGTACTATTTCATCCGCAAACAACATAATACCCCATCTTAAATATGTTTTGTGAGCTCATCCTTCACTAGAACGAAAAGGTAAAGACTTAAAGACTCTTAAAGGGTATTTATGTCTTTCCTGTATTATTTAGGGTTTCCTGTACGGTTTAGGGTTTGTTGTATGGTTTCCTAATTTCTATAATAATTAGAAAGAGTGGTTAACACAATTATTAAGCCGTCTCATTCTTTCCTTATTCTTTTCTCTCTTTAACATGGTATCCAGAGCAGGTTATAGGATACTAATCCGGTAGTTCTGTTCAGACCATCTTTTAAAAAAAAAATCATCTCTCCTTCCCTTCGTTCAAGGGAAAAAAAAATAGAAAACCAGTTCGAAACACTAGCCCACATCTCCCAGCCACTGCCGCCTCCACCTCTCCCCACCGTCGCAACACGCCGCAACCCTAGCACGACGTTTGCTGACCTTCGCCAACCATCCCCGGTGCCCCGTTGGCCATCACTTAACAAGATTTGCAACTCCCAGCCGTCGTTTCGCAGATCTGATTCGCCGCAACCTCTTTCCAACCTCGCCGACCATCACCGGTGCTTCGCCAAGGTTCGCCGACCTTCGCCGGCCATCGATTGCTCTGACATAAGACTCAGGGCCTTCGCCGCTATTGCTTCCATCCAGATCCGATGGTGACACAAGAATTCTTGTTCGTGAGAATGTCCCATCTGTTCGTGAGTATTGTTCTAATTATAATGTTCTTCATTTAAGCCCTACAGTTGTTTATGTTGTTGGTTTGTTTCCCTTGTGCAAGTTGTTTGTTAGTTGTTGTATCAGCGGGAACTAATGTCAACGGCTACACCCCAACCGTTAACAACCAGCAAGTTAAATGGGACCAATTACTTACAATGGTCCAAAGTTGTACAAGTTGTTATCGATCAAGGGACACGAGGTGGCCGACGAAGCCGTAGTAATGAATTTCAAGGTGGCCAAGGTGGCACAATGTTATGGTCAACATCGTCGATGCTCATTTTGTGCCAAGGATAATCATACCCAAGATACTTGTTGGTACAGAGTTGGTGGTTCTCCTAAGTATTTTCATGTGACAACTTCTAATCAAGTTGCTCCCATTTTAGCATCCAATTCTTCAACTCCCAAGGCAATTTCTGATGACGAGTATGTTCAGTTCCTCCAGTTTAAGGCATCCAAGCAGACATCTACCCCATTACTTCGCTAGCTCAACGAGGTAACCCTACTGCATGTCTTTCATTTCATCATTCCACTTCTATACCTTGGATCATAGACTCTGCTGCCACCGATCACATGTCAGATACCTCTTCTTTATTTATGCATATTCAGTCATGTCCCTCATTGTCCCCTGTTACTGTAACTGATGGTTCCACCGTCCCTATTTGTGATATTGGCATAGTGTAACTTTCACCCTCTTTTCCTTTATTTTGTGTCTTATATATTCCCTCTTTTGCTTTTAATTTGATATCAGTTAGTAAAATTACTCAACAACTTCATTGTTTTGTTTGTTTTTTTCCTGATTCTGTAATTATCCAGGATTTGAAAACACAAAAGACGATAGGCATAGGGCGTGAGAAAAATGGCCTTTATTACTTTGACAATCACGACAAGACACCTGTTAACCTGCCCACTGCCTGTCATGCCCCGTTGCATCTGCCCACCAAATTCATTGTTGCCTAGGTCATCCATGTCTTGCCAATCAAAAGGTACTTGTTCCTAGTTTACGTCATTTGTCCTCCTTAGATTGTAAGTCTTATCAGTTGGGAAAACATCATCGTACTTCATTCACTTCCCCGGCTCAATTTCGAGCATCAAGTCTTTTTAGTTTAGTTCATTTAGACGTTTAGGGTCCTTCTCGTATTGTCTCAACATTAGGCTTTCGTTGTTTTGTCACGTTTGTAGATGACTTCTCCAGGGTTACATGGCTCTATTTAATGAAAGATCGTTCTGAATTGTTCTCTATTTTCTCGGCCTTTTGTGCTGAAATTAAAACTCAATTTAATGTGTCCGTGCGTATACTTCGTAGTGATAATGTTCGAGAATATTTTTCTCAACCCTTTACTACATTCATGTCACAATCTGGTATACTGCATCAGTCTTCTTGTCCTTACACACCGTAGCAAAACGAAGTCGCTGAACGTAAGAATCAACATCTCCTAGAAGTAGCTCGAACTCTGATGTTTGAGATGAATGTCAGCAAAACGGAGTCGCTGAGCGTAAAAATCGACATCTCCTAGAAGTAGCTCTAACTCTGATGTTTGAGATGAATGTTCCCAAATACTTCTGGGCAATGCAGTTCTTAAAGCGTGCTTCTTAATCAATAAAATGTCATCTTCTACCCTGAATGGCAAAGTTCCTCATTCTATTTTTTTTTTCCCCGATCACCTTGGTTTGCTTTACCTCCCCGTAGCTTTGGATGTGTCTGTTTTGTCCATCAGTTGACTCCTGGTAAAGATAAGTTAGATCCTCGTGCCATAAAATATTTCTTCTTTGGTTATTCTCGCACACAAAAGGGTTATCGGTATTATAGTTCTTCTTTACATCGCTCTTTTATTTGTGCAGATGTCACCTTCTTTAAGTCCACTCCTTACTTTGTTGTCCCATCACCTCGAGATGATGTGGATATCACCCTTCCTTTACCGAGCCTCCCAAGCCCAACACCATCTCCTTCCAATCCAAAACCTATCCCGCCTAGTCGTCGTCCACCACCTTTGCAGGTATACTCTCGTCGCCAGAAGGGAGCTTCCACCATCGAGCCCATTGTCTTTGTGTCTTCAAATCCCTCTCCAGTTCATCCATCCATGTCTAACTCGGACATTCCCATTATTGTTCGAAAGGGTAAGCGCACATGTGTTCAACATCCTATTTCTAACTTTATCTCGTATGCACATCTATCGCCTCCATATTCCTCTTTTGTTGTTTCTCTATCATCTGTTTCTATTCCTACGTCTGTGATAAAAGCTCTCACTTACCCTAGTGGGACGACCGCAATGAAAGATGAAATGCTAGCTTTACATCGGAATGGTACTTGGGAACTTGTCTCGCTTCCACTCGACAAAACAATAGTTGGATGTAAATGGGTGTACACAGTCAAAGTCATCCGAATGGCACCATTGATTGACTCAAAACTCGTTTAGTTGCCAAAGGTTACACTCAAGTCTATGGTCTTGATTATTCTGAGACATTTTCTCCTATTGCCAAACTCGCTTCTGTTCGCTTGTTCATCTCTTTGTCTGCCACCTTTCGTTGGCCATTACATCAACTTGATATCAAGAATGTGTTCTTAAATGGCGATTTGACTAAGGAAGTGTACATGGAGCAACCTTCTAGGTTTGTTGTTCTGGGGGAGTCTGGTTTGGTATGTCGCCTGAAGAAATCTATTTATGACCTCAAGTAGTCTCCTCGAGTATGATTTGGGAGATTCAATGAAGTGGTCACTGAATTTGGTCTTCATCGTTGTGGAGTCGATCATTCTGTATTTTACAGGCACAGTAAAGTTGAGAGAATATTATTGATTGTGTATTTTTCAGGAACTCCAAACATTTTTGCATAGCAAGATTCAAACCAAAAATTTGGGTCAATTGAAGTATTTCTTGGAGATTGAAGTTGCTCGATCAAATCAAGGTATTTACCTGTGTCAAAGCAAATATGTTCTTGATCTGTTAAGTGAGACAGGAATGCTAGGAGCTAAACCGATTGATTCACCTATGGATCCAAACAGCAAACTATTAGCAGATCAAGGTGTACCACTGACAGATTTAGCGCAATACAAACGGTTAGTTGGGAAGTTGAACTACTTGACGGTTACTAGACCAGATATTTCCTTTGCCTTGAGTGTTATCAGTCAGTTCTTGGATCGTCTCACGACTCATCACTGGGATGCAGTGATTCGTATTCTTCGATATCTGAAAGGTTGTCCAGGATGTGGTTTGTTGTATCAAAATTTCGGTCACACTTAAATTAAGGGATATACAATTTAAAATTGGGCTGGATCTCCCTCGGATAGGAAGTCTACTACAGGGTATTGTGTATTTGATGGAGGTAATCTCGTTTCTTGGAAGAGTAAAAAGTAGACAGTCATAGCGCAATCAAGTGCAGAATCGGAATATAGGGCGATAGCCCATACCACTTGTGAGTTAACTTGGTGGAAACATCTATTGGAAGAACTTGGATTCGAACACTCTTCACCGATGGATCTGGTATGTGATAATCAAGCAGCACTTTACATTGCATCCAACCCAGTCTTACATGAGAGAACAAAACAGATTGAAGTTGATTTCCATTTGAGGGAAAGAACATATATGCTCCAGTTTGAGTACTCAAGGATAAAGTATATTTGTAACAAGTTAAGAGCATACAACATATATGCTCCAGTTTGAGGGAGAGTGTTAAAGGGTATTTATGTCTTTCCTGTATTACTTAGAGTTTCCTGTACGGTTTAGGGTTTGTTGTATGGTTTCTAATTTCTATTATAAATAGAGGGAGAGGCTAACACAATTGTTAAGTCGTCTCATTTTTTCCTCCTTCTTTTCTCTCTTTAACAAAGACAATACTTGATGTAAGTCTATATTAATAGGAAATGCACAAGTATTGTATCCTCCTATTCGAACACTAGTGATAATACCTTCATACATATTTTTAATTACCTCAATATACATAAGGGATACATGTTTCTTTTCTAGCACCCACCACAAAACTTCTTTGGCTACTTGATCATAAGCCTTTTCCAAATCCACAAATATCATATGTCAATCATTCTTCTTTTCTTAATATTTTTCTATTAATCTCCTAAGTAAATAGATAGCTTCAGTGATCGATCGGCTGGGCATAAATCCAAATTGGTTCTCTTTAATGCTCATTTCATGTCTTATTCTATATTATATCACTCTTTCCCAAAGTGTCATAGTATGACTCATAAATTTTATACACTGATAGTTCGTGCAACTTTGAATATCCTTTTATTTTTATAAATAAGCATTAAGATACTCCTTCTCCAGTTATCAAGCATTCTTTTAGTCCTCAAAATGACATTGAAAAGTCTAGTCAGCCACTTTATCCCGAGATCTCTCAAACTTTTCCACACCTCTATAGGGATCTCATGATAGGAACCAATGCAGTAATAAGGTAATTTCTGAAAGAACTTAAATAGTGAAAATTATTATTGATCAACTGAGAGCTTACAAAAGGAAACCATCCAAAAGAGCAAGGCTCAATACAGAATATTCAAATGCCCCCTACACAGTAAACACCTCCCTTATATCCTCACCAATCTCTACTCATAACAGAATTGAAAAACAGAATCTTAACAGAAACAAGCCTAACAAAATGTCAACAGAAATTAGTCTGTCTTACCCATATTACCTTTACGCCTAAAGTATGTGAAACAGATTGGTGGCCTGACATTACCACCCGCCTAAACATTCACCTTGTTCTCAAGGTGAAATTCAAGAAACTGTCTCTGAATCATGTGAAAATCCTCGCAAGTTGCATCAAATTAGGCAATGACTTCCATTTCAACAACACTTCAACCTCACCCAGATTGCCATGTGCCTTGGAATGGGGTATTTATCTGGTACTGTTGCCTTGTTCAGAGCCCTGTAGTCCACACAAAAACACGAACCATCCTTCTTCTTCACTAACAGGACAGGACTCAAAAATGGGCTATTACTGACTTGTATGATACCGGCAGCAACCATCTCTTTGATCAATTGTTCTATCTCAGCCTTCTAAAAGTGGGGATATCAATAAGGGCGAACACTTATTGGTAGGCTGCCCTCTTTGAGCACAATGGAGTGCTCATGTCCACGAGCAGGTGGTAATCTAGGAGGCATGTTAAAAATAGCCTCATGCTCATCAAGAGTTGGGTGAAGAAACTCTGGCACAAAGGAAATACTTTCATCAGGCACAACTATTTGATTGAGCTCTACCAGAATCCCAGAACCCTCATGTTTAAGGGTCCTCATCATTGCTTTCAAAAAACCAAAGTTTTGTCTAGGGAGGGATCCCCACGTAAGGTGATAGTTTTATTGCCTAATCTGAAGTTCATCACCTGAGATTAGTGTGCGTCATTCCTAATGTTTCAAGCCATTGAATGTCAAGGATTACATCCGAGCTCCCCAACCCAAGTGGCAAAAATCATCAACGATATCAATTCCTTGCAAGTGAAGAAGTACTCCTTAGCAAATTCCGTCTCCTCACACCAAATTACCAGTTCCTATTGTCACTCCATAAGCTTCTGTCTTAGAAACTGGAAGCTATAAATGTTGCACCAGCTCAAGAGAAATGAAATTATGAGTTGCAACTGGATCAATCAACGTTACCACTTCTTGCTCACCAATTAATCATTTCATCTTCATAGTCTTCGGAGCCGTTAAGCCCACCACCGAATTGAGACAGACCTCCACCACTTGATTGATCTCCGCCATCTCCAATTCCGGTTCCACCTCGTCCAAATTACCAGCTTCTATTGCCTCTCTTTCGTCTTCATCATGGGTCAATAAAACGTCCAATTCTCTCTTCTTACAACAGTGCCCAGGAGCCCATTTATCATCACACCGATAACAAAGTCTTTTTTCTAGTTTCTTTTGCATTTCAAAGTCTGTCAACTTTTGTACATCTCCATAAGGCTTAGCTACGGAAGTGCTTCCCCCCATGGACAGTCAAGATCCTCCTGATGAAGTAGTGGTCGATCAAGAAACCCCAACCAAAACAAGAATTCGAATTACCCGAATTACCCCCTGAAATCTTGAAAGAATTTGCAACCAGAAAATTCTTTTCTTCTATCTTCTGGGCCAAATCCATGGCTCGGCCCAAGTTGTAACGCTCCAAAATTCTTAGCTCAGCTTGTATGTCTGGCTTCAACCCATTAAAAAAATTCCCTAGGGCTACCTCATCCTAAACTCCTTCCAACGGTGCTGAGAGCTCGAAGAACCTCCGCCGATAATCTTGCACACTACTCTCCTGCTCCAACGCAAGCCACTGTTCATGGAGTGACCCCGTCTGAGTGGATGGATCATTTCTTGTCTTCCCACTGGTACCACAGTAAGGCATCTCCCTCGAAGTTAATGACCGTTGCCTCGAGCTTCTCTTCATTCGTGAACCGGTGGAGAGCAAAATATCATTCTGCCTTCAAGATCCAGCTGTCAGGTTTCGTTCCGTTGAACACCGGCATCTCTAATTTCTGGAATCGGAAATCATGTCGCGAACCGAGAAGATTGGTGTTTCCGTCAGTTCCATGAGATCCTCCCACCATCGGACTGAGTACCACGGCCTCCGTTACTCTGCCAGACGACGACGACGCCGACGCGTTTCAGGCTGAATCTTTCTAGAGCTTAAGGAACTGATCCAAACGCTTATTCATATTTTGCATCTCCTCCTTCAAAGTATCAATTTCCCTGTGGAACTCTTTTTGCACAGAGCCGACAACCTCCTCCATCGTGTCCATGCATTGAGCAACATTTTTGGCTGCCATCTACCCAGGTACATGCTCTTGATACCAATTTGATAGGAACCAATGCAATTATAAGGTAATTTCTGAAAGAACTTCAATGATGAGAATTATTATTGATCAACTGAGAGCTTACAAAAGGAAAAACCAAGCAATCAATAGGCTTGGAACTCTCCAAAAGAGCAAGGCTCAACATAGAATATTTAGATGCCCCCCTACACAATAGACACCTCCCTTATATCCTCACCAATCTCTACTCATAATAGAATTGCAAAACAGAATCTTAACAGAAACAGGCCTAACAGAATGTCAATAGAAATTAGTCTGTCTTACCCATATTACCCTTACGCCTAGAGTATGCAAAACGGATTGGTGGCCTAACATCTCATTTGGCCTACTACTCTTCTAATCTTCATCTTCTTTAGTGCGATTCTAACTTCCGGACCCTAATTCTTTTATGAAACCTATAAATCCTATCAGAAGACAAACTAGGCAACTCTAATCAAGATTCCCCTGTGTTGTTCCCATAAAAATAACTTCTCCATCGTTCCATAATCTCCTCATCCTTCATCAGGACCTTTTCATCAGCGTCTTTGATGCATCTCACACTTCCTATATCTCTAGTCTTTCGTTCACGTCACCTAGCGAGTTTAAATACATCCCTTTATCCAACTTTTGTATCTAACTTTTGATACAAATTATCATACGCCCAAAATTTTGATTCTTTAATTACTTTTTTTGCCTCCTTTTTTGCATGTTTATGCTTCTCTCAACTCTCCATACTTCGACATTTTTATCATTCTTTATAAGCTATTTTCATGACACGAACGGCTTTTTGAACCTCCTTATTCCACCACCAACTCTCTTTATGTTGTGATCCCTCTCCTTAGCATACTCCTAAAAATTTTCTTCCTATCTCTCTAATACAACTTGCCATATCACCACATTTTGTTCACCTCCTTATAACTCATCATTGCTAAGTTTTTCTTTAAATAACTCCATCTTTTCACCTCTTAGATCATTCCAACGCATCATTGCATGCATACTTATCTTAAACTCCTGCTTCCACCTTTGAAACTTCAAATCAGATACAATCAGTCTATGTTGGTTACCAATACCCTATCCGCGTATGATTTTACAACCCTTACATATTAAGCAATCCCTTGTAAAAGTAAGGACAAAGTCTATTTGGCTATTCCTCTGTCCACTCTTAAATATGATAAAATGTTCATCTCTCTTCTTAAAACATGTATTCAAGAGAACTAAACCATAATAAGAGATTTTCAGGATAATTAAGAGGGATGTGTGTGCATGTGTGCCTGTGAGCTTGTGGTGCAATTGATAACGAAATTCTACACAAAAAAAAAAAAGTACATCAAAAAATCACAATGCAAATGTAGAACGGAGAAGGAAGACAAGAATGGACTTCTATATATGGTAACTAGTTAACTACATCCGCAGAGAAGCAGAAATAATAATAATAATAATAATAATAATACTGACAGTCACTTTCAGAAATGACCCTGAAGCAGGAAAAAATCATGAAGTGCTCAACTCTACAAAAGAAATATAGAAAAATATATTGAAGTAAAACAGAAATCAACTTTTGCTACCATAAAGAATAAACCTGCACACAAATCAATTTGCAAAGATCAAAATCAAAGGCCTTTCTGCCCGCCAGATTGACAAAAACATTTGGCAACAGAAGTTCTGCAACCTCAGCTTTCACTAATGCAATATCCTGGCATAATCTGTTTCAGGGGGAAAAAAAAAAGAACGAAAATTAACATCAAGAGATCACCAAACTCATAAACAGGTACAAGTATTGATTATTGAAAGACAAATGATATTACCTTAAAATAGTATCATCACAACAACCAATAAGTGCATAGACAAGGGGACAAATCCACATTTCAAAAGTTTTGTCATGAGTTCTCCACAGAGCAGAATTCTCCAGTGACGTTGCTTCAGCTGCCAACAACAGAATCAGTTTTTCTTCATTTAAGATGAAACCCAACCAACCCATAAAAAATCTCATTGAATACTAAAACTATTAGAAAATAAATACCAAAATAATATTTTGAACATCAGAAAGGATACAGGAACAAAGCACACAAATAGGTCTGGTCTTGGGGTGGTTGGGGGAGAGAGCAAAGAGTAAGATCTGGGTGGGGACAGGCATGAGGCTAAGGTTGCATAGAAGAGGGATGGTGGAAGTTGGATCTCAGTGGAGAAAGGCTAGGAAGCCGGCTGCGGTTAGGGGAGGGATGTTGAAGATAGAAGGTCACTGGTGGATAGGTGTCAGAGGCTCAAGGTTTCTTGAGGTGG
Organism: Eucommia ulmoides; assembly: GCA_016647705.1. NCBI lineage: Eukaryota > Viridiplantae > Streptophyta > Magnoliopsida > Garryales > Eucommiaceae > Eucommia > Eucommia ulmoides. The sequence continues at coordinate 6,284,841 of CM028334.1, read as the reverse complement.
ACTGTGGAACCTGGGTTGGTTGGGAGAAGGGTGCCCAAGCCTTAGGGTGGTTAGGGGAGGGATGCCACAGAGTGGGAGAGGTGCTGTAGGTGGATGGATTGCCATGGGGTATAGGAGAAGAATGTACTGGGGAAGAGGATTTCATTTTGGAACCGTTGTAAAATTATTCATGCTTAGTTCTTTGATATTTAAAAAAATCTATTGCACCATATATGATCTGTTTAATATTTGTAAGCATTAGATACAGCAAATGGAAAAAGAGAATTTATTTTATTCCATTACAGAATTTCAGTTTGCAGTCTAGTAAATTTGAGGGGGTTATGTGCCTATTTCTGAAGTACGTAAACTGCAGGCGCCCAAAGTTGAGAGGGGTAAATCATAGTTTGCCCGATAATACTTTTATATGGCCTTTTAGCCAACATTGTTGACTTGACATATTTTATTACTTTAGACAACCTTTTAAAAGTTCTGAAAAGACAATGGTGATTCCCCAGACAGAATGGAACACTGGTAGTTGCTAGAGAGAGGGGGGTGGGGACATGTAATCGGCTAGATGAACCTGTTAGGCCCTACAGAAGTACTAAAAATTTTGTCAATGGGCTTGGTTTTGATCCATGTAGAGTTCTGTGGGCTGGAATGTGTGCTGGTCATTTCTTCAGCTTGTTTTCTTGTGGATTGTAACCTTGTTATAGCACTTGGTGATACTTGTGGTGCTAACTCGAGCTTTTACGAAGTTCTAACAATTCCAAAACAACAAAAACAAGGTTCAATCAATCTCAAAAGAAAAGCGGTAAGAAATTTAGAAACATTTTCCCTCGAGTAATTTCATAGAGAAGACCCAAAGGAAAAGAAAAGTGTTATCAAAATGTTAGGATAAGATCATTAAGTACTCGTAACCAACCATATAATTTTGTAAGAAAGGAAAAAAATATATATATGAAGGAAACAAAACCCCAAAAAAATCACTTTCATGTCCAATAGACAGCAACGCAAAATGAGATAATTTCAAATTAGCATCACTAAATTCAAAGCCAAAAGAATTTAAAATGGGCATAGCTTTACCTTTAGACTTTCCTTCTAGATCCAATAAGAAATTTTGTACAACCTCTGAATTAACACCCTTGGAGTGAACCTGAAAATTGAAGAAACATTAATGTGAATCATCAGTAAGAAAGATCCATCCAGACATGTGAGCAACAATATAAACTAAGGGAGAAGCACGTTTAGGATTGATAGTTTAGTAATTGCCAAAACAAAATATATGGCAGCAAACTATGGCTTTTAGCTTTGACTGGTATCCGTAGCAATATAGTAAGAGGGAATCTCAAAGTTCAAGGCCTTAGAAACTATATTTTTGCCTATTTGGCAGTCCTCAATGAGAACAACAAGCATATAAATACATTGAGAGGGATGAAGGGAAGGAGGGGAAGACCAAAGAAGAAGACAATGACTAAGAAAAACGAGACAATGAAGCCCGGGTTATCAGCACTAGCATCACTATTGTTGATATATCACGTCTACTCAACGTCAAAATTTATTTGGCAGTACAAAGAGAAAAGACAGGGAAATGGATCCACAAAAAAATTGGAGAAGCCTAAGCATGTAACAAAATTTTCCTACACAATGACCAAGTATGCTTCATATCTTGAAAATATCATAGTATGGGTATTGGCACCTTCCTGAAATTGCTACAAGCGCTCAGAAGGTATCCTTACTAGGGTTGACTGATTCGAGAGAAGCATCAGAGCAAAGGGTAGGTGGGATATCTTTGAACATCACCTAATATGGTCAAATCCAAATTTCAATACATTTAACATAGACGCAGAAGATATAGGGGAAAGATCCTAGGTGAAAGATTATAAGCCAATAAACAGATTGAAAATCTTTTCTTACACATTGGGCTGTGCCATTAAAGAATCATGAAATGTATAAACATGATACACACGCAATCTGTGACAAGGATAGACTAAATTCGGGGAAAAAATACAAGGAAAAGGTGCTCTCACTTCAATAAGAGACCTCTCATGGGCATCAAATGATACTAAAGCCTGTTGACCCCTTTCCGTTGAAAGTATCCCCTGGCAAACAAGAAAAATAAAACAAACAATGCTACTAACTCAAAAGAAAAATAATCCCAGTGAATATTAGAACTAAAACTTAAAAACATATTTGAGAATATAGACAACTAGGAAAGATGTGTTAACTAAAACTTAAAGCTTTGCCTGAAGCAAACATCAATTGCTCCCAGGAACTGCACATGCAACAAGTCTTTAAGTATAGTATAGATCGAGTATATATAATCACTTGATGAAATGGGAAGTAAACCCAAAGTAATAGAATGTGCCTAAAATTGACCTACTAGCACCCTCCAAAGTGGTGAAAGGGAAATAAAGTAAGGATTTTTAACCAATAAAAAAATCCACCTTAATTCCTTGAGATCATTCGAATTGCTAGTAAGGCCTGAAAATTGTTTTGAGAACATGCAAGGACCAGCCTTCCATTAACAAAACCTACCATGATGTCATGACATTTAAGTGTAAAGGGGGGAAACAAGACAGAAGAAGTGAACTGGGTAACCTTATCTGAAGTACTGTGAGGATGACCTTGACACATAATAGAGATTAAAATAACACACTGTTCCATTGACAGAGCAATGCCGCTTATTAAACACATTGTGCATGTTTATGCCTCAAAATGTACCTAACGGTGAAGCTTCCAATAATCATTTGAAGCCTACAAGACAAGCCTTTTGAACCTCCCAACATAGTACCAGTTGGTTCCATTAGATGTTTTATATTTTATCATCCATCAGCCCCCACCAAAACAGAAAATTAATGTTTACTAAATTCCTTGTTAAATTACTAATGTTAATAAATTCATTAAATAACTAAATATGTTCACGTCAGTTTGTTTCTTAACTACGCAATATAGGCGAACTCAACTGGCCTTATACAAACTCACACGTATAGCTTGTGATGTCATATCGATTATCTTAACAGAATCATCCATCAGATATTTCTTCATAAGCCTCATAAGAGAAATTAGAAGGTCTTCAGGTATGCCCGTATTATATAGAAAACAGCTTTCTGCCGCCCTGTCACGGCAAACACGTATCCGACTAGAATCCCCATAAAGATGGAAAACAACACCATGCGGATCCCCAATACCAACCTGCAACCATAATTAGAAGAACTAAAATGCTTTAGACTCTTCCTCAATAATGTGAAAGAGATCATAAAAATATTTTGGAAGTTCAATTAAAAAGAGAGAATCTATAGAAGTAGAGAACTAAATCAAGGAAATTTGAACACGAAATTGCACAATACAGTTAAGGTGTAACAGCTTAATCCTGTACAACCATATAATGCAATTTAGTTCATGAATTTGGTGCCCGAGGCAATGCTGCAAAAAAGATACCCTTGATATAAAATCGGAAACCAATGCTCCAAAACTGTTTGTATCATCCAATTTGCACATGTGTAGTAGAGTCCAAACAGCATGTGCAATTTCATTATCAGAATCCCAAAATGCTTTTAAAGATATATCTGCTGCACTTTTCTCCCCCTTACAGAATTCCTCCTTGAATAATTTCTTGTGCAAAGCTTTGAGACTGCGATAATAAATCAACGGGGTTACAGCAAGTAGGGAACATGACAGATAGTTAGATTGCATTTTTCATTTCGTATTTAGTCTCCCTATAGAGCCGCTTTAAAATCATCAAATATAAAATTAGAACAAGAGTAAAATGAAAGCATTTGGTAAAGCAATAGACAAATTGTTCAAATGCGTATAAAGAAGAAAGAGCAAGCACCTGCAGAAAAGTAATCTCGGCGGAAGGTAGCAAGATCTTCTTACAAACTGAATATTGTAAAAAAATGTTTAATAAAAAAAATACAAAATGGATTTCAAGAATTCTAGAACACAAAAACAAATTCAGAAGGTTCTAACACTTGAAAGCTGTGTACCTTCAACAAGTGATCTCTTGGTGAGTACTCTTGACATAAATTCACATGAAACTTCCGTATCAAATCAAATACATCTAGTTCAGGAAAGGGTTCAAGTTCCTGGCAGGAAGCAGTTGCATGTGTGAGAATGCAACTTCCTAGAAGAGTGGGAATGAACAAAGTTCTCAAAAAAAAAAAAAAACATGAAAATTAAGGTCTTGAAGTAGTAGAAAATGTTTCTCAGACCCAAATCAACTGCAACAAGGGGATAGCCTTGAAGGCAAAGGATCATACTTTAATGTAGTCATGTAAGGATGGAGGAGAATCCACAATAAGCTGATGGAGCAGGGACAGAACTTGATATGTTCCATTGACGGGACGTTCCCGATTGGATTCAGAGGGAAAGCAACATTGAACCAACTTAGATACCAAATACTGCATCAAACATAATAGCGAATACTTCACCAAGAATGTTAAGACAACAAAAATCAAAATATTAAAAAAAAAAAAAAAATATATATATATATATATGACAGGTGTAAAGATAAAAACCTGGATCTGTTCACCTAGGACACAAATAGTCTCTTTCGATGGGTTATCACTAACAATTTTCAGCAATGTGATAATAATATGACAACATTGATTCTGTAATGCCAGCGAACCAATGAATTGACCCACCAAGTTAAAAAGATAGCTGAAACCATGAAAAGAGTAGATCACAGATCAATTAAATTGGCTGCTCATAAACCACAAAGCTTAGGACAATATCTACGGCACTGTAAAAAAAACTCATTTCTCCCAAAAGAGAAAAGAGAAAGACGGTGCCTTGTATACAAGCAAGAGAGAGAAGCATGAGAAAAGGCATAACCACATCAAAGAGGTAAACAACAAAGTTACACAAGGAAAAGCAAAGCAAATTTGAGTTTCATATGATAAAATGCTCAAATTAACTGAAAATGCAACTCACAGTGAAACATAAGATTCAATATTATCAAATAAATAAAGACCAAAACATCTTCCACTGCCCCCTAAACCCAAAAAAGGAAAACAAGAGATAAAACTTATCTTCTCATGAATTCTGAGACTGAATGAAAGGTATGCCGGGAACTGCAACACTGGTTTTTCTATCTTACAAGATAAACAGGTTTGCATAATGCATAGAAACTATCATCCAGAACCAACAAACGAAAATATTGGTATTGGTATAGCTTTGCTAGGCTATACCTCTATCCAAGGATCTCATATCAAGATGCATTATAGGCCACAAGTGCGTTAATGGGAAGAAAACCACTTTTATCCAGCAAGAATTATGAACAAAACAGCAATAGCCTGCTTTTTTACCACTCATTTGTTAATATAAAATACAAATTCGTGTTGCTTGTCACAAAAAAAAAAATGCACATATATAGAAAGAAGGAACTTGTGATAAGTTCAAATATGGTTTCCACCTTGCAGTTCTAAATGAATCTAGAGTTTTGTCCTTTCCAATGCACTGATTTCTTTGCACAAGTAGTGGGTCAAAATTTCAACATTTGAAGTGAAGCCACCACTTGTATTTACAAATCGGTGAAGTGGATGTCGAGTACATAAAACCCTTATCCCACAATCCATGACCATAAAAGCCAAAATTAAATTTCATATTAAATACGATTAACTTGAGGACTCACTTGAAAGTGCTAGGAACTGCAGCTCTGTTTCCAAGAACATTAAGTAGCACCTCAATTCCAGCTAAACGGTTACATTTGTGCCTATAATTAACTGCTGCGGTGACTTTGTAGTGCAATTCAACAATGAACTGGACAATCATGATGACAAATTAGTTTGAACAATTCACAGCAGAAGTTAAAAATCTTGGAAGAACGCATTTCAGTCCTGAAACTACGGAATCACCATGAATACTCTATCTGGGCGGAAAACGTTGATTTTGTCAAGAACACCACAGCTTCCAGTAAGATCCTCCCTGCAAGAACACACTTGTATATCATAACATTGTTAACAATTATAACATAAATCAAAAAGCTCAAGAAAGGTCTGTACATCTCCAAAAATCCATCAACAACTGTTTGAATAGCCCGAGCAACATTATCCTTAGAGAAGTAAGGAAGGACAGGATCTGATGAGGATGAAGCAAGCGACAAGATGTAGTTTACAATAGAAACCTGCAAAAAGTAGTAGAATTCTAAATACAAAATATGCAAACAAAGTGACCACCTAATTAGGTTACTATGACTAAAAATAAACAACATGATTAGACATCAAAATGTGTATCAACAAAAGGTAATATCATGTTAGATTGGTGCTGGTGGTGAATTTTGATGGTTTTTGAACGTGTGTGGATGGTAGTTTTGAAGGTAAGAGGGTTGGTGGTGGGGAGGCAGAGAAAACTGTGTTATGGAGATAAGGTAGTTGCAGAAGCAGGAAGTGCAAAGGAGGAGTGGAAAAAGGTTAGTGATGATGGTATGAAAAATAATTATTACGAGTATCATGCTATTTAACTAGTTTATATCAATGTTTACAGGTCACACGGTCTTAATTCTGAAACGAAAGTAACGTCTGCACTTTATTTAGTAGTATGGGGGGCTTCAGTGTAAAATTTTAAGTGGGTGGGCAGCAGGTAACAAGTAATCTTTTCTCAACAATTGAGGAGCTCTTCTGCAAATTGTCCAACAAAAGTCCATTACAACATGTCCAGAAACAACAATTCAAACTGGATATGCATGTGGTTATGATAAGAGTTATGGCCTTGTATGGTAAGAATGACTATGTCAGTTTATGTACAAATTCTTTCTCCTTTTCTTAACACTTCGTCTAAAAGCGCTACAGTTTCACAAACTCTACTGACAATTATCAAACTTCTAACCACATATGATAAGATAGAACAACTTTTCAATCAAATGAGAAGCGAACCATGTGTTTCTTTATAAGTTTGTCACGTTCATTTACAGACATGTCAGTAATGCTCAGAAGTGAACTCTGAAGTACATCTGCTCCTTTTTCCCCTCCAGTTTTCTTGCTGCAGTGCAAGGCTATACAAACTGAAAAGATCTGTACAAAGTGACTTCTGACCAAAACTGACAAGTCCTGACAAATAACCTGAAAAGAAGGAACATCAGCAAAAACAGGAACATCCACTACAAATGCTTGTTTCAACAATAAATCAGAATTGAGTTAAAGAAGACAAGCATAATTAGAAGAAAAGAAAGAGACTACAAATTTGAACGAAGCAGTGAAGCATCAAGTCAAAAAAAATATATATTCCCATGATAACAAATACTTGAAGACGCACAAGTCAACCACTTAACAAAACTATACTTATTAAATTAATGTTCTTTGGGCTGCTGATACATTGAAGCTTAAATAAATTAAAGGCTAGTGATTTTATTTTTTTATTTTTTTTGGCGAGGGTTTCAATTTTAATATATTTCTATTTCTTCATTTGCATAAAGGTTGTCAAGAGATATTATAAATAAATAAATTACTAAAAACACGTTTTTGTCAAAACAAGTTCCACCCTACAACCATTTGCCCTGCCAACAACTAACAGGATTACTATCATTCTATTCCATTGAGGTGATAATATCATTAATATCCCACTGATGTAAGCCTTGTATGGACAAACAAACCACATGCATAAATTCGTTTCATTTTAAGTTCCATGATTCATAGTTCTACACAAACAAAACCACTTGCAAAGAAGTCTCCTACATATTTCAAGTGATAATACCAACCAAAGAGTGAGGTATTGTTGGAATCGTGGACTGATTAATAATAAACTTTCCCTATGTTATTGATTTTTGTTTTATAAATCGAGGTGCTAATGTCGACTGTCATTATAACCTACGCTAATTGTTCTGCTTTTCTTTCTTTGTGAAGCAACAACAACGCTGCTCTAAAGTAGCCAAAATTGGAACAATCACATAAATATTATGTGATTGTTTGCGAGTGTGTATGCATACGTGCGAGCAAGTGATCCACATTACTTGTTTCTATTTTCTGCATCTCCTCTGTCCTGTTTAGGATGCAATGTGCACCACATATTTCCACCTTTCTTTGTAGAAGGGAACAGAAATCAAGCCAGAATTTCTTACCGTAGCAACCCACTTGAGGTTGGGACTGTCACCATGCAAAATTACAGCTGGGAGAAGCCAATGGCAATAATGCTGTATGAAAACGGTGGGTTCCCTGTTCAACGCAAATATATCTCTTGCCTGCAAAGGTAACAATAGAACAATAAAGAGATGTTGATTGTTCGCAAACCTACAGTCATATACAAAGAGCAGATGCACATAAGATGCCACCACATTACCTCAACAAGTGCAACCAAGCTCACACCACAAGACACCCAACAGAAAAGAATAGATCCCATGAGTTCCTCCATGTACTGGAAATTTGTTAAAAAAAAAAATTGGGAAGAGCAATTGAGCATATGCCATTGGCCAAACAAAATTCAGAGACCTTAATTCATGCTTGAGACAGAGACAATCTTAACCAATAAAAATACCTCACTGAAACTAAAAAAGACAATGACAAGAAATATAAATATTATGCACCTCAGCCCTGGTGTTATACTGGAGTTGTTTGGATAGATTATCAAGTACAGCACGGACCAGTTCCCTGAAGGTAGAGTTCCACTTTTTTAAACAAAATAACCACACCAAGCCAGAATAACATACCATTGGAAACTGTACCTTTGACAAGGATCAATTGCAGCAACCACACATATCATGAAAACAGCCTGCATGTATTATTTGTACGTCACCATCATCAAAACAAGCATAAAAATTCAAGTCCAAAATAATTGCATGATAAAAAAGAAGACTATTGAGTGAGAAATAAAATGACTTTGATAATATAAACAACCATGGAAAAGTTGTATATAATATAAATAAACCAGATCATACTGGTACAGTGAACACGTTCAGAATGACAGCAGCAGCAACAACAACAACAAAACCTATTTCCAAAATAATTGCATGAAAAAATAAACAAATCATAGAAGTTCATAAGCAAAAAAGGCGGATTCTGGAATGAATTTGGAAGAAAAGTGAAAAAAATTACATTGGTGTCATTCTTGAGAAATAAAGCTACTTCTAAACAAAACATGCAGTCCTGCTAAAGTTTACAGTTCACATATATGCTAAAAGTTGTTACAACAAATTACTACGCAACTAATTTGGGGTTGATCCCACAGCGTCTTGTTCTTCATTAGTAATTGGAGGTTAAAATAAAAATAATCCAAGTCATCTGCCCCACTGGCATGCAAAATATATTTACTTTCTAAGCACTATTTCCATGTTTTACAAGTATAGTAAATGTGGCCTATGTTATCCGAAACTATCATTTTCGTTTAAAATAAATCTTCAAAGCATCATATTCCAAGATGGGCCAATTATCTATCTTTTTCGTAGTGGATTATTTTACAAGCTCAGTGGCAAATTATAAACTGCCACATTTCGTCAACCAATCCTTCCTAAGTCACATCTTTGTCAAAAGAATTTGTTTTGTGATTCCTTCAATAAGCATTCAGGAAGGACCGGATCCCAGTCTATAGAGAAATTAGTTATACTTCAAAGAGCTAACCTCATACAAATGATTTTTGAGATGTACAAGGAGCTTAATGGATAGCGAAGGAAACCCATTGGTTGAATATATGAAATGAGCAAGATACTGTAGCAACAGACCAGATGTAGACTGCTCAGCGTGACAGAACATGCAGTCCTTCTGAAGTTCACAAGATGGCTCGAGCATTGATTAGAAGTAGCACATCAAGCTACAAAGGGAGATTGATGTATGGTATGGTTAGACTAGATATCACACGTGGTGTTGTCAGCAAGTTTCTATCTAATCCAAGTAACGATCGTTGAGAAGCGGTTAAGTGATTTTAATATATATGGGACGTAATTCCAAGTTTTCCTTGACATTTGGAAACTCAAAGTTGCCTTAGAAGGGACACAAATGCAGCAAGGCATGCAATCATGATGGCATGACATGTACATCATGGCTTTTGTCTACTTTCCTAGCGTGTTGTATATTCTCAATCCAAATGTGTTAAGTGGGTTAGCCTTGTCGAAAGCTGAAGCCAAGTATATAGTGTCCAATGGAAAAGAAAAAAGTTGCTTTAATTCCACATAGGGCAACTTCAGAGCGAGTTTTAAAGGAACCTAATATCTAACTGCTTTTGTCTAGTTTTCCTATTGAAAATGCCCAGATTTCTCACTAAATGCATAGAAGAGAATTTTCATAAAAATTCAAGATAACACGTATACCTCTAGCTCCACTCTCTCGCTGTGAAGGACAATATGCATCAGCGAAATTATGATGGTTTCCATTGTTGTACGAGCCAATGGACCAGCCTCTAAAACCTCCTTAGCTGTAACGATATTTTCTCTTGACCACACAACCAACTTTCCACCAAAATTTGAACTGAAAGAAAAAGTACAAGATTTATTAAAAAAGAGCAAGCGAATCACAATTATGGAAATTTTATGATGATATAAAAGCATAGGATATTGGGTATACTAACATAAAATTGATTATACAAAGGTCAAAATATCTAGTACTTTGTCACAGAAAATCAATAAGAAATTCAACCCCATCACGCTTCTTCCACCTCCTTGAATGAAGGTGCAGGCTTCCCACATGGACAAAACAAAGAGTTACACTACACACACTACAGCTACCAAAAGGATTGGTACATATAACAATCAATAAGCATCCTTAGAAAGGGCTAAATCTAATGACCTATTTAATATAAACCAATTACATTTAATAAAGTTCAGTCTGCTAAACATACCCAATCGAACTTATCTACATATTGAAACCCAAAACCGACACCAAGAAACAATTAACCAGGAAATCCTAAAGGCATCATTAAAATCTTTATCTGGATGCAAGGATCCACCATGATGGAAGTCTTAAATTTGTGCAGGATTTTGGATGCCAATCCAACTTGGAATCAAAATAATTCAAATTTTGCAAGACAAAGATAAAATATAAACATATCTTGAGTGTTGGTTTATTCAATTAACAGACAAGGATAAATTTGACTAACAAACTGATTACGAATTTCATTTTTCATAAGAACTATCTTGTTATTTGTCATAGCTTCTCTTTGATGTTTGATAGAAATTAAAAACCCTATTGACTGTTGTAAAAGCAATGGACATAGGGAATACAAAAATCTTCCTCCAAAACAAGTTATATGTACAGTGCAATGTAATCCAATTCAAAAAAAAAAATTGTTTTCAATTTCTAATGTAATTTCATTGACAATTGGTTCCTATATTTTGAATGATAACTTGCGCGGCATCTAATTGGGGTGTTAACTTCTATCATGCATTGAAAAGCTATAAGCTATTTTGTTGAAATTACCAATAAAAGTTTGTTTTTTGTTTGTTATGATATTTAGATCGTACAAGATTTGGAACAAGCAGAAAGACAAGCTGACTTCAAGAAAGATTATTTCTGAGAAGCAGAGGAAATATTTTGTGTTTTAAGTATTATGTGTTTCAGTATATGGTGATACTAACTCATGGAACATCAATTAAATCTCTCAAACACCTAGTGTGAGTAAAGATACTATAAACTTAATTTTGATTAAACATTAAAATCCAGACCAGCTAGCGAAAGGGAACGTGTGAGAAGAAGTTAAAACATTGAGAACACTGGGCCTTCATACCGCATATGATAGGGTTGAATATTATATCTTGATAAGCTGAAGCAAGAGTTCCTATTCCCCCAAAATTGATGAGGAGACACAGATACTAGGCAACATGGTTGACCAAGAAGGTTACGGACTTCAGAATAAATCCAAATACAACATTAAAAACAGGCCCCGTTTCAGGAAACTCAATTTACGTTTGCTGATGGGAGAAGGAAACCATGCTTAGGTATTGCCAAAACTTCACCATCTTTGTAGAAGATGTTGATAGATGTATTTTAGGAGGTGTTAGGTACAGAAGCAACAATTGCTTGAATTGATAAAGTACACAAGAGAAGACAACAGATCTATCAAACTGCAACAGTAGTTCTTTAAACATGAATAGTCAAACCAGGTAACGGCAAGCTAGTGATTCTTCAAGGCTTGAAGTTGAAGAAAGATTTTGAATTTAAGAAAGTTATGTAAATTACTCGTCAGTTGAGTCCCAAAAAACAATATAGGAGCGGAGACGGGATCAGAGAAGGTGGTAATAAGTTGCAGAGGAAAAGCAAAACTGCAGCATAGAAGCATCAAATCATGAAATATAGATTGCAATATGCGGAGACTTGTCAGACTTCCAAAAAAACTGAAGATAAATGTAAACCTCAAAAGGAATATTAAAACAATTAATTAAGACCACACTGTATAAATACTAAACAACGCACCATATATCATGGAAGAGCTCATCATGGCCATCCCATATCTGAAAAAGGACTCCAATCTGTCTTGCCAGGAAGAACCTAACACGGTAATCAGGATCTCGTAGCATCATAAGGAGCTTTTCAATCATAGTCTGCTTTAAAGGGCATGGCAACCATTCAACAGAATTAAAATTAAACGGATCAGCGTTCAGTCGTCGAGATTATAAGAATATAAAATCTGAAAAGGGGGGTTCAGCACAGGTGCATCTGTGCTTCTGAGTTTGTGTTCAAAACAAGAAAAAGTTATCAAACTTTCACCTGCCCAACATGTGGCTTGAGCAATACAAATTTGCACATGCAATCAATAAGTTTCGCACGAGCAAACCAATCAAGAAGATCAATTTCAGCAACTTTTTCCACAAGATTTCCGAGGGATATCAAGCTCTGCAATTCAAATTTGTTAAAGAAAATTGCTTTAGGCCCATGAGTTCCCATTATAAAATTTATAAAAACAGCCCCCCCCCCCCCCCCCCCAAAAACCCTCCTTCCCAACACAGACACACAAGACAAATTACAATTATTCAACAAAACCAACCAGTTTGCATGTCAAAGTATAGGATGAATTGCACCTTAACCCCCTATACTTGCACCCATATTATCAACTAAGCCCCTTCAACTTCGAAGTTATATGGAGAAGAACCCCATCCATATTTAACTCAAACGAACAATCCCATGGTTTGGACATGTGCATAGAAGACTCATAGAATGACCAGTGAGAAAATGCAATTTAGTTTAAGTGCGGGGGCTACTAGAGGTAGAGATAGGCCTAAGAAGACTTGGGACGAGACTATTAGAACTGATTTGATGGCATTAAACTTGACTGAGGGATGGCCCTTGATCGACCATTATGCGTAAACAGATTCATGTAACTAACCCTACTTAAGTGGGAAAAAGGTTTAGTTGTTGTTGTTGTTAACTTTATTACCCTCCACTCTTTAAGGGCAGCGCAGCGCACTAAAGCTCCCACCATTGTGGAGTGGTCAGATGTAAACAGCTTTAACCCACTACTTCTATGGTTAAAAATGAATTTCAATGGAAAACGAACCCCACATAGACTTCTATCCTAGGCATCAAAAACTCCGACACAATTTTACAATATACAGTTGTACCTAAGATTGACAAACTCCGTCAGGATGCACCTGAGCCCCTCCTTTCCCTTCCCATCCCTCTTCAAAACCCTATTCCATCCCAGCTAGAAACTCATCCCTGGTGACCGCAACAATCATGTTATGTCCTCTCCCTCTCTCGTCCAGGCCATCATCGCACCCCCACCCCCAACCCACCCAAAACAAAACTAAACCACTGTCCCTCTTTCCCACCGCACCTAGATTGGAGAAGTTCCCCCCATTGCTCCAACTTGCAACTTCAAATATCTTTACTATCAGGAATAAATGGTAATTCCCCTCAAATATAATGTTCCGTACAATCAAGGAAACAGAAGATTGTTAAAATAGCATGTATAAGAAAAGACAGAGCCATCATACAAAGATATGACTGGTCAATGAAATAAATTCGTGACAACATAAAGCCAAAGATAAATATGGTAACTAAACAGGCATATGGGAAACCTAACGCATTCCAATTCGAGCAACACAAACCAAATTAGGCAGAAAAGACAATTCGAGAATAATTTTTCACCACGGACCATTTCTTATCCAAGGCACGACACAGTCCAAGGGTTTATGCAATAACATAGAGAAGAAGATACAGTCAATCATGTAATGATTGATTTACATGAACAGTATGTATTAGAAATTCTTCAGACCCTACTTTGGCAGTGGTAGAAGGTCAAATCGTTGCTCTCTTACCCATCAAACACAGAAGAATGCCATCCGTAAAGAACCTTCATGAACCCAATTTCACCTATAAATAAGATTCCATAAAAGTCCCTCTATAATAAGGTGCCAGGCTAGTAGTGTACTAGGCAAATCACTCTTCCAATAAAACCTTGAATTTATCAATCTTCTCATCCGAGAATGGTGCATATTTTTAAGTATGAGATAATGCGGGTTCATCGCTTTTGCACAATCAGCCACAATGTTTTTATTTTTATTTTGTGTGTTTTTTTTTTTGGCCCGGGGGGGGGGGGGCGGGGGCGGGGGCGGGGGCGGTTGACGCATACGCCGAAACTTCATTAAAGTGTAATCCCGGAAACATAAAGAGCATGCATGGCCATACCCGGCTTGAGAGGTAGTCCTATTAGTAGCTAACAAGAAACCCCTGAGACTGGGAATGTTGGGGTGGGGGGAAGCGGGGAACCCTTTGAAACAAAGTCCTTTCACATATTTGCTCTCCTTTCATCCCTCTTCTGCTCTCTTTATGTCTTTAAAATAATGATTCCATATACTTTCCTTTTACTCTTTGTGGGATGACGCATGCCAATCATAAAGTAGCATGGGATGGGATAAAAATAAAATAGACAAAACAAAAAGTTCGACTTCAATAAACATTGGGAGAAAGAGGGGGAGGGGGCCCAACAAGACCATCATCCAAATTGGTTTTGCCCATGTAAAGCTTCAATAGAGGCAAACAAAAGCAGAAAAATATGCACCAAGTGGCTGCTTCCAAAAACAAAACAGTGTCTGAGACGTTTGAGAGTCTAAATTTCTACTACTAACAAGCCATAGCCCAAAATACCTGTTCAGATACTCTTTCTCTAAGTGGGATGGTATTGTTGTCCTTTGTAACTCTTTCTCTAAGTGGGACAGTATTGTTGTCCTTTGTAACAACATCCAACAATACCAGATTTTGCAGCAGGCTGCCAACAGAAGCCAGCACTTTCAGAAACTGGACCTTAAGGTCTGCATGCATGTCTACAAAGTCAGTTATTGAAACAATCTGCAACAAGAAAAAAGGATAATAAGCATATCGTTGAAAATTGTCAAATAAGAATACATAAAATCATCAGGTTTCAGGCAATAACGAGCAGTCATTCTAATAACAATTTCATTGAATTGGCATTTGCTTATCAGTACCAAGTCTTGGAACTTTCCAGATGAGGACCACTGAGGATGTTCACAAAGACTGCAGAAAAGATGTTCCAACACCTAATCAAAATTTTAAAAAGTTAGAACTAAAAATAATACGAATTTATGTAAAGATAAAAATAACATCAGCAAACTAGTTACAAACAGAACAATGTTGAACAGATGTACCGCTGTATCACTTTCTTTTTTCAGGAGGTTGAACAAGATGTCCCATGTAAGAAATGGTAAAACATTAAAAAAACTTGAAATTAGTGATATGATGCCCATCTTCCCATTTACTGCATAAACAGCAATGCCAGCAGCAATTTTCCTTCCAGGCATATCCACATCTTTAGAATCATCAGTTGCATCCAACTCCATGTCCATAATCATACTTCCACGGCTATTCAATGGGTAAGAATCTTGATGTGGTATATCAGAAACAGAAGTGAGTGGCAAAGCTATCTGAGCTTGATCATTCTTAATGAAATCAGAACATACTCCGTAAAGTTTGACCAAAGCCTTCAGAAGCCTCTCAATGGATTGCATTATTGCAGAAGACATCACATCATCCATTACGTTTTTATTTCTGCATTTGCTAATAAGGGAAGAAAATACTTTGAAAGAACGTAATATCGAGTCCATGCCATCAAAAATTGAGTCAGAGCCCAAACCACTGCATCCAATGTCAACGTGAGTTTTTTCAACAATAGTAACAGCATGATCCAGCAATTCCAACATGCACTGGCCCATTTTGGTGAGGAATGGAAAAACTTCTTGTTTTATCCTGGAAAGAAACATAAGCATGTGAAGCACATATAAGGCTTATCGCAACAAAATCAACAGAATATCAGTTGCCTCTGATGATATGTAATGACTTCAATAGCAATAAACACCAGACTGAATGTTTAGTCATGTTTTGACCAAAGCCAGTTATAACGACACAAAAATTGTGAGAAAGAAGAAGGCAAAGAGCACAGGAAAAGAAGCCAGCTAATGCTTTCTGTCATGTGATTGATTAAAGTGGAACTTGCAGTCCTTCAAGAAGAAACAAACCCTGCTAGGTAAACGAGAACCTATCTTACATGGACTCCTCAAAATCTATCAATTACCCAGGTCGAACACTCGACCACAGATGAGTTTGTGATGGGTATCTTACAGTTTCATTGGATAGGCGTGGATAAGAATAATCTTGATTTTCTTTTCTCTGTCAGTAACTAAGTCCAGATTGACCACTACATAGTAGAGACACTATTTTTTTCTCAGTAAATAAATTGAAAACAGAAGTTTCAATTTTCCGTGGTCATCTGTCTATTGATTCAAAAATTAGACACATCTAACACAGCCAACAGTTATATCCATGTCAAAGTAACTTATATGGATAAGAATAATCTTGATTTTCTTTTCTTTGTTGCTAACTACTTAAGTCCAGATTGACCACTAAATAATACAGACACTATTTTTTCCTCAGTTGATAAATTGAAAATAGAAGTTTCAATTTTCCATGTTCATCTGTCTATTGATTCAAAAATTAGACACATCTGTTAAAGGGTATTTTTGTTTTTTCCTGTACGGCTTAGGGTTTGTTGTATTGTTTCTTCGTTTTTATTATAAATAAAGGGAGAGGCTGGTGAAGCCTTCTCATTCATTTCTCTCTTTAACATGGTATCGAGAGCAGGTTATACGATACTAATCCTGTAGTTCTGTTCAAACCATCATTTAAATTTTTATTTTGTTTCCTTCTCTCCTTCCCTTCCTTCAAGCAAAAAAAAAAAAACCAATCCGAAACCCTAGCCCACATCTCCTAGCCGCCGGCCATCCTCAGTGCCTCGCCGACCGTCACTTGACAAGATTTGCGACTCCCAGCCATCGTTTCACAGATCTAATTCGCCGCAACCTCTGTCCAACCTCGCTGACCATCACCGGCACTTCGCCGGCCATCGATTACTCTAACTTAAGACTCAGGGCCTTCACCGTTGCTGCTTCTGTCCAGATCCGACGGTGACACAAGGGTTCTGGTTCGTGAGAATGTCCCATCTATTTGTGAGTATTGTTCTGATTCTAATGTTCTTCATTTAAGCCCTACAGTTGTTTGTGTTGTTAGTTTGTTTCCCTTATGCAAATTGTTTGTTAGTTGTTGTATTGGCAGGATTAATGTCAATGGCTACACCTCAACCGTTAACAACCCGTAAGTTTAACGGAACTAATTATTTATATTGGTCTAAGGCTGTGAAAATAGCCCTTACCAGACAAGGAAAACACCGTCATCTCACGGAACCCGTCCCGACAGAGAGTGATAAAAAGTATGAGGAATAGATTCAAGCTGATGCGCAAATTGTAGTGTCGTTGTGGAATTCGATAGAGCCTCAAGTTGTTGATCTCTGTACTCATCTAGATACGTGTAAAGCCATATGGGAGTATCTTCGTGTATTATATTCCAGTAATCTCACCAGGATGTATGATTTATCAGTTGAGTACTTCCAACTCCAGCAAGGCACGCAATCCGTTACAGACTATTTTGCCACATTCAATAGCCTCTATGAGGAGGTAATACTATTCTACCGATGACTATCAATCTGAAAGAAATGCAAAAGCAACGTGAGCAAATGGCTGTCATGAAGTTCTTGGCTGGATTATGCCCAGAATTTGAACCAGTCTGATCTCAAATTCTTTCAAGTGCTTCTCTCCCCACTATCACTGAAATGTATTCTCGAGTCGCGCGTAACACTACCAAAGACAATGTTTCTAGCTTGTGTCCGTCTACGTCATCTGAGCATTCAGCACTTGTTACTCAAATTCCTACACGGGATCGTGGTGCTCAGCTCAGTGGTGGTCGTGGTAGTTCCTCTCGTGGTGGCTGTGGTGGTGGCCCTCGGGGTGGAAGTAGTGGTCGTGGCTCACATCATCAGTGCTCCTTTTATGGAAAGGAGAATCATACCAGAGAAACATGTTGGGATTTAGTTGGCCGTCCACCCAAATTCGCCAATACAATGACATTTGATCCAAATACTCCTACTATTCCAGAATCTCAGGCGGCCAAGGACATCTCTAATGAGGAATATGTTCAATTCCTTCAGTATAAGGCATCTCTTCCTATTACTTCTTTAGCTCAACGAGGTACTTCTACTGCTTGTCTTTCAATTCGTCCTTCCCCTCCCACATCCTGGGTCATAGATTCTGTTACCACTTATCACATGTCAGGTACCTCTTTCCTATTTACACATATTCAATTCTCTTCTTCGTTGTTTCATGTTACAATTGCTGATGGTTCCACCGTCCCTATCCATAGCATTGGCACAGTGGAACCCTCATCTTCCTTATCTCTATCATTTGTCCTGTATATTCCTTCGTTTTCTTTTAATTTGATGTCAATCAGTAAACTTATTAAACACCTTAATTGTTCTATATCATTTTTTCCTGATTCTGTCGTTCTCCAAGATTTGAGGACGCGGAAGGCGATTGGCACAAGGCATGAAGAAAATGGCCTTTATCACTTTGATGACCATGACGAGAGTCCTGCTATCCCCCCTGCTGTTGCATCCGCTCACCAAATCCATTGTCACCTCGGTCTTCCATGCCTTAACAACCTCAAGTTACTTGTTCCTAATTGAGTCATTAGTCTTCGTTAGAGTGTGAGTCTTGTCAATTGAGTAAGCAACGTCGTATTTCTTTTGCTTCTCCAGCTCATGTTCGAGCATCGAGTCCGTTTAGTTTAATTCATTCAGATGTTTGGGGTCCTTCTTGTGTTACTTCTATATTAGGTTTTCATTATTTTGTGACATTTGTGGATGATTTTTCCAGAGTTACTTGGCTTTATTTAATGAAAGATCGTTCAGAATTATTCTCTATTTTTTGTGCGTTTTGTGCTAAAATTAAAACTCAATTTAATGTACCAATGTATATTCTTTGAAGTGATAATGCTCGAGAATACTTTTCTCAATCATTTACTTATTTTACGTCATACTCTAGTATCTTGCATCAGTCTTCTTGTCATCACACACCGCAGCAAAATAAAGTTGCTAAAAGTAAGAATCGACATCTCCTTGAAGTGACTTGTACTCTTCTTTTTGAGATGAACGTTCCCAAACACTTCTGGAGCGATGCGGTTCTTACAGCTTGCTTCTTAATCAACAGGATGTTGTCCTCTATCCTAAATGGTAAGGTTCCTCATTCCATTCTTTTTCCTCGATCTCCCTTGTTCAGTTTACCTCCCCGAATATTTGGGTGTGTTTGTTTTGTTCATCAATTGACTCCTGGCAGGGACAAGTTAGATCCCCATGCTTTAAAATGTGCCTTCCTCGGCTATTCTAGCACACAAAACAGTTATCGTTGTTATAGTCCATCATTATGTTGCTCGTTTGTGTGTACGGATGTTACATTCTTTGAGTCTTCCCCTTACTTTTCTGCCCCTTTCTCTCCAGACGATCTCGATGTTATGCTTCCTTTACCAAGTGTACCAAACCCTACACTATCTTCCTCTACTCCAGATCCTATCCCGCCTAGTCGTTCTTCAGCTCCTTTGCAGGTATACTCTCGTCGCCAGAAAGCACCCTCAATTGTCATGCCCATCGACTCTGTGTCCTCAGATTCGTCTCTAGCTGACCCATCCATGTCTGATCTGTACATGTCTATTGCCATCCGGAAAGGTAAGCGCACAGGTACTACCCATCCTATTTCTAACTTTGTTTCGTATACACACCTATCTCCTTTATATTCCTCTTTTGTTGCTTCTCTGTCCTCTATTTCTATTCCTAAGTTTGTTTCAAAGGCCCTCACTACCCCTGGTTGGACAAAAGCAATGGACTAAGAAATGTTTGCCTTACATCAAAATGGCACTTGGGATCTCGTCTCGCCTCCACCTGACAAAACAATAATTGGATGTAAATGGGTGTACATTGTCAAAGTTCATCCAAATGGCACCATTGATCGACTCAGGACTCGCTTAGTTGCTAAAGGCTATACTCAAGTATACGGTCTTGATTACTTTGAGACCTTTTCTCCTGTTGCCAAGCTCGCTTCTGTTCGCTTGTTCATCTTTCTGGCTGCCACTTTTCGTTGGCCATTACATTAGCTCGATATCAAGAATGTTTTTTTAAATGGAAATCTAACTGAGGAAGTATTTATAGAGCAACCTCCTGGGTTTTTTGCTCAGGGGGAGTCTGGTTTGGTATGTCGCTTGAAGAAATCTATTTATGGTCTCAAGCAGTCTCCTCGAGCATGATTTGAAAGATTTAGTGAAGTGGTCACTGAATTTGATCTTCGACGATGTGGAGTCGATCATTCCGTCTTCTACAGGCATAATAAAGTCGGGAGAATATTGTTGATTGTGTACGTGGATGATATCATGATTACTGGGGATGACCACGGTGATATTTAGGAACTCAAAAAGTTTTTGATTAGTAAGTTTCAAATGAAATATTTGGGTCACTTAAAGTACTTCTTGGGAATTAAAGTTGCTCGATCAAGTCAAGGCATTTACCTGTCTAAGAAAAAATATGTCCTTAACCTATTGAGCGAAACAGGAATGTTAGGAGCTAAACCGATTGACTCGCCTATGGATCTAAACACCAAATTATTGGCAGATCAAGGTGTATCACTGACAGATTCAGCGCAATATAGACGGTTAGTTGGAAAGTTGAACTACCTAACAGTTACCAAACCAAATATCTTATTTGTTGTTAGTGTTATCAGTCAATTCTTAGATCGTCCAATGACTTGTCACTGGGATGCAGTGATCCGTATTTTTCGATATCTAAAAGGTGCTCCAGGTTGTGGTTTGCTATATCAAAACTTCGGAAATATTAAAATAAAAGGCTACACATATGCAGATTGGGCCAGATCGCCCTCGGATAGGAAGTCTACTACTGGATATTGTGTATTTGTTGGTGGTAACCTTGTCTCTTGGAAGAGTAAAAAGCAGACTGTGGTGGCACTATCAAATGCAGAATCGGAATACAGGGCAATGACCCATACCACTTGTAAGTTAACTTGGTTGAAACACTTGTTGAAAGAACTTGGATTTGAACACTCTTCACCGATGGATCTAATATGTGATAATCAAGCAGCACTTCACATTGCTTCCAATTGAGTCTTCTTTGAGAGAACAAAACACATTGAAATTTATTGTCACTTCATTCGAGAAAAATTGTTGCAGAAGCAGATTGAGACTAAACATGTAAATTCAGTTAATCAGTTAGCTGATATATTTACTAAACTGTTGAGGGTTCAAGGATAAAGTGCATTTGTAACAAGCTAGGAGCATACAATATATATGCTCCACCTTGAGGGGGAGTATTAAAGGGTATTTCTGTCTTTCCTGTATTATTTAGGGTTTCTTGTACGGTTTAGGGTTTGTCGTATTGTTTCTTTGTTTTTATTATAAATAAAGGGAGATGCTAACACAATGGTTAAACCTTCTCATTCATTTCTCTCTTTAACAACGTCTAAGACAGCCAACAGTTACATTCATGTCGAAGTAACTTGCACAACAATATATTCTTGAAGAAAAAGAAAAAGGGACAAAAAAAAAAGCATGCAAGAAAGGGGAAAAAGGTAAAACACAGATAAAACAGAGGATGCATAGAAATTGAGTTACCATTGCGACCAAATCGATATATGAGCATAAGACAAACCTTGTAACATATGAACAGTACATAAAATTGGCTAAGAGAGCACATTTGAAGACAATATCTGATAGGAGCATCTTTCCGACATCCTTATCCCCTAAAGCTTCAATAACATGGGTTTCCAATTCACTAAGTAGTGGACCTCTTAATTGTCGTGGAAGACGTACAGCCCTATAGCTGCCTAGGGTTTGTGAAACCTGGAAATTATCGATGTTAGGAACTCAAGTTATCAACCAAAACAAAATAACTTTTTCCACAGAAGATGAAGAAAATTATGCCACCTGAGTACTAGAATTGTGATCAATTTCCGCGAGGATTTCTACAGAGCACTCAAAGAACTCATGAGGATTTACATGCTCATCTTCAACCTGATCCCATAAGAATCAGCCATGCAATAGTGCATCAATGAAATTAAATAATTATGATGATGATGATGAGTAGAAGGTACAACCACTAAAATACCTTCGAGGGGACCAGTGCAGCTTCAGAAAAGTTTAAAGTGTGTGGAGCAGAAAGTCCTTTGTCGCACTGTGGAATAGGAGCACAACCCGAACAAAGAGCATAAACCGCTGGCGGCAATAGCACAACATTCTGCTCATTCAACATTAAACATTCCTGCACAACCATACATGAATCACCATATTTATTCTGATCTTACATTGCCTTAGATTCCTACCTCTGTTTATTTGATACTACTCTCTCTACTAATGCAAATACGTCACTGTTCCAAACACATCATCCTTCTATGGACAAGCTGGCAAGCATAGCCAGATCCCTAAAGCGATTCAAGCTGAATCTAAACAGAGCCAAAAGCCAAATGGGTTTTTTCTTAAGAACATAAAAGAAAGAAAATAAAGCAATTCATTACATAAGGCACCTCTTGATACAGGAAATGGGAAGGCAAATATGTACACAGACTTGCCTTTATTTTTCAGAAATGAAAGCCAAAAGCAAACGGTTGAAATATTGATTTTAAAAAGATTACAATGTGAATATAGAACTATCATCAGTTTCAGGTCTACGCAGAGGAAGTTGATTTTGAGAAAACACATGTATCATGTAAATATGACCATTAAGCCATTCAAAAAGTGAACCATTTCACTTAACATCGACGAAAAGGATAAAAAGATCCTTCGGCAATGCACCTAGAAACTTTAGGCAAGAATCTACTGTTAAAAGGGTATTTCTCTATTTCCTATATTATTTGGGGTTTCCTGTGCGGTTTAGAGTTTGCTGTATTGTTTTTTCGTTTTCTATATAAATAGAGGAAAAGGCTACCACAATGGTTTAAGCCTTCTCATTCTTTTCATATCACATTTTCAACTTTAACATGGTATGTAGAGCAGGTTATGCGAGATTGATTCTATAGATCTGTTCAAACCAAAAAAAAAATTCTTTTCTCTTTTCTTTCCCCTGCCTACTGTTCATCCGGAAAAAAAAAAAAAAAAACAAACAAACTGAAACACTAGCAGCCCTCGCCCCCGCCGCCGCCCATCAAACACTCAGACTCGCCGCCATCGTCAAGGTCGTTCCGACCCTCCACCACCTATCGTCATCCCCAAAAATCAAGCTGTACCTTCCTCGCGACCATCATCGTGAACCAGATCCCACTCGCGGTCTACCATCACCGTCGTCCACGTCGCCGCCGTCTCCTCTGATGTCGCTGACGCCTCACCAGCCGTCGTTTGCCCAAAATCAACCCTCACGGCCTTCTGTTTGCCAGCAAAAACGTGTTGTTCACCTTCTGTTCTGTTCGTCGGCCTTCTGGGTCTTGTTCGCAAGTAATGGCTTACCTTGTCCCGATTTGAGAGTATTCTGGCCAGATCTGAGCAAGTTTTGTTCGTAAGTACTGGTTGTTTGATTGTCCAGCTTTGAGACATTATTCTGGCTCAGATCTAATACCCCGAATGTTCGTGAGTACTGTTTTACTTATAATGTTCTTCATTTAAGCCCTACAGTTGTTTGTGTTGTTGGTTTGTTTCTCTTGTGCAAGTTATTTGTTAGTTGTTATATTAGAGGGTACTAATGTCGATGACTACACCTCAACCTTTAACAATCCTTAAGTTGAACAGAACCAATTATTTAAATTGGTCTAAGGCTGTGAAAATAGCCCTCACGGAAAACGAAAACATCGTCACTTCACGGAATCCGCCCCGGCAACAGATGATAAAAAGTATGACGACTGGATTCAGGCTGATGCACAGATTGTAACATCGTTGTGGAATTCGATGGAGCCACAAGTTGCTGATCTTTGTACTCATCTAGATACGTGCAAAGATATATGGGAGTATCTTCGTGTATCATATTCCAGTAATCTCACCAGGATGTATGATTTATCGGTCGAATACTTCCAACTTCAGCAAGGCACGCAATCCATTACAGATTATTTTGCCACATTCAACAGTCTCTATGAGGAGATGAATACTATTCTACCGATGACTATCGATCTGAAAGAAATGCAAAAGCAACGTGAGCAGATGGTTGTCATGAAGTTCTTGGCTGGATTACACCCAGAATTTGAACCAGTCCGATCTCAGATCATTTTCAGTGCTACTCTTCCCATTATCACAGAAATGTATTCTCGCGTCTCGCGTAGCACTACCAAGGACAATGTGTCTGGGTTGAGTTCGTCTACGTCGTCTGAGCATTCGGCGCTTGTTACTCCGATTCCTACATGAGATCGTGGTGTTCCACTTAGTGGTGGTCGTGGTGGTTTTTCTCGTGGTGGTGGCCCTCGGGGTGGACGTAGTGGTCGTGGTCATGGTCATGGCTCACATCGACAATGCTCTTTTTGCGGAAAGAATAATCATATTCGAGAAACATGTTGGGATTTAGTTGGACGTCCTCTCAAATTCGTCAATGCAGTGACATCTGATCCAAATACTCCTACTATTCCAGAATCTCAGGCGGTCAAGGACATCTCTGATGATGAATATGCTCAATTCCTTCAATATAAGGCATCCCAGCAGGCATCTCTTCTTATTGCTTCTTTAGCTCAACGAGGTACTTCTACTGCCTGTCTTTCAATTTGCCCTTCCCCTCCCTGGGTCATAGATTCTGCTGCCACTGATCACATGTCATATACTTCTTCCCTCTTTACACATATTCAGTTATCTTCTTCGTTGTCTCCTGTTACAGTTGTTAATGGTTTCACTGTCCCTATCCGTGGCATTGGCACAGTAACACCCTCACCCTCATTATCGTTATCCTCTGTCTTGTATATTCCTTCGTTTTCTTTTAATTTGATGTCAGTCAGTAAGTTTACCAAACACCTTAATTGTTCTGTCTCATTTTTTCCTAATTCTGTCATTCTCCAAGATTTGAGGACACGAAAGACGATTGGCACCTGGCGTTAGGAAATTGGCCAATATTACTTTGATGACCATGATGAGAGTCCTACTATCCTACTTACTGTCTGCCCTGCTGTTACCTCCACTCACCAGATCTATTGTCGCCTTGGTCATCCCTGCCTTGACAACCTCAAGTTACTTATTCCTAATTAGCGTCATTTATTTTCGTTAGAGTGTAAGTCTTGTCAATTGGATAAGCATCATCGTATTTCATTTGTTTCCCCAACTCATGTTCGAGCATCTAGTCCGTTTAATTTTGTTCATTCAGATGTTTGGGGTCCTTCTCGTGTTATTTCTACATTAGGTTTTCATTATTTTGTGACATTTGTTGATGATTTTTCCAGAGTTACTTAGCTTTATTTAATGAAAGATCGATCAAAATTATTCTCTATTTTTCGTGCGTTTTGTGCTGAAATTAAAACTCAATTTAATGTACCAGTTCATATTCTTCGAAGTGATAATGCTCAAGAATACTTTTCTCAGCCATTTACTTCCTTTATGTCACACTCTGTTATCTTGCATCAGTCTTTTTGTTCTCACACACCGCAGCAAAATGGAATTCCTGAGCGTAAGAATCGACATCTTCTAGAAGTGGCTCGTACTCTTCTTTTTTTAGATGAACATTCCCAAACATTTATGGGGCGACGCGGTTCTTAACGCCTGCTTCTTAATCAACAGAATGCCGTCCTTTACCCTCAACAACAAGGTTCCCCATTCCATTCTTGTTCCTCGTTCTCCCTTGTTTAGTTTACCTTCTCGAATATTTAGGTGTGTTTGTTTTGTTCATCAATTGACTCCTGGCAAGGATAAGTTAGATCCCCATGCTTTAAAATGTGTCTTCCTCGGCTATTCTCGCACACAAAAGGGTTATCGTTGTTATAATCCATCATTACGTCGCTCGTTTGTGTGTGCGGATGTTACATTCTTTGAGTCTACCCCTTACTTTTCGGCCCCTTCCTCTCGAGACGATCTGGATGTTACGCTTCCCTTGTCAAGTGTACCAAACCCTCCACTATCTTCCTCTACTCCTGATCCTATACTGCCTAGTCGTTCTTCAGCTCCTTTGTAGGTCTACTCTCGTCGCCAGAAAGCCCCCTCCGTTGTCGCACCCATCGACTCTGTGTCCTCAAATTTGTCTCTAGCTGACCCATCCATGTCTGATATGTACATGTCTATTGCCATCCGGAAAGATAAGCGCACATGTACTACCCATCCTATTTCTAACTTTGTTTTGTATGCACACTTATCTCCTCCGTACTTCTCTTTTGTTGCTTTTCTATCCTTTGTTGCTATTCCTAATTCTCTTTCAGAGGCCCTCACTCACCCTGGTTGGGCAAAAGCAATGGAAGAAGAAATGTTTGTCTTACATCAGAATGGCACTCGGGATCTAGTCTTGCTTCCGCCTGACAAAAAATAATAGTTAGATGTAAATCGGTGCACACTGTCAAAGTTCATCCAAATGGCACCATTGATCGACTCAAGACTCGCTTAGTTGCTAAAGGCTATACTCAGGTATACGGCATTGATTACTTTGAGAACTTCTCTCCAGTTGCCAGGCTCGCTTATGTTCGCTTGTTTATCTCTTTGGCTGCCACTTTTCTTTGGCCATTACATCAACTCGATATCAAGAATGTTTTCTTAAATGGCAATCTGACTGAGGAAGTATTTATGGAGCAACCTCCTAGGTTTGTTGCTCAGGGGAAGTCTGGATTGGTATGTTGCTTGAAGAAATCTATTTATGACCTCAAGCAGTCTCCTCGAGCATGGTTTAGAAGATTTAGTGAAATGGTCACTGAGTTTGGTCTTCAACGATATGGAGTCTATCATTCCGTCTTCTACAGACATAGTAAAGTCGAGAGAATATTATTGATTGTGTATGTGGATGACATTGTGATTACCGAGGATGACCACGGTCGTATTCAGGAACTCAAAAAGTTTTTGAATAGTAAATTTCAAACGAAAGATTTGGGTCACTTAAAGTACTTTTTGGGAATTGAAATCGCTCGATCAAGTCAAGACATTTACCTATCTCAGAGAAAATATGTCCTTGACCTATTGAGCGAAACAGGAATGTTAGGAGCTAAATCGATTGACTCGCCTATGGATCCAAACACCAAATTGTTAGCAGACCAAGGTGTACCACTGACAGATTCAGCACAATATAGACGGTTAGTTGGGAAGTTGAACTACCTGATAGTTACCAGACCAGATATCTCATTTGTTGTTAGTGTTATCAGTCAGTTCTTAGATCGTCCAATGACTTGTCACTGGGATGCAGTGATCCATATTCTCCGATATTTGAAAGGTGCTCCTGGTTGTGGTTTGCTGAATCAAAACTTCAGTCATACTCAAATAAAGGGCTATACGGATACAGATTGGGCCGGATCGCCCTCGGATAGGAAGTCTACTACTGGATATTTTATGTTCGTTGGTGGTAACCTTGTCTCCTAGAAGAGAAAAGCAGACTGTGGTGGCACGGTCAAGTGTAGAATCGGAATATAGGGCAATGGCCCATACCACTTGTGAGTTAACTTGGTTGAAACACTTGTTGGAAAAACTTGGGTTTGAACACTCTCCACCGATGAATCTGGTATATGATAATCAAGTAGCACTTCACATTACTTCCAACCCAATCTTCCATGAGAGAATAAAACATATTGAAGTTGATTGTCACTTAATTCGAGAAAAATTGTTGGAGAAGCAGATTGAAACTAAACATGTAAATTCAATTGATCAGTTAACTGATATATTTACTAAACTTGGGGGCCTCAAGGATAAAATACATTTATAACAAGTTAGGAACATACAATATATACACTCCAACTTGAAGGGGAATGTTAAAAGAGTATTTCTGTTTTTTCTGTATTATTTAGGGTTTCCTGTACGGTTTAGGGTTTATTGTATTGTTTCTTCGTTTTCTATATAAAATTATAAATAGAGGGAGAGGTTACCACAATGGTTTAAACCTTCTCATTCTTTTCATATCACCTTTTCAACTTTAACATCCACTAATGCCATTCTATCTCAATATATTAAATTACTTCTTTATTTTAAATTTTAGAAGGGGGAAAAAACATTATCAAGAAAAGACACTACAATGGTCTGAATAGGTACAAATGGACAAAAATGTAAAGTTTGCAAGAACAATGTAAAGTCATGATAATATTTAGTACTACGAACACACAGAAAATCATTATATCACCACTGACTCCATGAGATATGTTTGTAAGCATAAAGGCAATCTTATGATGGTCTTCGAGCCGAAGCAGAAATCTTTAAAGGTCCAAGAAGAGACTCTACAACCAACTTCAATTTAAACATTTGGAAAATCATATCTGCAGTTTCAATTATAACAGTAACTAAATTCAACTGAAAGTGTTAATCCCTCAGTTAATGGAAGCAGCTAATATTTGAGAGAACTTAGGATTCGAAACAGACCTTCAAGTTAAATGAAGTCAAAACGGCTCTTAAGAGATTTTTCCTGAGATGTAGTATGTCTCGAAGATCACCCTATAGAAAATAAAGGAGCATATAAATATTGCATTAAGGTATCAAGCCCAAATAGACAATAAATGGCATATTAGGACTGATGCAGGAATAATCCAAATAACACAGGCCCAAAAAAGAAATTGTAAGTGGTTCGAGGGGGCCGCCACTCACCAAACAGAGACATTCTCTATTTGGAAGAGAGGATGCCACCCTTTGGAAAGGAGATCCGCCACCCCCCAACAAATCCAATCAAATGGCCCTGTTCGGAAACATGGTGCCCAACCAAGCCTACCAAATAGCCTAAAACCATGGATATTTCATGCAACGACCGAAAAAATAATAATAATCTCTTAATAAATCAGGACGATTTTGAATGCAAAAATATTTTAACAGTGTAGATTTAATTTTAAAGACTAATGGTTTGGACTTGATTATGGGTTACAACAAATTCTCTCTCGCTCATTACACCCCCTAAAACTTATATAAGTTTCACTCCACTCACCTCAAACTTCTCTTTATTACTCTCTCTACATGTCTTTAACTCTTCATTTTCCTTCCATCTAAACCCACTATCCCACTCATCTTAAACTTCGAATAGAACCCTCTCCCTTCCGTCTAAATTCATAAGTGACTTTAACCACAACGTCTCACTAGTCTACTAACAATTTTGAATTGAAAATAAACTTAACCACGTAATGGTGTTTTTTTTTTCCCCCGAAAATTAGTTGAAGGCAATAGAAAAAAAATAAAACATACACATCTAACATTGTAGAGTGGATCTCTTAGTGTTTTCCCGGTAAGATCTCTTCATTCAAAGGAATTTTATAGATAGTAAAGAGAAATTGAGTAGAGAGGTCCTAGTCAATCAATCTCTTAAAATATAAAAATCGGAGAAAAAAATAACTATTTTTCGTTTTTAAAGAAAAGTACCAAATCATTTTTTATTTTTTATTTTTGTTTTTAAAGTACTAGTTTAAGTGCAAAACAAACACTAAAAACCTTTTTTTTGCTTAAAAGCAAAAAAGTGCCAAATGGTGCCCTACTCTTTTTCTTGCTTTGGCTCCCAAATTGTCAATGCAATTACGAACTAGTTTTTGCAACCCCTAACATTTACCAAGATGCTGTTTCAACTTAATAAATGACAGAACGTTCAAACAACTTGCATATGATTTATAAAACTTCAATCAATCTCTTTTCTTCTCAGATTGGTGACGAAGATTTTGAATAACAGAACTTGCAAATGGCATCCATCCTTCTCTCTGTTTCATCATGATGGATGTCTATGATAGGCCCCATATACGTTCTAAATATTCCAGGCACAAAGGGCAAGTCGGGCAGAAGGGGGGAATCTGAGAGTACCGGGCAGGTTGTTGGGTAGGGAATATTGGTTAGATTCTGTTTTATTTATGTTTTAATTCTGTTATGCAGTTTGTTAGGCATTTGGGAGATTAGCCTTTAAGGGGAGGGAGGAGAAGTGAGAGAGGGTAGAGAGAATTCTTAAGAAAAATTGAGCATAGATCTTGGGAGAGTGCCAAGTCTCTCGAAAACTTGGTATGTTTGATGTATTTCATTTCATTTTCAAGATTTAGTAAGCAATTCCCTTTCATTTTCAATACAATCGATAGCTAAAGCGTATCATTTGGTATCAAAGCACGTACCTGGGTAGTGCTGTGCGTTCAAACTATTCTTCATCGTTCTTCGCAATCGATTCCAGTCTGTTCAAATTGGGTTCAATTATTTCCAATCGATTTTCGCTCGTCCACTTTTGTTTCTTCTTGTGGGTTTCTGATCAGCAATTCTGTTCGCATAATCCAAGCGTTCTCTGATGGCGGCCAAGAATGCAAATCAACGAATAGACGTAGTGGAGGAAGTCATCGGTTCCTTGAAAGAGGAAGTACAAACTCTGACTCAACGTGTCTCAGTAAACCTGAGATACGGGCTGAAATTAGAGTTCCGGAACCAAGCCATCTGGGTGGGGCCATGGAATTGGCCCAAAGAATTGAAGAGAAGCTGCTTGTAGCCCATTCGGTCAGGCCCAATCATTTAAAGGGGGGTGCTGGACTAACAGGGCCCATTCGGACTAATCAGCATTTCAGGCCCAATAATTTGGGTCAGGCCACTGTTCCATCAGGGGAAATCCGATCACCTTGGGTTGGTAACGTTTCCAGTGCTAATCCGTTGGGTGAAGTACCAAAATTGACGGATTCTGAATTACAAAAAAAGCGAGCACGAGGATTATGTTTTAAATGTTATGACAAATGGTCCCCTGGACATAAATGCAAAAACAAGAAGTTGAGTGTTTTGGTTACCTAGGACACGGAAGATGAATTGGATGAAACAGAGGAGCAGATGGAAAACAATGGGACCGCATTAGAAAATGCCGAATTGTCTCCAATTGCTGAAGTGTCGCTTAATTCTGTAGTGGGTCTTACATCACCAAGGACTATGAAGGTGGCAGGGATGATTGGGGATCAGCGAGTGGTGACCCTGGTGAATAGTGGGGCCACACATAAGTTTATATCCACGGCATTGGTGGAAAAACTAAAGTTACCAATTATGGCTACGGAAGCTTATGGAGTGACCATTGGTACGGGAGAAGCCGTTAAAGGAGAGGGTGTGTGGTAAGGGCGTTCATTTGCAGCTTCAAGGAATCGATGTTGTGGAAGAATTCTTGCCCCTGGGGTTAGGGAGTGCAGATGTTATTTTGGGAATTCAACGGCTGGAAACGTTGGGTATGACGTATATGAATTGGAAGACCCAAGTTATGAAATTCCGATTGGGCAATGATACAGTTACATTGCGAGGAGATCCGTCCTTGGGAAAGACCTTGGTGTCTTTAAAAGCCATGATGCGAACGTCGAAACATAAAGGATTGGGTATCTTAGTGGAGTTGAAACCACTTTCGATGGAATCAAAGGGAGTGGCAGACACGCCGGCATTTGTGCAGCACCTCTTATCCAAATATGATCAGGTTTTCTGTCTGCCAGTAGGGTTACCACCAGCACGGGGACGGGAACACACCATCGTCCATAAGGACGGCACGTCTCTAATCAGTGTGGGACCTTACCGATATCCTTAGGCCCAGAAGGACGAGATCGAGAAGCTCATTAAGGAAATGCTGACCGCTGGGATTATTCAAATGAGTACGAGCCCTTTTTTCTAGTCCGGTGCTGTTGGTCAAGAAAAAAAATGGGAGCTGGCGATTCTGTGTGGATTATAGGGCTTTAAATAAAGCTACCGTACCTGATAAATTTCCAATCTCCGTCATTGATGAGTTATTAGACGAGCTTCATGAGGCTCGAGTTTTCTCCAGGCTAGACCTCAAGTCTAGTTATCACCAGATTCGAGTCAGGGATGCTGATGTGCCGAAGACTGCTTTCCGAACACATGAAGGGCACTACGAGTTCCTGGTGATGCCTTTTGGGCTTACAAATGCACCGGCCACTTTTCAATCCTTGATGAGCGAGATATTCCGACCCTACCTTCGCAAATTTGTATTGGTATTTTTCGATAACATACTAGTGTATAGCCCGACGGAGGAGTTACATGAGAAACATTTGGCCAAGGTATTGGAGCTACTACAGCTCAATAGTCTATATGCCAATCGCAAGAAGTGTGAGTTTGGCAAAACCCAACTTGCTTATTTAGGGCACATAATATCGGAAGATAGGGTGGCAATTGACCCCTCTAAAATTCAGGCAATGTTATCTTGGCCCACGCCTAATACCCTTAAAGAGCTTCGTGGTTCTTTGGGGCTCACAGGGTACTACAGAAAGTTCGTGTCTAGCTATCGGAAGATAGCTAGGCCACTGACTGAGCAACTAAAAAAGGATAAATTTGGGTGGAGTGTTGAGGCAGAAGAGGCTTTTCAAGAGTTAAAGCGCGCCATGACTCAAGTACCCGTGTTGGCTATGCCCGATTTTACTCGGCCTTTTACTATTGAGACGGACGCGTCTGGTTTCGGCTTAGGGGCGGTGCTAGTCCAAGGGCAACATCCAATAGCTTTTTATAGCTGTACTCTCGGACCTCAAGCGCGTCTAAAATCTATCTACGAAAAGGAGCTAATGGAAATTGTGTGTACGGTATTGAAATGGCAACTGTACCTTTTGGGTCGCAAGTTCATCGTTAGAACTGACCAACAAAGCCTAAAAATTTTATTGGAACAACGGTTGGTGGGTACGGAACACCAAAAGTGGATCACCAAGTTGGTGAGCTATGATTTTGATATCCAGTACAAACCAGGGGCTTGTAACAAGGTAACGGATGCTCTATCTCGTATTCCGGACCGCATTTCTTGCAACCAGCTAGCCGTACCTCAGTGGCAGCATTGGGAGAGCTTATGGGCTGAATTGGAGGCTGATGCCTTCTTAAAAAAGTTGCGGATAGATATCACCACTGGCGCGGTCATTCATACAGGTTTTTCGGTTGAAAATGGGGTACAATACTATAAGAGCAGGTTAGTCATTCCTCAGAAATCTCAGTTAATTCCGGTGATCATCGCTGACTTTCATGGTTCTCCTTTGGGTGGTCATTCGGGATAAACGAAAACCTATCGACGAATTGCAGCAGAAGTATATTGGGTGGGCATGAAGAAAGATATCATCAGGTACGTGCAGGAATGCGAAGTGTGCCAAGGAAACAAACACTTGGCAACTTCACCAGCAGGACTCTTACAGCCCATTCCTCTTTCGGCGCAAGTATGGGATGAGTTGACGATGGATTTTATCGAAGGGTTACCTCGCTCGGATAGATGGGACACTATATTGGTCGTGGTAGATCGGTTGAGCAAGTTCGCGCATTTTGTGGGACTTAAACATCCCTTTACTGCTAGTTCTGTTACTGCCATTTTTATGAAGGAAGTGGTCCGATCACATGGAGTTCCAAAATCCATAATCTCTGATCGTGACAAAATTTTCATGAGTCAGTTTTGGCAAGAATTGTTCAGATTACATGGTACTACGTTAAAAAAGAGCACCGCTTACCATCCTCAAACCGATGGACAGTCGGAGGTGGTCAATAGGTGTTTGGAGACAAACCTCCGTTGTTTTGTGTCCGAGAAACCACGTCACTAGTTCCGATGGTTGGCATAGGCCGAATATTGGTACAACACGACCATTCACTCCGCCACTCGTTGTATTCCTTTCCGTGCACTGTATGGGAGAGATCCACCACCGATTCTTCGTTACGAACGGGGGTCCACACTGGTGTCAGCGGTCGATAATTATTGGAAGATAGGGATGCTATTCTGGACAATTTGAGGATGGACTTGCTCCATGCGCAACAACGAATCAAGACACAAGCGGATGGAAAAAGACGCTATCAAGAATTTTCAATGGGAGACTTAGTTTTTCTCAAGTTGCGCCCTCATCGACAGCGCTCTCTTTTCTTACTCAATGACGAAATGAGAAGCTAGCGGCTCGCTATTATGGGCCTTTCCAAATCCTTCAACGTATTGGGCCGTTCGCATATAAGTTGGAACTTCCATCCTCCGTGACTATACATCCTGTTTTTCATGTTTCTCAATTGAGGCGTGCTAAGGGAGTCTCTAATTCTTCCCCTATTATTCCTCCACAACTTTCATCGGATTTGGAATTAGTTGTCCCTGAAGCACTACTTGGAGTACGACCCAAACGGAATGGCGGCCCGGGAGAGCTGGACGTACTGCTTCAATGGAAATCGTTACCTCCTTTTGAGGCCACTTGAAAAGATTACCACTCCATCTTACAGCAATTTCCGAATTTTCACCTTGAGGACAAGGTGAAAGTTTGGGCGGAGGGTAATGATAGGCCCCAAATATGTTTTACATATTCCAGGCGCAAAGGGCAAGTCGGGCAGCAGGGGCAAAGGGAATCTGAGAGTACCGGACAGGTTGTTTGGTAGGGAATGTTGGTTAGATTTTGTTTTAATTCTGTTATGCAGTTTGTTAGGCGTTTGGGAGATTAGCCTTTAAGGGGAGGGAGGAGAAGTGAGAGAGGGTAGAGAGAATTCTTAAGAAAAATTGAGCGTAGCTCTTGGGAGAGTGTCAATTCTCTTGAAAACTAGGTATGTTTGATGTATTTCATTTCATTTTCAAGATTCAGTAAGCAATTCCCTTTCATTTTCAATACAATCGATAGCTAGAGCGTATCAGTTTATGTCCAAACCGAAAATTTCTGATCCTTTCATACAAGGGAATGTTTATGGTAAACTGATTGAAAGGACCTCATGTCTCAAAATGTGTCCTTTTAAGCGGTGTGAAATCGGTTATAGGGGCCTATAGCTGAGCACCCCCAAGAGTACCGGGAAAACGATGTTTTAAAAATATTTGTCATGAGACAATGGCCAGCCATACAATACAACAAAACCATCACACCACCTAAGGTACTGAGCAAATGAAGATCAACGGGAAAAATGAGACTTACTTGAGAACCTTTCCTTGAAAAATAGCTTGAAATGAAACTCAAAACAGACCTAGATAATAATAAAATAAAAAAATAAAAACAAATTAGCAAGAATACAAAGACAATATGTCAGATGCATTTGACCTGTGAAGACAGCTCTGAACATTCAAGGTTTAGATAAATAACAAAACATGACTTGAGGGACATGAATTTAGAATTTTCAATTCACAATTACGAAGTTACTGAAAGTTAAAGAACAGTAACTGCGTATATATATATATATATATATCAAAAAAATTAATGAGTCACTAGTACAACAAATAAATAAACATTCGATGACTCCTGATAATTTTTAAAATCATATATTTTTTAAGAAATAAATGCATTTTATTATCAAACCAAGAAACCAAATAAATGCAATTTTATGTTAAAGAGCTCATGATATATGAACATGTGTGTCCATTTAAAGTAAATGAAGCAGTCAAGAAGAATGGATCATCAGTAGAACAAGTAAATGAACTCGTGAAGTAAGCCAAGAACTTTACCGTGTGTGTCAATCCATTTGAAGCAACACCAAAAAAAATTAAAGGCATGGTGAAATTAAATGTCCATTTAACTGCAAGAAGTTGCATAAAGTGATTCATATCGTTCGTGGCGGACTTCATCACCAAGCTTTGGGGTAGTTCACAACTGAATTATACATGCAAGAAGCCAGAAACATGTGACATAAAAGCACCAGCTTTATGCAAAGTGTTTGAGGCTATCAAGGGTTTGGATCGTACAATGACACTAGTATAAATAGTTTGAGGAGCTAATTGGATAGGTTATTCCCTCTCATTTCTCTGATCTCTTTTACTTTGACAATCAGATATTATATATTTCTTTGGCCACAAGTTTTCAGATCCCACATCAGGGGTTATTCTAAATCCAACACAAAATTACTCAGCGCACATACATTCTTAATTTCATTTAGTAAAAATTAAACCATGGGCAATGACAACCTACTTCTATAATCTCATATTCCTCCTCCATAAAAACAACCACCACAACCAAAACACGCCGCTGCCACCCCTCCTCCTTCCAATACCATCTCCTACCAACTTACCCCATTTGTTTCCATTTCACCTCTTTTGTCTCACTTATTGCCCTTCTCCGCTTTGGAACACGAGGGTAATCTCTCAAGTCATGGACAAGTTAATGTCAACTGAACTTGTGTTTGATAAAGAGATGCATGTTTCTTACTAGGAGGACTGTTCTTTGAACATTTGGTTTTGAGCATTATTTGTTCCAATGGGCGCTGACCACTTGCCAAATTTTTGGACAAGACCGATGAAGAGAAAACAAAGTAGACTTTTACGGTACTTTTCATTTGAACAAACATTTCCTTCTGAACATTTTGAGAATTGTTAAATTACTGTCCAAATATATGTATGAGCATAGATTTCCCGGGAAAATGAAACCCCTGAAACCACAGACCATGAGAAATTTGTTTTAACATCTGTCTATTAAGTGAACTATTAGGGTTAAGGAGAATGGAGGAAGGACTTTCCTCCAAAAAAAAAAATAATAAATAAAAGATGATGGAGGAGGGTAATATGCTCTAGCTATCGATTGTATTGAAAATGAAAGGGAAATGCTTACTGAATAATGAAAAGATAATGAAATACATCAAAGCTTACCAAGTTTTCGAGAGACTTGGCACTCTCCCAAGAGCTATGCTCAATTCTCTTAAGAAATCCTCCACCCTTTCTCACTTATCCTCCCTCCCCTTAAAAAGGCTAATCCCCAAACACCTAACAAACTTGCATAACAGAATTAAAACATAAATGAAACAGAATCCAACCAATATTCCCTACCCAACAACCTGACCGATACTCCCAGATTCCCCTTGCCCCTGCTGCCCGACTTGCCCCTTGCGCCTGGAATATGTAAAACATATTTGGGGCCTATCATTACCCTCCGCCCAAACTTTCACCTTGTCCTCAAGGTAAAAATCCGGAAATTGTTATAAGATGGAGTGGTAATCTTCCCAAGTGGCCTCAAAATGAGGTAACGATTTCCATTGAAGCAGTACGTCCAGCTCCCCCGGGCCGCCATTCCATTTGGGTCGTACTACAAGTAGTACTTCAAGGACGAAAACTAACTCCAAATCCGATGAAAGTTGTGGAGGAATAATAGGGGAAGATTTAGAGACTCCCTTAGCATGCCGCAACTGAGATACATGAAAAACAGGATGTATAGTCACGGAAAATGGAAGTTCCAACTAATATGCGACCAACCCAATATGCTGAAGGATTTGGAAAGGCCCATAATGGCGAGCCGCTAGCTTCTCATTTCGTCGTTGAGCAAGAGAGCGTTGTCGATAAGGGCGCAACTTGAGAAAAACTAAGTCTCCCATTGAAAATACTTCATCCCGTCTTTTCCCATCCGCTTGCGTCTTCATTCGTTGTTGCGCACGGAGCAAGTGCATCCTCAAATCGTCCAGAATAGCATCCCTATCTTCCAACAATTCATCAACCACTGACACCAGTGTGGACCCCCGTTCGTAACGAAGAATTGGTGGTGGATATCTCCCATACGGTGCACGGAAAGGAGTACAACGAGTGGCGGAGTGAATGAACGTGTTGTACCAATATTCGGCCCATTCCAACCATCGGAACTAGTGGCGTGGTTTCTCGAACACAAAACATCGGAGGTATGTCTCCAAACACCTATTAACCACCTCCAACTGTCCATCGGTTTGAGGATGGTAAGCGATGCTCTTTTTCGATGTAGTACCATGTAATCTGAACAATTCTCGTCAAAACTGACTCATGAAAATCTTGTCACGATCAGAGATTATGGATTTTGGAACTCCGGACCACTTCCTTCATAAAAATGGCAGCAACAAAACTAGCAGTAAAGGGATGTTTAAGTCCCACAAAATGGGCGTACTTGCTCAACCGATCTACCACGACCAATATAGTGTCCCATCCATCCGAGCGAGGTAACCCTTCGATAAAATCCATTGTCAACTCATCCCATACTTGTGCCGGAAGAGAAATGGGTTGTAAGAGTCCTGTTGGTGAAGTTACCAAGTGTTTGTTTCGTTGGCACGCTTCGCATTCCTGCACGTACTTGATGATATCTTTCTTCATGCCCAACCAATACACTTCTGCTGCAATTCGTCGATAGGTTTTCGTTTTTCCCGAATGACCACCCAAAGGAGAACCATGAAACTCAGCAATGATCACCAGAATTAAATGAGATTTTCAAGGAACGACTAACCTGCTCTTATAGTACAGCACCCCATTTTCAACCAAAAAACCCGTATGAATGACCGCGCCAGTGGTGATATCTCTCTGCAACTTTTGTAAGAAGGCATCAGCCTCCAATTCGGCCTGTAAGCTCTCCCAATGTTGCCACTGAGGTACGGTTAGCTGGTTGCAAGAAATGCGGTCCGGAATACGCGAGAGAGCATCCGCTACCTTGTTACAAGCCCCTGGTTTGTACTGGATATCAAAATCAAAGCTCATCAACTTGGTGATCCACTTTTGGTGTTCCGTACCCACCAACCGTTGTTCCAATAAAAAATTTAGGCTTTGTTGGTCAGTCCGAACGATGAACTTGCGACCGAAAAGGTACGGTCGCCATTTCAATACCGCAAACACAATTGCCATTAGCTCCTTTTCGTAGATAGATTTTAGACGCGCTTGAGGTCCGAGAGTACAGCTATAAAAAGCTATTGGACGTTGTCCTTGGAGTAGCACCACCCCTAAGCCGAAACCAGACGCGTCCCTCTCAATAGTAAAAGGCCGAGTAAAATCGGGCATAGCCAACACAGGTACCTGAGTCATGGCGCACTTTAGCTCTTGAAAAGCCTCTTCTGCCTCAACACTCCACCCAAATTCATCTTTTTTAAGTTGCTCAATCAGTGGCCAAGCTATCTTCCCATAGCTAGACGCGAACTTCCTATAGTACCCCGTGAGCCCCAAAAACCCACGAAGCTCTTTAAGGGTATTAGGCGTGGGCCAAGATAACATTGCCTGAATCTTAGATGAGTCAATTGCCACCCCATCTCCCGATATTATGTGCCCTAAATAAGTGAGTTGGGTTTTGCCAAACTCACACTTCTTGCGATTGGCATATAGACTATTGAGCTGCAGTAGATCCAATACCTTGGCCAAATGTTTCTCATGTAACTCCTCCGTCAGGCTATACACTAGTATGTCATCGAAAAATACCAATACAAATTTGCGAAGGTAGAGTCGGAATACCTCGCTCATCAAGGATTGAAAAGTGGCCGGTGCATTTGTAAGCCCAAAAGGCATCACCAAGAACTTGCAGTGCCCTTCGTGTGTTCGGAAAGCAATCTTCGGCACATCAGCATCCCTGACTCGAATCTGGTGATAACCAGACTTGAGGTCTAGCCTAGAGAAGACTCGAGCCCCATGAAGCTCGTCTAATAACTCATCAATGACTGAGATTGAAAATTTATCAGGTACGGTAGCTTTATTTAAAGCCCTATAATCTACACAGAACCGCCAGCTCCCATTTTTTTTCTTGACCAACAGCACCGGACTAGAAAAAGGGCTCGTACTCATTTGAATAATCCCAGCAGTCAGCATCTCCTTAATGAGCTTCTCGATCTCGTCCTTCTGGGACTGAGAATATTGGTAAGGTCTCACACTGATTGGAGACGTGCCGTCCTTAAGGACGATGGCGTGTTCCCGTCCCCGTGCTGGTGGTAATCCTAATGGCAGACAGAAAACCTAATCATATTTGGATAAGACGGGCTGCACAAACGCCGACGTGTCTGCCACTCCCTTTGATTCAATAGAAAGTGGATTCAACTCCACTAAAATGCCCGACCCTTAATGTTTCAACGTTCGCATCATGGATTTTAAAGACACCAAGGTCTTTCCCAAGGACGGATCTCCTGGCAAAGCCACTATATCATTGGCCAATCGGAATTTCATAACTTGGGTCTTCCAATTCGTATACGTCATACCCAAAGTTTCCAGCCATTGAATTCCCAAAATAACATCCGCACTCCCTAACCCCAGGGGCAGGAATTCTTCCACAACATTGATTCCTTGAAGCTGCAAATGAACGCCATTACACACACCCTCTCCTTTAACGGCTTCTCCCGTACCAATGGTCACTCCATAAGCTTTCGTAGCCATAATTGGTAACTTCAGTTTTTCCACCAAAGCCATGAATATAAAATTATGCGTGGCCCCACTATCCAGTAGGGTCACCACTCACTGATCCCCAATCATCCCTTCCACCTTCATAGTCCTCGGTGATGTAAGACCTGCTACAGAATTAAGCAAGACTTCAGCAATTGGAGACAATTCGGCAGTTTCTAATAAGGGCCCATCGTTTTCCACCTACTCCTCTGTTTCTTCCAATTCATCTTCCGTGTCCTAGGTAACCAAAACACTCAACTCCCTATTTTTGCATTTATGCCCAGGAGTCCATTTGTCATCACATTTAAAACACAATCCTGGTGCTCGCTTTTTTTTAAATTCAGAATCCGTCAATTTTCGTACTTCGCCCAATGGATTAGCAGTGGAAATGCTACCAACCCAAGGTGATTAGATTTCCCCTGATGGAACAGTGGCCCGACTCAAATTATTGGGCCTGAAATGCTGATTAGTTCAAAAGGGCCCTACTAGTCCAGCACCCCTCTTTAAATGATTGGGCTTGACCGATTGGGCTACATGCAGCTTCTCTTCAATTCTATGGGCCAATTCCATGGCCCGGCCCAAATGGTTTGGTTCCAAAACTCTAATTTCAGCCCAAATCTCTAGTTTAAGGCCTTAAATAAACTGACCCAGGGCCATTTCATTCGAGATATCATCCAATGGTGCCGATAGTTCTATGAACCACCGACAATAGTCTTGCACAGTGCCTTCTTGCTCCAATGCCAACCACTGCTCGTGGAGAGAGCCTGTTTGAGTGGAGCAAAACTGCTTGAGGAGTAGAATCTTCATCTCCTCCCATGATTCAATGGTTCTCCCCTTGTTCGCCCATTGATACCACAGTAGAGCGTCACCTTCAAGGCCGATGACTGCCGCTTCGAGCTTCTCGTCGTTCATGAGGTGGGGGAGAGAGAAATAGCGTTCCGCTTTCAAGATCCACCCGTCGGGGTTGATGCCGTCAAACACCGGTAGTTCCAATTTTCGAAATCGAAAATCGTGTCGCAAACCATATGGATTGTTGTTGCCGTCAGCTGGATGCGATCCTCCCACCATTGGGCTGAGAACCACCGCCTCTGTCACCCTGCCGGACGACGATGTCGAGGCTATTCGAGTTGATTCTTCTTGAAGCTTGATTAGTTGCTCAACACGCTGAGTCAGAGTTTGCACTTCCTCTTTCAAAGAACCAACGACTTCCTGCACTACGTCTATTCATTGACCCATATTCTTGGCCGCCATCTACCCAGAGAACACTTGGATTATGCGAAAAGAATCGCTAATCAAAAACCCACAAGAAGACACGAAAGTGGACGAGCGAAAATCGATTGGAAATAATCGAACCCAATTTGAACAGAATGGAATCGATGGCAAGGAACGATGAAGAATAGTTTGAACACACAGCAGCACCCAGGTACGTGCTTTGATACCAAATGATATGCTCTAGCTATCGATTGTATTGAAAATGAAAGGGAAATGCTTACTGAATAATGAAAAGATAATGAAATATATCAAAGCTTACCAAGTTTTCGAGAGACATGGCACTCTCCCAAGAGCTATGCTCAATTCTCTTAAGAAATTCTCTACCCTTTCTCACTTCTCCTCCCTCTCCTTAAAAAGGCTAATCCCCAAACACCTAACAAACTTGCATAACAGAATTAAAACAGAAATGAAACAGAATTCAACCAATATTCCCTACCCAACAACCTGACCGATACTCTCAGATTCCCCTGCCCTTGTTGCCCAACTTGCCCATTGCGCCTGGAATATGTAAAACGTATTTGGGGCCTATCAAAGGGGTCTAAACTCCAAAAAGGGTGAGCTGCAAAAAGGGTTGATCGAATTCCCCAACATTCCCATCAAACAGCCTAACTCTGGAAAAAATAAAATAAAAAAAAACAAACCAGAATTGGCTCGTCCAATTGTAACCTGTTCAGTTGGCAGTGGAATTTTTTTTATTTTTTTTTTTTTGGAACCTCAGCTGAGCAAAAACTTTATTGATAAATGCAAAGAACACAAAATTTAGAGAGGGGCTAGCAAGGTTTTAAATCGCGGTATCGGGTTACGTAACGGTAACGGTCGCGGTGTAACAGTATCGGGAGTATCGGCCTGTCCGTAACGGGAATCGGCCGTAACGGTCGTGAATTTTTTAAAATCACTAGAACATCCCCAAAAACTCAATAAGAATAATTGTTTCACTCATTTAACCTTTAATAAACACATTATAATAGATCTTATGACATTTTAAGGTTATATACAACACAATAAAGACATAAAAAATACGAAAAATCATCGTACTTAACAATCTTGAAAAAATAAGATGATGCACACAATACTTAATAAAAATATATTACACAAATATAATAAAAGAGTAAATTGTACTTGTACATCATATTACAAAAACAATACACTCGTATAAAATTATCAATACCAAAACGAATTGCGCGCAGGCTCTTCATAGTCGGCATCGGCATGATCACCACTCTGATTTTGTTGTGCAGCACCATAACCACCAAAGTAGTTAAAGGTGCAATGATCATAAATGGTGTTACTAGGGCCACTACCACCGGTACCGCTAGATTCTGCTCTTTCTTCGCAGTGACCGAAAGTAGAACTCGAACTCTCTTGATGTGGAGGAGGGACACCGTATTGGTAAGAAGGTGGTGGTGGATATGAGTATCCGGTAGTAGGAGGTTGTGGGCATCCTAAAGGACCCATACCCACATAATGTGGCGCCGAAACATATTCCGAAGAGGGATAATAAGGGTAAGGATATGGTTGTGGTTGACGCCACTGATGATAATTATCCCCTTGATATCCATATCCGTATCCTCCAACTCCAAGCATACCAAAGCGGTTTTCCATGTCATCATATTCTTCGGAATTTGAGGATTGTGGGTTTGGTCTTCTTCTTGATGATCCA
Organism: Eucommia ulmoides; assembly: GCA_016647705.1. Lineage (NCBI taxonomy): Eukaryota > Viridiplantae > Streptophyta > Magnoliopsida > Garryales > Eucommiaceae > Eucommia > Eucommia ulmoides. The sequence goes on along the minus strand of CM028334.1, from coordinate 6,241,583 downwards.
ATTGCACTAGAAACAGAATGCCTTCGTGGCTCACTAATATCCCCACGTTCGACATTGTCTGCAAATCCAGCCATTCCTAACTCTCCATGATACGGCGATTGTCTAGTGTCTCCTCCACCTCCACCTCCACCATCATCACCACTAGACTCTCCACTAGGTGGGCTCAAACCATGACCACTTTCAGTATCACTTCCATCTCCAGATGGACTATCACTTTGCCAACGTCGAGGTGCTTGGCTACTGGAAGTAGCGACCTCATCATCGCTTACGTCTAACCATCTGGAGTTGTCCTGATCATCTAACAATGGTTCTTCTCTCTCTTGAAGCCATGGAGATAGTGGATCATCTTCTTCAAAGATATAATCCAAGTTTATAGGGTTGAAGCTGTCTTCAATTTCACTTTGGCTTAATCTCGTAGCATGTCTAATTTTCAACCTCATATTATAAGCCACGTAAACAAGTTTATTCAGTTTTTGATACTTTAGACGATTTCTCGTCTTTGTATGTATCAAGCTGAATGTGCTCCAATTACGCTCGCAATTAGAAGACGATGTTGTTTGGCTCAACACTTTAACTGCAATCTCTTGAAGTTCAGGGGCAGATGCACCAAAGTGGATCCACCATTCAGCTGTAGAAACAATATGAATTAAAACGATACGAAGATTGAGATTCTTATATTAATAGTTAATTGTTCATTGTATTACCTGGATTTGTGCGTGTTACTGCTCTTTGTGCCAATACTGTCCCGAAAGAATGTTCTTTATCACGAAACATCATAATCTATATTTAGAACGTAACAAATCAAAAACCCACAAATAAAACATATAAAACTTAGTAACTTGTTAGTCGCTAGTTGTTACTTAAAAAAAAAAAAAAAAAAGAACTAACTTGATTAATAGCTTGAATTTGTTTATCAATATTCGGCTCCAATCTTTGAATCACTTTTTGAACTCCCTCCATTACCTCTCTATGGTCAGAAAGTTTACCACCATATTGAAATTGAGGATTTAAAAAATAACCTACATGAATTCAAAACAAAAAGCACATTTTGTTAAATGAAGTTTAATTCTAATAAGTAACAAGAGTTTTTAAAATTGAATTTACAATTAGTCAATTACTTACCAACTGCATGCAAATCATGGTGTAATTGGAATTGCCATCTTTTGTCGATCATTTTTCAATATTTTTTGTAGTAACGACAATTTTTTTCAATGGCCATCTTCGCTTTGTCCATAGCTTCATAGACAAATCCCATTGTAGGCTTCTCATCTCCATCAACAAGCCTAAGCACCCTCACCAATGGTTCTTGAACTTTTAAAATTTCTGAAGCTTTTATCCAAAAACCATTGTCGTTCACAATTTTTCTAACTTTTTTTCCACAGTCCTCCTTCGCCCATCTTTTGCTTTTCCACTCATCACAATTAAACATATTTTGTAAGGCATTCTTATACCTTACAATGCTTTCCAGCATAATGAAATTAGTGGCAAAACGTGTGATCCCGGGGCGTAATAACTCTTTTCCTTCAGTAAATCTCTTCATAAAATCAATAACCCAACTAGAGTTATAAATGAAGCGTGATATTCTTCTTGCATCATCCAAGACTGTCAGCACATTTGTTTTCTCTCCAATATCTTTCAATATCAAATCAAGGCAATGTGCAGCACAACCTGTCCAATATAAATTTGGTCTTTTTAACATAAGTTTTTTCCCCGCCGCTTTTATTGCAGGCTCATTATCAGTGACGATTTGGACAATATATTTTTCACCAATTTCATCTACCACCTTGTCCATAAGCCCGAAGTAATAATCGGCAGTTCTACTAACAACATCGGTGGCATCCACTGATTTATGAAAAACAGTCCCCCGATTGCTATAAATCAAAAAATTGATAATGTGCTTCCGGGTAGGTCCGCTCCATCCATCACACATGATCGTAACGCCCCTCTCCTCCCAATTTGGTTTATGAGATTCGATCCACTTTCTCAATTCTTCATATTCTCTAGGTAAGAAAACTTCAGACACCTCGTAAGGAGTAGGGACTTTCACTCCTTTTCCAACCTCCCTTGCAACATCCAACATTGGCTCAAGCCATGGCGAATTAACAACGTTTGTTGGCAAATGTGTGTATAACACAAATTGACTAACTGCGACCCCTAATTTTTTCCTCAACCCTTTTATTACCCTTGTTGAGATCTTTTGTTGTTTGGGGGCTTTGCTACGGTGTAGATCAACATCAATCTCGGCCAACCGTGCTTCAGGTAAAGACGAATCAATCCAACTTTTTTTCGAACTCGATTCACGGACAGTAGAAGATCGTCGAAACATATTAGCAATGCGAGTAGTAGTGCTTCCCCGTCTGGTGCTTTCACCAACCCCGCTATTACTCCCGGTCTCATATCGGTTGCCTGCATCCCTCCTATATCTCTCCCTATCTTCTTCTTCTCTATGCAACCTCATACTTTCTTTTCGTGCATAAGCCATATCCGGATCATCCGAGTTATCATCATCACTCAAATCGTAAGGATTATCTTGATCACGTTGAGAAGCTCGAATTTGTTCAATCACTTCTTCTCTTTGTTTTCTTTTATCCATTTTTTTCTCCAAGTTACCTTCAAGATGTTTCATCATAAGCGTTCTAACATCGGCACTAACACTTTGGCATGGAGCTACTTGACCCTTTTTGGCCGCCAAGTGTTGCTTCAATCTAGTTATTCCACCATTTATCTCTCTACCACAAAATTTACATTTTAATTTGTGTCTAGAACCACTAATAGGAATCCCGAATTTCCATCCAATATCATCACTAGGAGGATGTGATCCTTCTTCACCCGACATTGTTAAATTTTAATTTTCTGCAATTTACATACACAAATTTAATTCATACTATTTATTAAAATTAATTGAAGCTAATTAACACTACATTAACCATTATATATATATATATATATATATATAATGTGATAAATAATAATGACAAAAAAAAAATTGCTACAAAAATATAAGTTCAAAAATTTTAGGACTAAATTGTAATTGTAAAAAAGTTAATTAACAATTTTAGGACTAAATTGTAATTGTAAACAAGTTAATTAACAATTTTAGGACTAAATTGTAACAAAAAAATATTTTTAAACCCCTTAATTATTCCTAAATTACAATTTCTAAATAATTTTAATACCTAAAATCTAATTTCAGCCCCCACCCAAATCAAACACCCCCAATTGCCGTGAAATCCCTAACACCCGAATGGAGAGAGAGAGAGAGAGAGAGAACCCAAGCGGAGCCGAGACCGGAGCGGAGGCGAGACGGCGACGGCGACGAGCTGCAACGCGAAGGAGAGGAGACGTCGCCGGCGACGCGAGAGCTACGTTCGGCGGCGATGAGCTGTTTCTGTTAGACGAACCAGACGAAATCCTCAACGTTCGACGAAATCCTCAACGTTCGGTAAGTGTTTGGTTATCTTCTACTACTTTTTTCTCTTCCTTCCTCAATTATATGAAGAATCTTGGAAGAAATCTGAAAAGTGTGCGCGAAATCAGGAGTCGGTCGGTCGGTCGGTCGGTCGGTCGGTCTTTACAAGCTGTAACGGCCGTTACGGTCTCCGTAACGGCCGTAACGGCCGTTAACTGCCCGTATCGGCCCGTATCGGCCCGATTCGGGGCGATTCAGCCCTAGATGCCGGAATCGGCCGTGTATCGGTATCGGCCTACCCATTTTCCGGTACGAATCGGCCGTTACGGTACGTAACGGCCGATATTTAAAACACTGGGGGCTAGACTTGACCAAGAATCAAACAACAAAATAAAATAACGAAAATACAAAAAATTCAATCATTAAAACATGACTTAAGAAATTTCTTTAATTTTCCGAATGTTAAAGAAACGAAGCCTATCCAGTCTTAAGCATCCACGAACAGTTGTCGGACATTCTGATTCAGACCAGAAGATCCGATTTTCTCGAGCACTTCCTAGCTTTACTAACAAGTCCGCAACCATGTCAGTTTCTTTGTAGCAGTGCGAAATAGAAACACGAACCTTAGAAACCAAATCTTTTATATTCCTAATCAGCGACGTTAATCGTCAAGGCACTATAGATCTTCCAGCAACCATCTCGACTGGGAGGGCATTGTCGGTGACTATATCCACAAAGACCCACTCGAACTCAACACAGTATTGAAGCACGATTGTCTCTATAAGCAAGCTAGATCCAAACCCAAGAAAATGAGCAAAACCAAACAATAGTGTCCCATTAGCATCCCACGGTGTACCGGCTCCGCCAATAAAACCAAGGTTTCCTCGAGAGCTTTCATTCAAATTAATCTTTAGTCTATCGCTCGGGGGCTCCAATACACCAACTGACTCTTAGATTTCATTTTCATCACTGGCAATGCAATCATGGCCAACGTTTGGTGAATGTTAAATATCACTTTCTGAACATCACATTGAACCCCATCAATCTAACCATGTTACACATTTTCCAGATTTCCAAGCACAGCACAGAAGGAATGAGCATATCATAATTTGTTTGCAAAGGTGTAGATCTATGCTGCTACTACCAACCAATCAATCTACCAAACACTTCACCAATCAAAGGAATTGTGAGAAAACAGATGATGCAATGATTCAACCTGAGGCCTAAAGCAACAACTACATTGGGAGCAATTCGCACCTTTCTGCTGACTCGTTTCTTCCACGGGACAATTTGATGAAGAAGCCTCCATGTAAAGACAAATACCTTTACGGGAAGAGACGTATACCAAATCTTTTCAATGAGCCTCCTACTATTTCCTTAAAACTTCCCATGCAGTTTTCACCGAGAAGACCCCCGAGTTAAAGGGTTGCCAAAAATATCACGTTCAATGTTGTGGGTAAACCTGTCTGCCACAAATATTACACCAAAAAGGGCGTTGACCAGACACCTTTATATATCCAATCTCTAGGGTTTTTGTCTCCTCATTTCTCAGTATCTTTTTCTCACATAGCTCACTCTATTTTCTAAGCTGCCTCACGAAGAGTCTGCATTGAAAACAAATCCCTCCAATTCCCTAAGGCCGAAACCTAAACCTCTTTGTTTCTCACTCTGCCTCTTCATTCCGGAAGACTCAAAGAGTCTACCTCCAATTTCATCTTCCATGCAAAACCCTAACCCTAATGAGTTATTGTATGACCAGACAGTACACCTAAATCTTCAAAAGAAATCAAAGAGAGAAGCATGATTCAGAGTTTCAGACCCTCACCACCTTTCTAGAGTCTAGTCTCATTGTCATCCGAATTCTGAACTAAGACTCCTTGGAGTTTCAAGACCATAAAAAGCATAAAACCTAAATCTTCTTTAAAAAATATATGATTCTTCTGGATCTTCTTATGTTTTCTTTCAGAGAAAGAAACATGCATGAACCTTCTGAGAACCATATTTTTTTGGTGTTAGATTTTGGTCAAATACATGCAATTTCTAGTTTTAACTGTTATCGTTGAATAATATAGAATCAAAGGAAAAGATAGAAAGGATATCAGAGTTTATTATTGTAAAAATAATGAATGCAAAATTTACAATGAAAAGACATAGAAAATATAACTTATATTGGCAAACCTAGGAAATAATAAAAGATTATTCTATCCTTAACTCTAACATCACCCCTCAAACTCACAGTGACAGCAAGAAGCAGCAAGAGCTCGCCAACCAAAAACACAAAAACATGGAATAGAATATAAGGTAAACAAGTGTGCAATATGCATGGAATAGGAAACAAAAGGCAACGTAATAGTGTCATGTTGAAGACGATGACAAGTGAGATAACAATCAATCACAATATGCTTGGTCTGTAAATGAAAGATCGTCGAATAACATAGAATCGAAGGAAAAGGGAGAAAAATTGATAGGGATTATTATTGCAAAAATTATGAATGCAAACTTACAATGAAAAGACCCAGTAAAGATAACTTACATAGGCAAAACCTAAGAAATAATAAAAGACTATTCTACCCTTAATACTGATAGATAATAATAACTCTAATATTAACGTTGTTACTTTGTTAGACAGGCCAACCCATCCAGCCGATCAGCCAGCAAGTCTGCATTGCCTAAGCAAACTAACTTCGGGCCGACAGCTGAATACCCACCTGACCATTGCACACCCCATGGAAGGGTAGAGGGGAGGTGCCGAGATGGGAGAATAGGTTTGTTGTAGTTGGTTTTGGAGATATAGAGTTCCTTTTTATATCATGGTGGGTGTAAAGAGTAAAATATAAAAATTCTAATTTGATGGTGGGCGTAAATAGAAAGTGTAAAAAACAATTGTGGTGGTGTATTTGGAAGCTCTCCTATTTAAACATGTAGTGTTTTAAATGACCAAATTGAAAAAAAAGAAAAAAAAAAAAAACATGATTGGAAGGGTGAAGGAAAATGAACAAACAAATATAACTAACTACTACATTGAAAAGGGAGCAAACATTCATGATTCCATACAAGACTTACATCGATGGTGAACTTTTAAATAACCGAAGCTCCCATATATCTTGAGATACAGTATAAGAATTCATTAGGTCCTGAAAAGACATATCGTAACATAAAGGTAATGGGAATTTAAAAGAGAAAAATCATAGCCAGATGAAAACAGACCAAGTAAGGCATAAGAAGAAAAACTAACACAAGGAAGGTGAAAATAGCATACTCACACTTGAAAATATGCTGCTAAGGAGCATTAGAGAAGTATCCACCTGTACAGAAACCGAGATTAAAAAATTGGAAAATCAACTCGCCTTACTTCAACAAACCTGCCAGCTAATTGGAAGATTAATAAACAAAAATAACAGACAGGAAACCAAAAGAGTTGCATTAAAGGGGTTCTTAGTTTTAAACATGGTGACCATCTTGAAGCATATTTTAAGTATGTGAGAGACACTTTCTGATCATCTCCGGTTAGTTCCAGCTGCCTTCTTCTTATGTTCACTTCAAATTGTTCAAATGGAAAGTTAGGCCTGAGGAAAATTATACCACAGCTGATACTGATTTTTGCTTTAAAAATAAAAAAAAATAAAAAGTAGAACACCAAAGCAAGTAGGCTCAGCCGGATCTAATGAAAGTGGCATACCAATCATAAAAGAGATCCATTGCTTAGCATTTTAAACAGCAAGCTGTTATCAAAATTACTTTAACGAATTCACAACTAAAAACCCATGTATTCTGTCTTCCTTATTATAAATAATCATTTTATCTACGATCCTTGCATAAAGGAAGGAAGAATAAATTTAAGCACCTTTTTCCAAACAAATAGCGAGTGAATCTCCAACTTATGTTTAAGCAATAACTTCCCAAAAACCGCATCCATCGGCACTATGTTTTCAAATCTTGCATCGAAGACCTTTTATTAAGTGTAATACATAACGGTGATACAATACTGCACAATGTTACCTGGAACACAGAACGTGTTCCCATAAGTGGAATGGAAACATAAACGAGGTTCTTAAGTAGCCCGAAACAAGGAACACTACGGATAGACTCTAGATGTACTTGATATAATTAAAGAATGATATATTTCTAAAATATACGTACAGCTTTTAGCTTGAAGTAAAAAACTAGTCAAACTAATAAAAAGTAAAACATTATTATAATACACTAACTTCTCATTTACCATGAAACTTTTAAAATACGCGTATACAAATTAGACTTTTCAGATCGTCAAATTCAAAGTGTAGCATGTTTTGGAACAACCATATTATTGCCAACTGATAGTGTTTTAGTAAATTGTGGTAATGAACCACTTATAGTTAGACATGGACTACCTAATTCAATTCTAAATGTACAATGTGAAATTTAATCTCTTTCTATAAATTTATTAAAATAGGTAATTTGAGAAAGCCTGTAATGAAAACAAAACAAAGCAGCAAGTGTCACCGCTTGATTTCTTCAGACTTATCTAACTAAGAAGGCAGTTGGCAGTGAGGAAGTGGTTACAACGTGTTAAAAGCATACATACTTTCAGAAGCATAACTTACAACTGTAGTGACATTACAGAGTAAAGGCAACCCACGCATTAGGCAGCTGCATATTGTATGCCAGCCTTTTTCCCACTGCAAAACATAACTAAAATCAGCATAGATCATAGAAGAACTTAAAAAGGGAGTATGAACTATGCATTCATGTTAAACTTATGCAGCAAATGATTTTCATCAATATATCACTATGCTTATTAGGCATGCTGTGTCAAAAACTTAGACTATACGCTACGGGCAAGCTCAAATGTGTGAGAACCTCACAATACGGTTGGAGAATATAGAACGGATCAAAACTCAACTGCAGAATCAAATAGTTTCATCAACCGACATCCTAAAATTTGATAACAGCTGCTAGCTTTAGTAGTTCTTATTGGATACAAAAAGACATTATTAAGAATTTCAAAGAGGTACAGATCAAATCACATATTTGGCTTTTGAGCCAAATGCTTGTTTGGTCTGTAGGACAACTGAAAACAGAAAATAACCTCATTAGCCAATATCGGCTGAATAATACTAAAAATTAATCGTACAACTAAAACTGATATTCCATTGGCAGTGTTGCTCCTTCGGACTTTGACTGCATTTCCTAAGAACTCAAGAAGACAAACATACTAGAACACAAATCCCAATCCAATAAGAATTCAACAAACTGAAGTCTCTGCTTTAGATCAAAAGGAAGAGGAGGGATAAAATGAGGGTTATGCAGCACAGGGGACCCCCAAAGTTTCTGTATTGAGAATTTGAGGTTTAATGCCCATAAAAGAGGCTAGAAAACCACAATATTTAGGTGATCCGCAATGATGAACCTTACAAAGAGGTGATGAAACCCGTAACTTAAAACCATATCATAATTCTAAAAAGAACGAACTTTTATTAAGAAAAGTCAAGTAGTGGAAAATGAAAATTAAAATAAAATACAACCATTCATCATAGGCTGATAAAACAATCAAATCACAATACCTCATTCTCGGTAAAACATGAATTGGATGACGTATTTCCTCTGGAAACTGGAAACAACATCAATGCAGAGAGTTCCTGCAGGCTCCTTATATTGCACGCATAATAGAAAACAATCAACAAGATGAATGGCATTCATTTCTTCCATAATTTAAGAATGTTTATAGCATAACAGTAGAGAATGGAGATTAAAATGAGGTGGGAATAGTGAAACAGTAAATGGGTATTAAGAAGGAAAACCATATGGATTGTACAGCACCTAGTGAAACAGTAGATTAAAAAAGCATGCAACTAGAAAGCTCATAAATGGGTACTGAAATGGAGAAGCAGATTAGTGCCATATTACTATAGACTGGTTCTGCTACAGTCTTCAGCACATGATAAAACAAATGTGTGGTAAAGAAACAGCTCACCTCAAAGTCCATATCAAACCATCGTAAGCATGTTCCATATTTGCATGATTTATTATTCTGCAGTAAAACCCCAAATTCGCAAATAAAATATTTATCTATTTCGCACCACAAAAAAGAAACATTATGTACGGCTACCATATGGCTAAGTCTGGAGAGAGAACATACACCAAGAAGGAACACAAAATATAGGTCTGAAGAAATAAAAAGTTTCTGAGCAGGCATGCAATTACAACATCAGTGGCTTAGTGACAGTAAGACAAGGAGAAAAGGTCGAGGGTGTGCTGGTGGTGGTGCTTCTGTTTTTTTTTTTTTTTTTTTTAAAGGTTTGGGGGGGGGGAAGAGGAAAATTTTCAAGTGAAATTTTCCCCTCTACCACTTCTACTCTAGAACTTCAAAAATCGGTGTGTAAATACAACCATGTCCCTCAATTACATTTATTTGGCAAATAAAAAAGGGGAAAAAAAAAAAGAACTTCACAATTAGGAAGGCCAACAGTTTTAAAAGAGAAACCATTTCAATATAAAACAATTAAATACAAACAATGGTAATAAGTGCAATAAGGGTGCAAATAAATGTCCACCCCATATTCTAAAGAAAAAATTTCTCAAGAAAACATCTCCCCTGAGCCAAGATCTCCCAAAATCCTATGAATCGTAGAGGCTCCTGCTGAAATATTTAATTTCCTTGCATTTATTATTTTACAGCTCATGTTGACCAGTTTTGATAACTTTTCTATTTCCTTTTATTAGCCCATTTATTAGGGCGATATTCTTTCTAATTTAGCCCACCGTTGTGGCTATATAACGGGGAGTATAGAGCCGTATGTATCTTAACCTCTCCTCTATCCTTTTCGGTTCTTAAAAAGAGGGGGAGGAACAAGAAAAACCCTAGCCCCTCTTTTGCACCGTTGTTGCCTGCCCTTCACCGGAACATCATGCTCCTTTCTAGTGCTGCCAGGCCGTACGACCACTTGTCCAGAAACCGCAACCCCTGCCCTTCGCCATAACTCCTTGCTCTAGTCCAGCGTCGCCGTCGTGCCTGCCCAGAACCTCTAGTTTCAGTGCTACTGCACCTGCCCAAAGCTTTCCGTGGCCACTGCCTTCCCGCAGTGACCACTGTCCCACCATGCCGTAACACCACTTCATCTACTGAATGCTGTGAAGTGACAACCGCTCGCAAAGAAGAAGGTCTCAAACAAGAATCTCATGTTGGTAGATCTTCGAATTAATGGGCACTGGGCAGAATACTCGGGCTTTAGTTGACACTGGTGCAACGCACAATTTCATGTCCAATAAGGAAGCTATTCGGTTGGGCTTGCATGTCAAAAAGTACTCGGAGAGACTGAAGGCCGTTAATTCTGAAGCGCATCCTGTGATTGGAGTCGCCAACACGGTACACACAAAGATTAATCCATAGGATGGGTTCCTCAACTTCACCTTTGGTCTCATGGATGATTTTCCAATAATATTGGGGATGGAATTCTTTGCGGACACCAATGCAGTCCCATTGCCTTTTGCAGATTCCCTTTGTATGATGGGAGATCGATCATGTGTCATTCCTACAACCCATTATTCGATTGAAGACAGGTCCATTTTGGCTCTGCATTTTGGCTCTGCAACTTGAGATGGGTGAACATGAAAACAACCTTACAGTACTTAGTGGAGGAGAGACTAACCCATGAGTACCACCTTTGATTTCAGCAAAAGGGTTGTTTGACTTTATTTGAATCACTTCTCCATGAGAACTTCCCGAGGAGTTTTCCCCTCATCCAGACGGGGAAAACTCTACAAATATCAAGTTCCCATTAGGCCAATCCGCTTTCATGTTAGCTAATGGTGCAAATGCCCACTTGCTTTCGATGGCACTACATTCAGAAAGACGGAAATACCGGTTTTGTGTGCCGAGAGTTAGGGTTTTGGGGAATACAGCCTTATCTCCATCACGTCATTACCGCTATTTTTGGGGACACTACTGCACAGTTTCTCAAGCATGATACTCAGTTGTGAAATGTTCCGAGGAGTACTTTCAATGACGAAGCTATGGAGTTAACAAAGCCATTCTTAATCAAACGTCTGAAACATCTTTGGTCACGTATTAATTCTTGCTTCAATCTGCACAAGCACTTTGATGTCAACATGGGTTCTAGTGAGATTGTCGTAGACCAACCACTGTATCCTCATTCGGTGGATAAGCTCTACAAGTTAACCTATCAAAGGGAGAAAGCAGAAGACGCAACAAACCGCAGACAAAATCAAGAGTACCACCAGAAGAAGTCTACGAGGACGTCGACTGCTCAAGTGAGGGAGAATGTCACGATCTAAGCTTATCCAATGCTTGTTCTCGCACATGGCCGCTTGTTTGTGACCCTTTTTATTTGTTTTCTAGACTAGTTTAGTTTAATTTAGCATAATTTAGTTTATTTCCCTTATTTCTTGTAAAAGAGACCCACAGTGTCTCCTCGAATATAATGATGTTTTTTCGTGTCATTAGTAATTTTTTGCTTAAAGTACTATGTGGGAGGACATGTCATTGTAAACTTTTCACACCTGTAGCCTTCAATATTAATACAATTGTTGTTATTATTGTAATTATATTCTCAATACACTGTTTGCATGTGCTGTTGCAGTAAACCTTGTTATTAAAACTGATTCTGCTATTCTATATCCTCTGATCTTTAGGCTAGCTACTAGATGATTCTCTAGTTAGCGTCGCACGGTCCATTTTCCAGCCTCGAAAGGCTCGGCCTGTGACATCGAACGCATCTGATGAATACAGTTTACCACAAGACAATTTATGGACCATGGATTGCTCTAATGAAAATGTATACCCGCGCTCGCAATGAATCCTGGATCTTCGAGATCTACCATGAGATCTCACATGCCTCCCAGGCATCCTTGGGGTTTTGGGTATCTTCAGACTAGATGGAAGGAGTTGGCTCAGTACAAACCTCTAAGTGAGTTGTCTAATAATATTGATCAATGTTGCAAAAGGCTTTCGTGGGACTCGCCCCGGGGCTTTCCCAGAGGTGGGGTTGTCCTAAACTACCCGGGGCTACGAGGCTAGGCTATTTTCCAACTGGGCTTGCGCCCAGATGCCGTGGGCAACGCCCAACATCGCCCAGGGCTAAGTTTATCGAGGCTTACGCCTCGTGTTTCCATCACCAAAAAAATCAAGAGAGACAAAATTTGATTTTGCACTTGTTTGGTATGTTCGTCTTCGTCTTCATCACTTCGTTGGTGCCAGACAATTAAGGCTGGAGGTGCGGCCAAGGTTTGGGGTAGCAGATATTATTCAGATAGGGAGCAGAGGTCGATAGCGGTGGAAATAGGAGAACTATGATTAAGTTATGTTGTTTTTTTATGTTTTATTTGGAAATAAAGTAGGCATTCGATAGATTAAAGAAGAACAAAAAAAGAACAATATGTAATAGCATCCCTAAATAAGTTGGTCTTATATGTAAAATAAAATTTCAATTAAATTACTGTTTATGATTCATAATTTTTGTCATCTTATGATTTTATCTATATTTATTTTTCATATAAATTCTCTTTATTTATTTTTTATATCTTTTAATTATATATTATATTTTAAAATATTAAAAAATTAGGTATCATGAGGCTTACGCCTCGTCCCGAACAGGTCAAAACGCCCCGTCCAACGCCCTCGCCTTTTACAACACTGATGTTGATATTGAGACCAAAGGGCCAAGATCATCATCATGCTTACCTTTTCTTGATGGGTTTAAACCCTAATTCCTAAATTTAAGAATCTTCGAACTCAGATTTTTAACACTCTGATGCCCAATCTATACACCCTTTTGCGAAGGTAGATGGGGATGCACAGAGACGTCTTCTCCTACCGTCCGAGCCCTACATGGGGTCCCAAAACAAATGGTTGTAGCTACTCCCTCTGATTCTCACTCAACAAATACACGCCCTATCTACCAGCATTGTTGTAAGCACGGTCACCTTATCAACCAGGTGTAAGCTCCATCCTGACTTAAGGAAACAACACCCTCGGAACCATATGGGTAAAGGTGTTCCTCGTACTGGTGTTGTGGCTGATGCAGCTCCCATTCCACTAGAACCCATGCCAGCTTACCCCGATTACAACCGACTTCAGTCCCAAATTACTCAACTCCAGCTGCACTTAGGCCTAACATCTTCTTACGATCCCACAGCTATTTTTGCCACAAGTAATGCTACCACTTTTCATGGCAAGTCTAGCGAACCAACTTGGACTCTGGATTGGCATTCTTCATGATACAAGAATTTCTTGGAAGCAGACTTGTCTCTACTTCTATGGACCCAAACCTTAAGTTGACAATAAGATCGGAAAAACTATTGTGGGAGCCATCAATATGTCAAAAAACTTGTGGGACATCTCATCTACTTGACGAACGCAAGATCGATATCACCTATGTTGTGAGTGATGGAACCAGTTTATGCACTCACCACGCACATCTCATTTGGATGCAGTCTATCACATCCTCCGGTATCTTAAGACTTGCCTTGGTACTGGTCTTTTCTATGTGACGGGGCCGCAGGAAGGGTTCTCCTGCTTTACAGATGTTGATTATTTAGGGTCGAAAGATGATAGACAGTCGACTTCTTGTCAATGCACCTTTCAAGGTAGGCATCTTATCTTATGGAAAAGTAAGAAACAAGTTGTTGTCTCTCGATCCTCCACCAAAGCTGAGTATCGGGCCATGACTCAGGAAATATGTGAATTTCTTTGACTTCATTCTCTCCTAACTAAATTAAAGTTTATTGCAAAAGACTCATCTAAGTTATTCTGGGACAATAAGTCGACCATAACTCTATCCTCTAACTCATTCCTTAAGGATAGAAACACATCAAAGTTGCTATGCACTTCATCAGGGAGAAAGTTTGGTCAAGAATTACTATTCTTACCTCCGTCCCATTGTCCGAGCAAACCACTGACATGTTCACCAAGTCTATTGGATCATCCTTTCTTCAGTCAGCCATTATCAAGTTGGAACTCATCAATATCTTCGTCTCAGCTTGAGGGGGACTGCTAAAATATTTATTTTCCGTATAATTAGCATTTACAATTTTACAGATCATGTTGACCAGTTTTGGTAACTTTTCTTTTCCTTTTATTGACCCATTTATCAAGGTAATATTCTTCTTAATTTAGCCTACCTTATCAATATCTTCGCCTCAGCTTTAGGTTGTGTTGAAATATTTATTTTTTAGGAAAAAGTACGATTTAGACCCTCTAACTATTGACACATTTCTAAGTGGTTCCTCTAAATTTAAACGTTTCATTTTAAACCCTCTACATATCTAACGTTTCATTTTAAACCCTCCGTTAGAGATTCCGTTAAAACTAACAGAATCTCAAGGGCAAAATGGTCATTTCACATTTTTTTAATTTTTTAATCATTTTTAATTAATTTTTTAATCATTTTTATTTTTTATTTTTATTTTTTTCCTCTCTCTCTTCCTCCCCTTCCTCTCTCTCTCCCGCCACCTCCCTCTCCCTCCTTCCCTCTCCCCGCCACTCCTCTCCCTCTTCCTCCCCTTCCCCTCTCTCCCTCCCACCCCACCCCCTGGAACAGAGGGTGAAAAATCACCCCCTGTTTCAGGGGGTGGTTGCACCCCTTGAAACAGGGGGTGGCGCCACCCCCTGTTTCAGGGAGGGGGTGGTTGCGCCCCCTGTTTCAGGGGGGGTGGAACCACCCCCTGTTGCAGGGGGTGCAACCACCCCCTCCCTGCAACAGGGGGCGCAACCACCCCCTGCAACAGGGGGTGATTCTACCCCCCGCAACAGGGGGTGGTTGCACCCCCTGAAACAAGGGGTGGGAGGGAGAGAGGGGAAGGGGAGGAAAAGGGAGAGGGAGGTGGCGGGGAGAGGGAAGGAGGGAGAGGGAGGTGGCGGGAGAGAGAGAGGAAGGGGAGGAAGAGAGAGAGGAGGAAAAAATTAAAAAAAAAAAAATTAAAAAAAAAAAAATTAAAAAATTAATTAAAAATGATTAAAAAATTTTTAAAATGTGAAATGACCATTTTGCCCCTGAGATTCTGTTAGTTTTAACGGAATCTCTGACGGAGGGTTTAAAATGAAACGTTAGATACGTAGAGGGTTTAAAATGAAACGTTTAAACTTAGAGGGACCACTTAGAAATGTGTCAATAGTTAGAAGGTCTAAATCGTACTTTTCCCTATTTTTTATATAATTTGCATTTATTATTTTACATGTCATGTTGACCAATTTTGGTAACTTTATTTCCATTCATTGACCCATTTATTACGGCAACATTCTTCCTAATTTAATCCACCATTGTGGCTATATAATAGAGAGTGTGGAACTAGGACCTTATTGTATCAAAATAAAACAATTTCTTCCTCTTCTATCATTTTGCTCTATTACACTCTCATTGTCGTGTTTCCACAGGAACCTTCTAAAGAAGTCTATGCATATCTAATCACCAAAACCAAAGGTGTCCCAAAAATTTATCAAAGTACCGTACAGATTCGGTTATACACTCATCAAGGCAAAGGAAAGAACACTGAAGAGACAAATCAAGGTTCACCCAAGAAAATCTGTCATGTTCCTCTTCCTCCAAACAATAACATAGTGCATCTCCCTACTGCCAAAGGAAAATGGAACCATATATATAACAAATTCCACTATACCATATATAACACATAAGAATCACCATGAATATGAGAACCCAATATCTTTAGGCAATAACCTAATATAATTCAAAACAAAGTTCTGGAAACATGAATACAGCATCACACTTCAATCATGCAAAACAAAAATAATAATAAAGAATATAAGGTTGTGGAGAGAGCAATAAAGAAAGATAAGAAGTGAGGATGAAAAAGGAAGAAGACACTATCAGGGTCCATGTTACAATATTGGACCAGCGCACACAGAGCCAATCAAAGAAGAGAGGAGGTAAGACTTATCAAAAAGACAAACTAATTGGTGGCCTAGTGACATGCCTAAAAAGGCTTACCGTTCAAAGTTTGCATATATGGCTTCAAAACAGCTGATGAAAAGATCCATGCTGACGCGAGTATGGTAGTTACGAATAAGACAACAAAAGGCAGCATTCCTGTCATAAAATCCTCCACGTTAAGTCAATCATTTAGCACCAAGAAAAGTGTGAAGGCAAAGATTGAATTGAATATAGAGATAGCCACAGGCAATGAACTAGTGAAAACATCTAAAGCAATGCCCAATGCATCGCTTAAGATTCAACTTTAGAGATTCTAGCATCTCATTAATATCAATACACTGAAAAAAAAATGGAGTTACTTCACAGCAAGTATAGTTGATTGAACAAGTCAGGTAACCCTCAAAATCCAATGATGCTTGGAAATATTACCACGACTATTCGTAATAAAGCATCTTGCGAGAATTAAGTTGAAAAAATTAATTAGAATGTAATCGAGAGAGAAACCCCTCGCCTTTTTCCTGTTTATTTGGAAAAACATGGAAAAATCTCCCTAGGTGCCACTACCATGTCATAAAGCAAGAGCCACAAGTCAAGGAGTTCACACCCAAAATAGAAAGGAAAAACAACGCTAATATGCTTTCTTATCGTGCTGACCATCTTTGAAGTGGGGGAAAGTTGTGCCCCTACTGGGTCTGGCCAGCTCATGACGCTAGAGGGATGGATGGAGCTGTTTCAGGCTGCTAGAATGGAGAATCACTAAAGCAGCAGCCAGTGGTTTGGAAGTTAACCTTTCTCCCAAACCTTTGGCGGTCTGTTTCACAGTTTGTGGTCAAGATTCCTTTCCTTTTCTGCCCATTTGTTGGTCATCTATGGCAGAGTCTAGCGTTTTGGGGTGTGATGACTTTTTCATCCAAAATGATTCATGGAGTTTAGGCAATTGGTTGCTTACAGTGGTGAAGCATTGAATGAGGCAGTGACAGTGGAGACAAAGGACAAGGTGTCAGCCTGCGTGATGAGTAAGATGAAGATGGTCAGTAGATGTTGTGGCATGTCTATCAGCGGCTTCAAAAGAGATTTAATGGCCCTTTTATCACAATAGAAGAATTACAAGAATTTGAGATCACCAAGCCTAAGAAGAAATCCAGATTTTCTCGGGGTTAAAAAAATTACTTTTATCAACGAAGATTGTAGCAGTTTGAGGGGTTATCGTAGCAAGGAGGACATGGTTGTAACTTGTAACCAACAATCTTTTGTATTTTTGATGAGGATGAAACTTCTTGGAATGTGAAGAGGGTTCTGAAATCTGAATGGCTCAGACGAATTAGTAAATGCAAGAGAAGTGCTCAAACATTGGGGGATACGATAGAGTAGGATTTCCATTACTGTGAGGGAGTTTCCGAAGGTCATTGAAGAGCTACATTTAATTGTTCTTCCTCTTGCCGCCTTGCTGGGGTAGCTTACCCGAAGTGACGATAGGGATTTTCCATATTTATCATGCATCGACTGAATTCTGGTTCCAATGGGTTGGGAGGAACACTTGCTTGATGTGACCAGGCGTTGTCATCCGAGACAATTTGAAATCATAGAGGAAAAATTCCTGTTAGATTCAAGAACGTCAGGCACAAAGTCAATGGCTTCTTGGAGTTGGTTGGAATTTGATATGAGTTAATTTCCAACCCACCTAGCTTTGACAAGCCAGTTCCTTGTGAAAACACGATTTCAAGAAATTGAATGATGAAACATTTAGCAAGTTAAAAGTTGATTAAAAGCAAAGGCCACTATCAACCAAAACCCATTTCATTAACAAGTTAGGTTCCAAGATTTAGTCTTCGACATCTCCGTTGCGGTAGTAAACCAGCTAGAAAAGGAATTGACAAAAAGAATCATTATCTCCCTATATCAATCAACCCTCGTCCCCATCCTCAATCAACTCAATCAACAAACCCCGAAGATGTCCTAAGAGATCTACAAACTCTAGAATTTCCCAATCAAACAAATATCATCAGAACAAAGGGGTCCATGCAACAGCATCTCCTGCAAGGTCATGTATCACGAACCATAGCGATTTTATTGATTGCCATAACCTCTGAGGATGGAAAAAAATGGCCACATCCCTATTTTCCTACAAAAATCTCAAACTCAAACCACCTCCGACCTATTTTCATTTTCTTCTTTTTTTTCTCCTTTTCGCTTTCCACTATCATTTTGCTTTGCGTGCTCGGAGAAGGGGAGTGCAAGAAAGAGAAAGCCGCAGGTTAACGTCATGGAATTTTTCTCACGTGAAAATATTGCAGATCAAGACTTAAGAGAAAAGGAGGTGCATAACATGCAAGAAATCCCCAACATAGTATAATAATCAAACAGATCTGGTGTGTTCAATATTACTTCAAAACATTGCTATGCAAGAATCAATGGATACTTGAAGTCAATAGAAACAAGCAGCTGGTGTATTACACATATTGGTGGTAGGTAATACAGATCAAGCATGGAATACCTAAAGGACATGAATACAAGTGAAATATTCCAGGTTGAATCTAAAACCTTTTTTTTTTTTTTTTTTTTTTTGCAAGCATTGAACACTCATCACATCCCAAGTTGAATCTAAAACTTACCACAGCCATTTTCCATTCATAAGGCCCTCTTTTAAACGAACAGCGACATGCTCTTTCCTAGTCCGTTTTTCAGTTAATGGTACTTTTGATGTATTGACAGACGCCTGAGAGAAATCAATGACAATAATCAGAGACCTTCCAATGCATTCAGAAATCACTCAAAATCTGTGTTCGCATTTCAGTTATTTCAAAAAGAGGAAAATCATCTGGTCATCGCATTGAGAAATAGAACAATATCCAGGAATTATTCATCTAAAGTAAGACTGCCTAAATGAATCATTTTACAGCAAGCTCATCTTACCATGAGCTCATTCTAGGCAATCTCATCCTTTAAGATGGATGTAATCAGTCCTTCCCAAGTTGTTTCATTGGTCTACCTCAATCTTTGTGCATCCAAAAAGTAATAAAGTAAAGTAATTCTTGCAAGTCTTACAGATACTGAACCCTCAATATGCAGCAGATATTCAGCCATACACACATGCAACTATAGAAAGAACAAATTTTAAAAAAGATTTCTGCCTTAAAAAAGGTAAAGAAAAAAAAAAAAAGAGAAAGAGAACCCCAAAATAGAAAGGCATTGTATCCCTAAGATTATCTAAATCAAAATTGGCTGAATGAAAGAGTTACTTTATCGAAAAATACCCGACAGAGCACAAAAGATGCGAGCTCCACTAAACCATACTGAGTGTTTGTCAAGGTTCCACATCTGTCTTCCCTATTGATGTCAGTCCTGCACACAAGACCCATAAAAGTAACTACCAATGGAACCACTCGAAACAAGTCACAGCATGTGCATACAGCATCACAAAGAAAAAAAATTACCAGGGTGCACTAGTGCTGCAAGTATTAATTTGATCGAGTTCCTTGCTAACAACATCCAATAATTGTTCCAGAAGCACACGTCCATCAGCAAGACTTCTGGTTAAGTTCAGTTGTAACCTTGCGTACAAAACAAGAGCATCCTGTAAAAGAAAATAGCACATAATCACTTCAAATTGTTAGCAACAAAATACTGCAAAACAAATACTCCCTCCATCCCAAATTTATTGTCACATTTGACTTTATGCAAAGTTTAAGGTAGTGTTTGTGTTGAAGTAACAAGAATAGAAAAGAATGAGGCTTAACTAATATGTCAGCCTCTCCCTCTATTTATAATAGAAATAAGAGAACACTACAAAAGCTCTAAGGTGGCGTTTGATTAGTGTTTCTACTTCTCTATCTACTTCCAATAAACTGGGATGGTAATTCTGTTCCCATTTGGGGATAACTTCATTTGATGTATGGGCCTCGGGGCCCATACCGAATTACCCTACTTTTTATTTTACCATATTGCCTTCATTGGAAGTGGTGTTAATGTGATAGAACTTTTTTGAAATTGGAATGTGGTGGAGAAGAGGGTTATTTTGGGATAAGTGATAAAATGTTTGTTAAAAAAGGAGTGGTGACACTTAATTTAAGACATCCTAAAAAGGAAAGTAGGACCATTAATTTGATTTGAGACGAGGTAGTATAAAGAACCTAGACCATGACTTGAAATCTTAAAAAAAAAAATACTGCTCAATACATTACGTAACACCTTTAGACTCCGATCATGGGTTGTTGTCCAACAGCGGAACACGAATTGCTGCACAGCTTCATGGATTTCACAAGACTGACAACCTAAATTTGGACCATCTTTCAATAAGTATGTGTTGATGCACTCCAGTAGCTTGCGTGAAATTTTCCCCTCTTCCCTAAATAATGACTGGAAGAGATTAATAAACAGAATTCAAGATGACAAGTCATATCCAAAGGCAAAAAGCAAAAGGTTCATATAAGTATTACCTTACATTATAGAAAATCCCAACAAATCCCTTGACAATATCTTGTCGAAGATCATCGGGAAAGTCACCAGGTGGGTTTTCCAGAAGTGAATGGAGTGTCAGGATACAGCGAAAGACCTCCTCTTTGGGATTCGATTGACCGCTATTTTTCCCACCCAAGCTTGTTTTCACTCTCTCCATGTATAAAAGCACCAACCCTTGCCAAATCAAGAACGAGTGGAGGAGTTTAAAGTCCGCTCATACAGATAGCCATTTACAACACTAAAGTGGTCATCCAGATACTTACCACAATATATGCGCTTCCTCATATGAAATTTATAATGCCTTGCTGCCAAAAGATGCCGGAGAATAGTCCCATACTCAGATTGAAAGCTTGGAACATCCTTTAAGACATCCCAGACGTGACTGAAAAGCAGTTTAGCCGCATGTAAAAGAGGCAACCCACTTCCTGACAGAAATAATGATCCCAGAAAACAGACATTATTTCAATTCTTTAACATACTTGCATGTAACTTAGTTACCATCTTCTCAGAACGACCACATGTTACTATTCCACTCACCACAAACTCTATTCAAAAAATTTACATTTTCAACTCTTAGAGTTCGCAATCTAAACATATTTCTCCGTCAATCCAATAGTGGCTTTCCAATATAAAAGTTTCCGGAAATTGTTCTGTGAAATGAAATTTGGCACTTGATGAAAACAATTTTAAAAATATGAAAAGCATAAATTAGTTTTAACGTTGGAAACGAAACATAACGTCATCTTTCTTAAGCAAATGGATTTTCAATAGATAAAGTCTAAACATAACTGAACAACGGTGAGCAGGATGGTAAATAAGGTAGATTCTTTCTCAGGGTATTGTTGCCTGATGAATGAACCCATTCCTCATTTTTAATATTAGTTTCCAAAGAAGAAAATACGTAATTGTATCAGACAATAATGTGTAGGCTTGGTTTTGCTATTGTATTCTTTATTGGTTATTGATTGGGTTTGATCTTCGAGAGATCAGGTTTTAAGCCCCCATCGGCCTCATCCCTTGATAAGTTATTATTTGGTTGATTAATAGAACTCCTCCTCGCTCCTTCAAGGTTCAATAATAATAATAATAACAACAATAACTGAAAAGAAGAACTCAATCAAAGTTTTTGTTCCGATTTGGATTTTTGGTAGCGGGTTTAGTTCTGACTTCCAGAGAGAACATGCTAAAATTGTACAGATTATAACTTCCTAGTAAATGCTACTAGTTCATATTAGGAATATTTCCTATCCCTACATCTGTTTGATACTTTTATGTCCGAACTATTAGGAATATTTCCTATTCCTACAATCTTTGTAGGAATAGGAAATATTCCTAATAGTTCGGACAAAAAAGTATCAAACAGATTGAACAGGTAACAAAAAAAGAATTAAGAAATGCATTTGTTCTACATTTAGAATCCAAACCAAAAATCTAATAAAAGTATGATAATGGTCTAGCAACACGGTATCTTCAACTAAGAATAAGAGCGCTTTGAAAAAAATAAAAATTTAAGGTTTTTTTTTTTAAAAAAAAAATAACTTTGGTTGTTTAATTTTTCGCTTTGCATGGACTTTTTATTTAAGACCTTGTTTGTTTGAGACTTAATTTTGAAGTTTTGAAAGTGTATTTTCCCACCAAAAAAAAAAAACATTAAATATATCTAAATCTTGGATTTTGAAAAAAAAAACATTAAATATATCTAAATCAAAAAAATTTGAAGTTTTGAAAGTGTATTTTCCCACAAAGAATCTGCACCCACCACTCTTTGGTGCACCCACTGTCAGGATGAGGCCCTCACAGTCCAACCATTCGTGGCACTAAAGTCGAAAAAAAATCTTCACTGTGTAAGCCCCAAAAGTGCATCACTGATGGCTTTCGTCTCCATGAAGGAACCAATTTGCCTCTCCTCAGGAAGGACTTCCAATAACCAAATTTTTCGTAATCTGTAACCCGTAACCAACCAAAACCCCTGAAATCATGCAGTTGAGACCCATGAATTTTCCATCGCCTCAATGTCTAGCCCCAAACATACGCGAAGATGTCGGCAATGTTGAGAACATAAGGCCTGAAGTAGCCACCGTCCACATATTGCACTGAGTCAATCTCGGATGTGTCCCACACAATAGTAGCCAATAACATAATAGCTTATCTAACCAATGTTTTAAAAACCGGACCGGACATCGAACCGGAAAAATTACCGGGTCACGGGTCACCGGTTCAAACGGTAGGTGAACCGCGGTTGAACCGATGACGTCATAATTGTGTCATTAATATTTTTATATATATTTATTTAAATAAAAAATATTAAAAAATACAATATTATATATATATATAATATATATATGACATAAATCACATTCATTATTTAATTTTCAATATGTTCTACAGTTATTTTTTGGGATATTTTATGCCTCTTAGAGATAAACATTACCGAGAGACATTGTAAGCCTTTGATCATTTTTGATCCGACGATCCAAATCAAACAACCGTTTGATTCCCATAGGCCACAAATGTCCACTCATTCTCTCTCTTCATTCCCACGCTCACTCTCTCTCTCTCTCTCTCTCTCTCTCTCTCGCCATATTTCTCTCTCTCGCCGGCAACTCCAGCAACCATCTCTCTCTCTCTCCATCACTAACGCCGCGGTTGTCAAATTTGGGGCAGGTGATGTTCGTGGTGGTCGAATCTGGATGGCGATGGTCGGCGTTGGTCGCGGCGAGGTCGGACGTCATGGTTGTCGGATTTGGGGAAAGTGATGTTCGGGGTGGTCGGATCTGGATGGCGATGGTCGGCGTTGGTCGCAGCGAGGTTGGATCGAGCTGGCCACGTCCAGCGGTGGTCGGATCTGCACGATCCGGCCACCTCCGTCCACTCATCCAATATGCAAATGAGAAATGGTGAAAACTGGCCGGTTCGACGAGGATCGTTCCGATTCGCCGGTCAAACCGAACCAAACCAGCCGGTTGGCCGATTTTTAGGGTAAAACGGTTCTAGGGGGTTTTCCGAACCGCAAACATGACCGGTTGACGATTCAACAGGCCGGTCCGGTCCGGTTTTTAAAACATTGTATCTAACTCAGTTATCACTATTGTCTTGTTCGTTGCCTCTAAAACTAGCGAGTTATTGTAAACGCATCCACAAAACGTATCTCAATCAACATGGATACTCCCAAAACAAAATATTGTCCCTAGCATAGGGAAGCATTTTAAATTCAGAGCACCAAACCATATCGTACCAAGTCTTGTTATCGTTTAGGATACAGTACAATCCCCATTTCAAGGTACCTATATCACTCATTATTCCAATCAATATCGCGGTTTTGGAATGTACTAACCCGAGTACTCCTCCAATTTGAATACACCTGGCAAGAGATGACTCGGCTTTGATACCAATTGTCACGGTCTAACCATTTTGGCACAGCGGAATAAAAGAGAGTGCAACACCTTACACCCCACAAGAAGAAAGTAAGCTTGAACACCACTCAAATTTTCTGCAAATTCAATTTCATCTCGTTCACCTCAGCTACTTAGAAAGAGTGCTTTGTTCCCTTGTGCTTGCCACGAAACTTGGTCACTCCACAAGCCCTATCGATAGGCTTCACAAGTATTGAGGATCTTAAGCGCACATCTTGATGGCCCCCAATGCATGATCGCCCCAGTAACAAAACAACATCACAATCTCTGGCTCAATCAAATTCCAACGAAGCAACATAGATGCAACTTTGCCCCACGACCAACAGACCCTTGTAGGCAGAGCGAACCCAAGCCAAGCCACAAGTTGGCACACGAGATCCCAATAGTATCTCGACTGCCCAATCGGTTCCAAGAGTCATAGACTCAAGATGATATAGCCAAGTCATTAGGGAAATGCTCCTAAATTCTCACTGAGAGACAGGCACCCAATGCCGATAATAGAATTTTTGTGGTATTGCTTACAAGGCTCTCAAACCTTATAGGGACCCAAGACACTCCTTAGACGTGCCAAGAACCGGCCCCAAGATTCACCAAGATGCTCACTTGATACCAGGAAGATAGCATAAGGGGGTGGCGTGTAGCTCACCAAAGTTTCCCCTCATGGTATCTTATGTTGTATTTCCCAACTGACAGCAATAGATTGGAGACATAATGGCCATTTTCTTAACAAATGCAATCTAATCTATAAACTGTTTACACCCACAATCTTAAAACATGTAGTTCTTCCGGTACAAATCTCATGGTTGCCCAAACCCAAAACATCATATTTACAAAAAATGCCAATCATGAAATAAACATTGTTTTCGCAAGTACTATGGCAGCCTTGGATGTGCCGAACAATTTCCACTTTTTGTATGAGAAGTTGCCGCTATATCGGCAAACCATGACACACTGGATACCAAACTGTTTTATACAGTTATGCAGTATACATTTATAAGTTTATAGTGGTTGTAATATATAACCACATAAAGCAATCAGGTACCAAAATTTAGTATATAAGTGGTCCCTTTACTGTTATTATTATCTAAATTAGAACACATTCTATGCCGATTACAAAAATAGTTCATCAAGAATCTTAAAAGTTAAAAAAAAATGGCAGTAAATCTAATTTGCAAGTTTGTTTTTGATGAAATTTGAAGTTTAAATCTCACTTAAAACACAAAATATTGTTAATAATTTAACATGCTTTTCTTCAACAACAAATTAAAAAAAAAAAAAAAGAGTTCATAAATTTTCATTAGAATTAGAATCAAAATTTGAATGCAAGACTAAACAATATTCTAATGACAAAATAGCCAGTGGCACATGTCGTAAATTCAATATAAACCTTCACTAGACAATTACAAATGTAAAACTTAAAAAAAAAAAAAATAGCAAAATTATCACAGTTCAGTTGAAATGCAATACAATGAATGAAATTCGTTACAAAGAACACTCCAAATTCGTTATAGAAAACAATTGAAATTCAAAAACTTCGCTGAAAAAATCTAAATTGCAAGAAAACAAGTAAAGGAAAATAGAGAAATTAAGAGGATTGAAAGAGAGAGATTGTTTGTGTCACCTCCATTAGCCTAGCCACATCATTGTCGCTAGAAGAGAGGAATGAGACGAAAAGGGAGATTGAGAAAGACAGACGAAAATAGTTCAGGGGAAACGAGAGAAAATGAAGATATCCGGACACAAAAAACTTAAAAGTACCTAAATAATATTTTTGAATACCAACCATGAGCAAATATGAGTAAAATGATTACTGTAAATATACCAATAAAAGCATTAATAGATGGACACAGCATGACTAGATTCAATTAGGAGGAACTTGTAAGGACCAGGAGGATGGTATATCCAATGCATTGAGCAGAATATAAGATATTAATCGTTTCTTATCTCTTGAACAATGAGAGTATAGTGGCTTCCGTTCAATGGCAGTGAGTAGAAGCGAGTTGACACATCATGATCACTTTAACATCAACTAAAAATAAAAGTACGAAGAAGAAGAAACATATAACATTCAAAACTAACCTGAAATTTTTGCATCCTCGGCCTTCTGCACAACAACTCGAAGAGTCTTGGCAAAAATTAACTTTGGCATTCGACGCTTGCTTATCTCGAGCGACGAGCATTGGATGAGCAACGTAATAAGGAACGGCCATGTTTCAGCTGCATATATAAACGCAATCACCCAAATGAAATTTCAACATTCGTGCAATTATGCCGTATTGCCAACAAGAAAAGAACAATCTCATTTGACAAGACACGGAAGAAAATATTTAAGAATCTTACAATGCGGTAACTCGTCGTGTTTGAGCTTTGCAGTGGCCCGTGCAATATATCTACAAAATCCAACTGATCTTTCTCCTTCAAGCCATGTATTTAACAACTTAATCCCTTCCTACATTGATAATAATCGCCAAATTAAAATCAACGAATGCTAAAACTTAAGCGCAAACAAAACCAATTCAACTCCTTGAGTTAGCTAATTTGTTTTCATTTTTCATTTTCTACTTTCATGAGCTGCAAAAATTGGATGTAATGTTCAACAGTATGCTTTCTTCATTCGTCCTACACTTTCAAGGCAATCAATCAGAGGAAATGACCGAAAATATTACATCTCGAGCCTTGGCTTTATCGGATGAGAGCATCGAGACGATCTCCTGAACATCCCTCGAAGTAACAGTGGTCATTTCGATTGATCATAGAAGTAATTCCGCGTTGAAAAATCCTTCGATCGAAGGGAGATGAACTTTAGGGCTTCTCAGTGTGTTCTTCGAGTGGTTACGAGGCGACAAATGGCGGGAATATTGGTTGGGGGGGAAGGGTTTACAGAGGGAGACAGTTTCGAATGGAGAGGGTTTTTGGGAGAGTGACGGATACGCAGAAACGTGTTTTGTGGATGGTGAAGTGGAGTGAGCCCGAGCCGTTTATGGACAATTTTCTCTTTTTTCTCCTCTTAAATATTGTTTATCCTCTTAAATATTTTTTTGTAAGGTTTTTAGAGAAAATATAATTTATCCATCTTATCTCAATATTTTTGTAAAAAAAAAAACATTGATTTTATTATTTCAAAATTTGAATTTTTAATTGATATGATGTTTCAGAATGTCAGGTAAATCTTGTTTTTTAAAATACATATGTTGGGAAAGTGGATTGAACTCTTCTAGGTGTTCCACAAAAATGTTAAATATATATCTATTAGGTTACAAGTAATGGGATATGTTACGTAAATCCCCTTACATTTTGTTATTAAAAAATAAATAAAAAGAATTTATTGACGGCAAAGTCTATTTTTCTTTTTACTAGGGGATAGTTGGTAGAAAATCTTAATAATGACATTAAATTAATAAAAATTCTCAAACCAAATAATTATTTTAGAGTTCATGCAAACACTGATATTCTAGTTAGGGTTATCGCCAACTGCCATCCCATCGCTGTCAGCTGCCAAATTTCGACCATCGGATTCCAACCAGCCCAGTCGCCTAAACTCCGATCACTAGTGTTCAAGAATTTTTTTTGTTACATTCAATTATTTTTTAGAAGCGTCTTTTTAATATACTTTTTAGTTATCATTTTTAGTTACATTCAACTAATTTTCGGTTGCTCGTTGAAAAATTAAATAAATATAACTAAAAATATAAACTTAAAAATGTAACTAAGAAATACATTAAAAATAGTTACATATAACTAAAAATACATTAAAAATAGTTATGTGTAACTAAAAAAAATCAGTGGCCAGTGACTTTAGCGATCGGAGACTTGAGTTCGGACTGCGGGTGATAGGTGTAAATTACCTATCTATTTCCAAACCGAATTTGTTAGTTTTCGAGTACGTTTATTATGTTTTAATACATTTTAATGTGTTTTTATTCTTTTTGTATTAAAACGGGTGCATGGGGTGAAAAGGTATAAAATCGAAGCGAAAACGATGAGATCGAACCAAAAACGGTCGAAGAACGGTGAAAAAACAAGCTCGGAGTAAAATTGTGAAACAAGCCCACCGCCGCGGCAGTGAAGATGCTAAGAAGACACCAAACTTGTTGAACTTCCATGGCTGTGACGCAAAAGATGCAGGATGTTCTTCCTATTCCACCGCCGCGGTGATCAACTAACCAACCTACCCATGGCTGCGGCGGTGAATCCCACGGACGCGGCGGTGGCCTATGCGCAGTGTTAGATATTTATTTTAGATATTTTGTCTATTTATACCCCATTTCTCCCCTCTCCTTTGCTCTCCCCTGCCATTACAACCCTTAAGGCTTAGGTTAGTATATAGAGATAGTATGGGGAGTGCTCAAACATATCCGAAGGAGAAGATCAACACGCGAAGAAGGAGAATCGTTCAGTGGACGATTTAGCGGCTAATCTTCGGATATCGGCTAAGTTCATCCGTTTTTCCTTTTATTTCTTATCTTTTATGTATGTTTAAGCATGTTTAGCTTAGTTTCAATTGTATAAATGGCTATGGCCATAGGTTAAACGTGAATTATGTAAGGGATTAATATCGTTTATAAAAACGTAATTTTGGTTGAATTGTATTTCTTTGATGATTGTTCGTCAATGTCTAAGTGTGTTTATCATATTGTTTGTTTATCATGCTTAGAATGATATATTGAGAATACAGGATTTGACAAATTCCGAATTCGGATTAGAATAAACAAACGCCACGATCTGATAACCTGGTCGGGGTTAGAATTGTGGACAATCAATAACGTTGGGGCAAGACTCACGCGACCTAGGGTCGTTAAAACGTTGAGGGAGACTTATTCATTGACTCGAAGTCATGTATTCCCTCGTCTTACACTCGAGAGAGGTGACGGTGGAGTTTTAGAACTGAGATTGTCGATAGGGTAAACACAACGCATGAAATCAATGACGTTGAGGCGAAACTCATGTGACCTAGAGTCGTTAAGACGTTGAGGGGGACTTCTTCATTAACACGAAGTCACGTTATATCCCTCATCTTACACTCGGGAGAGGTGGCGGAGAAGTTTTAGATACCGAGATTGTCAAATAAGTCAAACAACATTATTGTAAACTAAACGAAATCAAACGCGTTTAAGTAAATAGAGTTAATCCCTAGATAATTCATCTCATAACCATCTCGTATTAGTAATTAGTATAGTTAAAGTAGTATTTTAGTATTAGTATCTAATTTTATATTCTATTTTTCTCGCCTATATAAAGTCGGGTTATGACAATCACGGTACTCGATAGTAATCTCAACCAATCCTTGTGGATACAATACCCGACCGAAAGGTCCATTATATTAAAATTTGATCCGTACACTTGCGGTAAAAGTGACAGCACTTAATTAGCGGCTACCAACGGGCAACAATGGATGATAGCAGAGGATGGTGCTGAATGTTGATTATATCTCATAATCACAATAATACGGAATTAATTAATAATCTAAAGCATACATGGATTATAGGATACAACAATAAAGAACGGTAACCGAAAGCGTACCTGTCTCGGCCATTGCAGGAGATTGAACTGTCGCAACGAAATACACACTAGGTCTTCTTCCCTATGATCTAGATTATTGTGGTGACAACTCTCGATGGAAAGAAACTCCTTAATCTAGACTAGGGAGGGGACCTAATTATTTATATTAGGGTTTCTTGTTGGGCCCTCCCATAACTGGTTTCAACGAAACTCAAAATCTACACTTGCCACTTAATTGAACTTCTATATAAAAGATGTCACAGCCCAAATTAAAATATGAATACTGATTATTTGAGTTGGTTATATAATAGACTATCCATTAACTCATTTTTGTAAAATAATTTATTTAATTAATGTTAACCCACAAATTTTTTTTCAACATTCTCCCACTTGGGTTACATTAATTGAATAAATTTAAGGGTTCTTTACCATGGGCCCCAAAGCCCATTACTATTTTATCCCTTTCCCCATATAACATTACCCATTTAGAGAAAACCCCACTCCAACATGTATATCTCCACAAACCAAAATAAGCGCGTAAGCTAGTGGAGTGCAAGTGGTGTAATAGGAAATAACTTTTTTGGGGAAAGTTTCCATTGTTATCTTCTATATTCAACCTCAATCCAAGAAATATTGTTGTGCATACTCCTATTCGAGCAGGCTTTCATCGGAGGAGGAGTTTTGATGAATGGCAACAGGTTTCAATCTTGAAGGATTAGGGCTTAGGCTTAAAAAGATACCGATGGAGGAGAAGCTACGTTGTCAATTACAAATCAAAATTGAGTTATGTTCAATCCCACACCTTCAATTTGTGTTTTCATAGCTTCAATTTACCTTTAATTTGTGTTTTCGTAGCTTCAATTTATTCAATCTCTGCGTAAGAATTATTGCAGTTCAAATCTTTTTTGCGTAAGGATAGTTGTTGGCTATTGACTTTGCATCTCGCCATTTCCAGAAGCAACCACTGAACGCGCCCCGATTTTCCAGAGAAAATCAAAAAAATATAGATATATATATGCTTGGCGCTGGTAAAATGAGAAGGATTTTTAAAAACGTCGATTTTCTCATTAAAATATACTTAAGCCTGTTTTAGAAAAAGGAGTCGCCACCTAGCATTGGGTTTAAATAATGTGCTAGGTCACCATATTTTTCTTTTTTGAAAACAATTTAAAAAAATGGCTTAAGTAAAATTTGACTCCAAAAATAACATGGTCTGACCAGAGATTCGTTTAAAGAGTTCGGGGGTCAGTTACGCTCGGGGAAGGTGTCAAGCACCCCAAGACGCCCGTCCAAAGACGGTACCTTATCCTATTAAGTCCAATTAGAATTTAAATCCGAATGTTTTTATTTTATTTTGAAATCCTCCTCATATACACATATACACATACACACACATTGAGGGAAGTGATCTCCCTTCTAAACCTGGACCATTCTGATGGAAGGCTAGGAATTTTCCACCTCATCTTGTTAGCACATTATATTTAATATGAGTTAAAGAAACACACGCTCACACACGCACGCACACATCGAGGGGAGTAATTCCCTTCTAAATTTAAACCATTCAAATTGAAGGTTGGGAATTTTCCACCTTATCCTGTCAGCACATTATATTTAATACGAGTTAAAGAAAACACACGCACGCACACATCGAGGGGAGTAATTCCCTTCTAAATTTAAACCGTTCAAATGGAAGGTTAGAAATTTTTCACCTTATCCTGTTAGCACATTATATTTAATACAAATTAAATAAAACACACGCACACACGCATCGAGGGGAGTAATTCCCTTCTAAATTTAAATCGTTCAAATGGAAGGTTGGGAATTTCCCACCTTATCTTATTAGCACATTATATTCAATACAAATTAAATAAAACACACGCACACACGCATCGAGGGAAGTAATTCCCTTCTAAATTTAAACCGTTCAAATGGAAGGTTGGGAATTTTCCACCTTATCTTGTTAGCACATTATATTCAATATAAATTAAATAAAACACACGCATCGAGGGGAGTAATTCTCTTCTAAATTTAAACCGTTCAAATGGAAGATTGGGAATTTTTTACCTTACCTTGTTAGCACATTATATTCAATACAAATTAAATAAAACACACGCACACACGCATCGAGGGGAGTAATTCCCTTCTAAATTTAAACCGTTCAAATGGAAGATTAGGAATTTTCCACCTTATCCTGTTAGCACATTATATTTAATACAAATTAAATAAAACACACGCACACACGCATCGAGGGGAGTAATTCCCTTCTAAATTTAAACCATTCAAATGGAAGGTTGGGAATTTTCTACCTTATCTTGTTAGCACATTATATTCAATACAAATTAAATAAAACACACGCACACACGCATCGAGGGGAGTAATTCCCTTCTAAATTTAAACCGTTCAAATGGAAAGTTGAAAATTTTCCACCTCGTTTTATTTACTCAAAAAAATAAAAAAAATAAAAAGAAAATAAAAAGAAATAAATAAATAATAAAGGAAGAAGAAAAAAAAAATCTAATTTATAAAAAAAAAAATTAGTATAATAACAACTTATTTAAAAATAAGAGTAAGATTTACAGCAGATGAAAATTTACCACCTTCTTGGAGATTTTTTCTTCTTCAAAATTACAATAAAATGAAAATAATATTATTTTCTTCAAAATTTCTCTCCAGATTTCATCTCTCCCTTACAAAAAAATCCCTCCCAAAAGAAATTTCTCTGGCCAAAAAATTATCTCTCTTGTGTTGTGAGCCTTCATTCCTATTTATAGGAATGAAGGCTCAAAAACCGTCCGAGAAAAGGTAGGAAAAAGGGGGTGGGTGCACCGAAATTTGGTGCACCCACCCCCTTTTGGGTGCACCAAAACTTGGTGCACCCAAAAGGGGGGGTGGGCAGAGAGCTTTAGCTCTCTGCCCCCCCTTTGCTGGCCGCATATGCGGCCAGCAGTGCTGGTCGCACGTGCGACCAGCTTTTGGTCGCACGTGCGACCTTAATGCAATCCCCCCCACCCCCGTTCGGTCCAGGCCTCTCTCGTTCTCGTCTGTTTCTTGTCCATTTTGTTCCGAATTAACGCATTTTTTATTCCACTTCGAAAAATCTACAAAACCCAATAAATAAATAAATAAATTAATTACTAATATTTAATTTACTTAAGAGATTAATAAAACTTAATTTAGCGGTATTAAACCGCACAAATACGGTACAATCAAAACAAAATAAAATAGAAAAATAAAATAAAGTATAATTTTTTGCGAGGCTGTCAAAATGCCGTGTCTACAACCACTAGTCTATTTTAATGCCTTTATTTACTTTACTTGGAACACTACCTTTTTCCATTGGCCTAGCATGGGAAGCCCTGCCATTATCGTCTTGGCAACTGACAAGAATAATTGATGAATGACTTTTTTATTGTTCAATTCTCATGTTTTTATTGTTCAAATCCGTAAGAATGATTGTAGTTCAAAATCAGATATATCTCTTCATATGGGAGCAATTCAAAATTATTTTAGGGTTCTAAATGCATTGATAGTGTTACTCGTGCTTTTGGAATTTTGCTACATCGTAATGTTTTTAAAAAATTACTGTACATTAATATTTTGTGGCAAAGGTTACTGTACAGTAAAATTTTGTGAAATCATTTTTAAGGTTCTAATATGCATTGCTATGGTTAATTATAATTTGAAATTTTGCTACACCGTAATTGTTGTGAAATTTTCTGTACATTAAAATTTTGCTTCAACTGTTAATTGGAGTTTGTTTGGCTGAGATATTTGATTTCGAAGTAGTACTTGTAAAATATCCACGAGTAAGGTGGACTAACTGGTATAACGACGGCGACAACAACTAAGGTGAGACTAGGGTTTTGTATAATTTTTTTTGTTTAAAAACCGGTACATGTATTATGTTTTCTTTGATGTTTTTGTGAACTTTTCTATCAAAAATCAAGATATTACTCTCTCTCTTAATGGATAAAGAGAAAGATTTAGCCTGAAATTGGGATAATGAATGGGTAGAGGAGGAGAATCCTGCTTTTGATGCTTCTCCAATCTCATCTTCTCAAGTTGAACAACACTCACTCCTCTAAGTGGAACTTTGTTTGGCATCAACGTTAACCATCTTTTGTGGTTGCAACCACTCTCGCCGTCGCGGTTACCTCATGCTTTAGAATTTTGCTACACCATATTTTTAGTGAAAAATTATTTTACATTAATATTTGGTGAAAATGTTGTTGTACAGTAAAATTATATGAAAACGTTACTTTACAGTGAAATTTTTTGATAGTTGGGTTATATTCAGTAAAATTATATGAAAAATTATTGTACAGTAAAATTATATGAAAATTTTGGTATACAATAAAATTATATGAAAATGTTACTATACATTAAATTTGTTTGGTCCATTTATTATTCCTCGATGATTCAAGTAAGAATCTTATTTGAGTAAATATCTCTGTACAATAACAATTATAAATTTCATATGAAATTCACACTCATTATCGTTTGTCGTGTGTCAATACTATATAAAAGTTGTTGCAATGCAATTTTAGTGCGTGAATTTTGTATGTGTTTGTGAACAAGAATCGAGTGAATTGAGGGCTCATCAGTTAACCAAAACAAAAATGAAACTAGGACATTAAAATTCTAGAAATAGTAACATCACATTTTCGAACCAAAAATCAAATCCAGTTTTTCTACAAAATCAATTCCCCATTACCATTGTTTCTATACAGTAATTAATCATAAATAATTGTATATTTTACACAAAAATTGAACGCAAATGTTAATAGTTATCGTACAGTACCTTTTACGAAATGATGGTGAATTTGATGATAGTTGCTATGCAATAACATTTGTTCTTTAGATTGTAAAATGACATTTTCACTATCAACGAGGCAAAATTCAAATCCAATTTTTTTGCAAAATCAATTCCTCATTACGATTATGGCTGTACAGTAATCAATCGTAAATAATTGTGGGTTTCAAACAAAAATTGAATGTAAAATATTAATAGTTACTGTACAGTGACTTTCATGCAGTGACTAGTTCCATTTGTTCTATAGGTAGTAAAAACATATTTTTGCTATCAATGAAGTAAAATCAAAATCCATTTTTAAAGCAAAATCAATCTCATTAATATTGTTATTATTGTACAATAATTAATCTCTCTAATATGAGTATTGTTATACAATAAGTATTAAATATTAAACGCGATAATAGTTGTTATGCAACAACATTTATTCTATAGGTAGTAAAGACACATTTTCGCTATCAATAAAGTAAAATTCAAATTAATTTTTTGCAAAATCAATCCCACTAATGCGATATATAGACAAACCATTTTGACTGTCCACTTAACAAAATTTTAATTTTATATTACAATTTACTCTATTTTTTATTTTATTTTAAAAAAGGTAAAACAAAAAAAATATAAAAACAAAAAAATAAAACAAATAAAACAACCAAAAAAAATTAAATATATATATATATGTAGAGAGAGGGGGGAGAGAGTGTATGAGAAAGAGAGTAGAGAGATAGAGAGGCAGGTGGGGCCCACAAGAGAGAGAAAGAAGAAGAAAGAAATAGGACAAATATATGTAGTAAATGCGTAAATCAAGCATTTGAAAAATATGAATATTTGGGCAAGTTATGAAAATGATACATAGAGCTGCGCATGAATTTCATATGTGGGTTTTTTCTAAATAAAAAATAATGTTTAAATGTTTTATTATGTTGGGCCATGACTCATGGGGCCCATTCTAATTTATTGTTTAAAAATGGGTCATTTTCTAAAAAATCCTAAATTTAATTTTGAAAACAACACTTTCGGATTAATAACAGAAAAAAATTATTTTTGTGTGGCCACACATTTTTTAAAGAAATGATAATTTATAAGTAACATCTTGATAAACTTATCCGGTCTAACATGATCTTAATATTGGATTATGATGGTCTGTATGTTAATCTCAACAAATATAAGACCCTTCATACTCACAAATATTTATAACCATATC
The DNA here is from genome assembly GCA_016647705.1 of Eucommia ulmoides. Taxonomy (NCBI): domain Eukaryota; kingdom Viridiplantae; phylum Streptophyta; class Magnoliopsida; order Garryales; family Eucommiaceae; genus Eucommia; species Eucommia ulmoides. Next base: position 6,205,909 of record CM028334.1, on the reverse strand, counting down.
GACATAGATCGTAAGCCTAGTAGTGTAGTAAGAAACAAATGTCAACATGTGATCATTATTTATATGCATTATTTCTTATTGGTTCTTATTACAATTTCTCAATAAAATGAAATTGTAATTGCAATTTCTCAACAAAATGAAATTGCTAATTGCAGTTTCTCAACAAAATGAAACTGCGGCAAATTCTCAACAATATGAAATTGTTTGACTTTAACAAGTCATCTGTCACTAAAAATATATCACGAGATCTCAAAATATTGATTTGTGACAACTAAAAGTATACAACTGTAATTCTTAAGGCACAATATTTTAAGATACCATATTATATAATTAATTCAAATAATATGATATGCAACAATATAATATGCAATAATGATGATCATCAAATATATTTTAATTTTTCAAAATGCATAATAATAGTGGTCACAACGTAATCATCGAAATAAAGGGAAATACAAAAGCTTTCACTAAATCAAAAGACTCAATGACACCCATATTCACAACATATTCTTTAAATGCTATGGGTTTTAAACATTGGTTTAGTATAATCAATTCAAATAATATGATACGCAACAATATAATATGCAATAACGATGACCATCAAATAGAATTCAATTTCGTAAAACGCATAACAATTGTGGTCGCAACATATCATAAAATTAAAGGAAAATACAAAACAACTTTCACTAAACCAGAGAATCAAAATACTCAAATAAGTATAAGCGACACAATATAAGAATCAATTGCGTCATTATAAACTCTCATTTGGGCAGAGTTTACAATAAACAATTATTCTCGAAGTATGAAGATCAATAAAATAAGAAAAATTTATGCCAATAGTAATCAATGCTTACACGACATAATCATCGAAATAAAAAAAATTATAGAGACTCCCATTAAATCAAGGAATCAATTTAGAATTTCATTATAGCGTTATTGTTGTTCACAACAAAAAAGAAATTGCATTCACAAAAAATTACAACTAGATCAATTATGGGTAATAGGCAAAATGCTCAATTAAGTGTAGGTAATACAATATAAGAATCAATTGTGTTATCATAAACTCTCATTTGGGTAGAGTCTACAATAAATAATTATTCTCTAAGCGTGAAGATCAACAAAATAAGGAAAACTTTATAACAATAGTAATCAATGTTTATACGACACAATCATCGAAATAATAATTAATTATACTTTTCATCAATATCTATATAATGAGCCCAAACCTAGATCCCTACCAAGATATTCCAGTCACGGTGATAGTGTTTTCAATTTAAGACCTTCTCATATGTTCATAAATAATTTATCTATATTAGTTCCATCAGACTTATTAATTAATAAATAATTAATGGTCCAACAGGTCCATCAGAATATATGTATGACCCATTAAACACTTTAATGCCTAAACAATATAAGAAAAAATCCATGCGAAGTTGTACAAAAACAACTCGGTACTTTTCTTCCATTCCAAAACGCAAATATATTGCCCCAAACATAGTCCAAATTCGAAAAATGAAAAATCTCATTTTCGTTGATGGAAAGTGTAGTAATAACCAAATTGGTTATTAATATCATACTTAACCCACTAAGAATCATAAATACATATCATACATCATATTATCTGCGACCACTTCTCAACAATATTCTATTCAGTTTAGCTTCCATTAAGTTACCAAAATAAAATAAGGATATAATTCTTTCAATCATATCACTCATCATGTAAATAATTCACAAAGACAATAAATAAAAAGATAAGGAGTCGATCCACTTTAGGATTCATAACCATCAAATACATGAATAAAACAATCATATGAACAATAATAAAAATAACCAAATTTACACAATCTCTAAACTTTAAGGGTTAATTGTGTAATTAACTCTTCTTACTAGTTTTAGTTCATTACACTTCAGAAAAGAACATATAAAGTCAATAAGACATATTATACGTTTAAATTGAAACTACTTGAAACAAATAAGATTCTAGTTAAATTTCTGGGGTACTTAGTGTTAAAACCCCTAACCTTAATTTCAATCCCATCTGCCATACCACTTGAACGTCGCCACCACCTCGTTGCCGCCCTTCGACTCTAGCAAATAAACATCGACATTCTTATCAGGCGCAAGGTGGACTTTTGACAAACTATTACGAACGGAAATCAGATGAAGACCCATGTTGGCTCAATGAGCTACCCAAGAGAGAGGTGGATTGGGTAATAATAAAAATTATTAAATAAATAACACTTGAAAATTCAAATAATTATTTTTATCCTAAATTAATTATTATCTTTATAGCAGCGGATATGTGTTATCAAATTAGGTACACACCCAAACAACTGAAAACAAATAAAGTAAAAATTGCAGCACACCAAAATTTAGAAAAAATGACTTTTTTGGTCCCTGACAAATAGCTTGAGTGTCTAATTGACCCCTAACATTTGAAACTTGACACATTTGCTCTTAACATTTCAAAATCGTTCCAAATTGATCTTTGGGTCGGGTTCCGTTAGTAAAATTTGGGAAAATTGGATGGAAACAGTCACGTGACAAGTATGTGACTATTTGGCTAAGAGTATATGCGTCATTTTATTTTTATTAATTTAATGAGACCTATTTGCATATTTTGTTAAACTTAAGGGGTAAAAATATTTTTTTTTCTTTAATTTTTTTTTTCCAGATCGTCGTCCTCTCTGTTCCATCGCCCCCAAACTCCACCACTCCACTACCACCTCAGAGAAACCGCCGTAGCCATGGTCCCGTCGGCCCGCCGAAGACGTGTGCTCTCCCTCACCGTCGTTTTCGTCTTCTTTGTCGTTACCAGTGTCGTCTTCGTCTTCTTCCCCATCACCTGTGTCGTCGTCGTCTTCTTCCCCATTACCTATGTTGTCGTCGTCTTTGATTTGGATTTTGATTTCGAAATCCAAACCCTAGTTCGTTCACGTTCGTCTTCTTCATCTTCTTCTTTATTTACATTTGTGATTTCGAAGTGTTATTTGCCTCTGGGTTTCGATTTCGATTTCGATTTTAAAATTGAAATCGAAACCCAGTTTCAGAATCGATTTCATTCACGTCTTTTTCTCGATTTCGATTTCAATTTCAAAGTGTTCTTCGCCTCTAGGTTTCGATTTCGAAATTGAAATTGAAACCCTGTTTCGATTTGGGTTTCGATTTTGAAATCGTTCGATTTCATAATCGATTTCAACCGTGTTCTTCACCTTTTCGATTTCGAAGTATTCTTCACCTAGTTGCCGTCGTTATCGATTTCATATTCTTATAGGGTTTCGATTTCAAAATTGAAATAGGATTTCGATTTCGATTGGGATTTAGAGTTCGATTTCGATTAGGGTTTAGGATTTCAATTGCTCGATGATTTTTTTTATTGTGATTTAGGGTTCGTTCTTCAATAATTTTGTCATTTATTTGGTTTCTATTTATTTTTTAGAGCTGTACGTATGTTTTATTTTTTACAACCTGCTGATTTTTTAAAATTATATTGGTTAGATATGTGAAATATGTGTTGTGTTATTGATTTGTCTAAACCACTGTGTATAAAAGTGTGTCATTTATAGGCACCGTTTGGTACCAAAAACTTTTGTAAGTACTTTTTTTTCTTAATTAAAATGTTTAATTGAATAAATAATACTTCTACTTAAAAACGAAAGTGAAAATAAAAAATAAAATATGTGTAGAACACAAATTGATAATCTTTGTTTTTAAGTTTTGTATGTTGGCTGTGTGTTGAGGGTTTTGGTTTTGGCGGTTCAAAAACAAAGAACAAGAAACAAAATTAAAAGGAAAAAATATTTTGACCCTTTAAGTTTATATGACTTTTTAAATTAATCTCATTAAATAGAAAGACTAAAATACCTTTAATGAAACGTTGACCATTAGTTTGACTTAACGGAATTTGACTTAGGGGCCAATTTAGAACGATTTTGAAATGTTAAGAGCAAATGTGTCGAGTTTCAAATGTTAGGGGCCAATTGGACACTCGAGCCATTTGTCAGGGATCAAAAATGTCATTTTTTCCAAAATTTATACTAGTTCACCAAGCTACTCTTGGCTAATCTAGTCTTTCGAGCCACACAGAGAGTCGTACCTACTAATCATTATGATCCATTTAATTAGGTAGGAACCAAACCCTTATAAAGTGATTATTTTCACAGGCTCATAATTGACCTTTACAATTTTCTTTTCATAGGTTAAAAAAGAACCTTTATCTTTTTTCCAGACTAAAGATTAACCTAATTCTATTATAGAAAAAATCACGACCTAATTCTTTTTATACATTAGGCTAAAGAATTAAACTTCACTAAATCACTCCAAGTATCTTTTTACCCGGTAAGGATTGAACTGTTACAAATTCACTCAAAATTAATTATAGTCAGGAAGAATTGCGCCCATCTTTTTTCAAGGGAAAAAAGAGTAATCTAATCTTTTTATACACGAGTTAAAGGTCAAACTTCAATTTCTTTACCGGAAGAGATTGAAACCCGAAGCTACCATTGATTAAATATTCCCAATAATATTTAGTTCGTACACAACTTACCAATTACAAAATTTATAAGATTTTTTTTCCACTTGGAGCTTCTACCACCCCAGATTAATTTGAACTCAATTAATATCCCGATACTAGTGATAGAAAGTGAGAATTTCAAAATCTGGTTTTAATGAAAGCGAGTAGCACACAGTTTAGCACGTAATTAGATTTTCACAGGAAATCGTTTCAGAATATTTTTCAAGCCATTTAAAGTTAAAAAAAATGGTTTCAAATATCAAAATTCTAAGTAACAAATAATAATATCAAATGTCAATTAAGAGCAAATACTTGGAATGTTCTCACCAGGATACTACCGAAATGAATGTAAATGAATCGCAGTGACATTCTAGATCGGTAACAGCAACATCAAATTCCTAAGAACAATTCTCAAGAAAAATTTCACAATACTCTCAGTATGAATTTAGAATAATCACTCTCAGAAAGTTCAGGAACTGAATAACTCTTGAAAATTGATTGATTGGGATCACTCATAAGTGAAAAACGCATGTCTACTTATAAGGATTTAAAACAAACCCTCCAACAGTTAATTTCTACTTGTCACGACACTTAATTGCTCTTATAGACCCTTTATATCGATATGACTCATTCCTAGTTCAATTCACTCAATTATAACTTTTAAGACATTCGATTTAATCTCTCAAATATTTCTCAATCTCAATTAGATAAGATAGAAGGAATTAAACGTACCAATTTAAAAAATAATCAAATTATATGAATCATATCTATAGGGATATCAAAATATCAACCACATATTTCAAATAACATCAAATCCTTAAGATATCTCTCAGATCTTAGCCATAAAACGGCTAGTAACGGCTACTTTTTAATCAAATCCACAAAATTCTCTAAACCTAAAACCAAACCATCGGTTGACCAATCAAAATCATAAGTCGACCGATCGATTTAGGTTGTAGCCCAAGCCAAAAAGTTCTTGCCAGTCGGTCGACCAAAATTCTATGGTATGTCGACCGATCGATTCAGGATGCTCCCCAGGTCAATTTTCAGTTATGGTCGGTCGATCGATTATCTTAGGTCTGTCGACCGATCGATTCAGAAAGTTTAAGTATTGGCCTCAGGTCGACCGATCCCTCATGATCTGTCAACTGATCGATTTAGAGAATTCAGATTTCAACCTAAGTCTACCGATCTCTCTTCAGTCGGTTAACCGATCGATCTAAAGACTGCACCATTCCTAACCACTTCTTCATCTGTTAACTGATCCTCATTTGTAGGTTAAGCGATCCTGCTTGAATACTTCTTCCTCAATTAATTTTAACTCCGATCTTCAACGTTATTGCCCCTTCAACCGGTTAACTTAATTGACACTTTAAATCAATTTTAATTACTAATCTTTCTTAAATAAATATTTCTTCTTTAATTTCACATAGGAGCAAATATATTTAACTAATTAAGATCCTAATAAAAACACACATAAACATAAATTCATTTTTGTGTCGTATATGATCTTAATCGGGATACATTAAGAGTTAAAATTAACCTGAGTTTGATATCTGAAAAATAAAAGCGAAGAAGAGCTACGGCGAAAACCCTAGCCGCCATGTAGAAGGGGTTGTCGTTCCATGCGGCCGACGGTACATGATCGTCGGCGTTTCTTCTTAAGCTTGATTTTATTGGTCCATTCTCCTTTCTTTATCATCGATTTTTTTCTCAGTGGGTTTAGTCATCAGAGCCCTTTCGTTGGCTAGTTTCCTTGGGCAATATTGAGGTGATTTTCGTCACTGTTGCTCCACAAAATAGCAACTCAGTGGCTAATTTGCAATAGTGGTTGTATCGTGGTTGAGTTAACCACGTTTCGCCATGGCAATAGATTCACAGCCTGCAACGTCTAGAAACACAAGTTTTGTTCGGTCCTATGCTGCAACTCTTCAAAGAAATGTCTGCCTACCATCTATAGAGGTGGATTCACGCTCTTACACAAAAGATGGTATGTCGGCAGTCTCTTTTTCCCATTCCACGCTGTCCCAATCAGAGGCCCTCTTTGATAAAGCAGTGGTTGTGAAATTCCGCTATGGTCGTCCTTCATTGGAGGACATTCAGGCAGAAATCCGAACTTGGCAACTTGCAGGTCAGTTTACTATGGGGTTGATAGACTCAAAAACGCTCTTTCTTCGATTCTTCAATGATAACGATCTTCTCAAGGTCCTTTCCCGTGAGGTAAATGTGATTAAGGGTTTTTATTATAAGGTATTCCGTTGGAATAAAGCTTTCAACTCAAAAACTGATACCTCAATTCTTCCACTTTGGATTCAATTTCCAAAGCTTCCAATCAACTACTTTGTTCCGGATATCCTTAAAGCTATAACAAGCACGATTGGTAAGGTTGTCGCTATTGATTCCACTACTTTAACCTTGACAGGATTGAATTCCACTAGATTGTGTGTAGAGGTCGATCTTTCTAAACCTTTACCACCCAAAATTTGGATTGGTAAACAAGACGGGTTTTCTCAAGAAGTTATGTATGATCGAATTCCTTCATTTTGTTCCTATTGTAATATTCAGGGACACTCATTAGACATATGCCGGCAGAAAAACCCGCCGTTGAATGACAAAAAGAACACAGGGGAGGAAGGCCCTGATAATACAGAAAATTCAATTTCAAAAAGTTTTAAAAAAAAGGCGTAATCGGGCTTTGCGAAAAACACAAATGAGTGTAGACCAAAATAGCTCATCTAAGGAGGATAATCAAGGTCCTAATGAAGCGATCCTAACTTCGGTTCATGGGTCTAGTGTAACAAAAGAAAATGGTGTTATTTCGATTTTTCCGCAGGAGGCTGGTGCAGCTCCTGTTTTACCGTAAGGGGCTGTTGGAGCTGTTTCTATTTTTCCGGAGGAGAATGGTGTAGCTCCGGCTTTACCGCAAGGGACTGATGGTGTAGTTTCTATTCTACCGAATGGGGCTGCTGGGGCAATTCATGTTCTGCTGGAAGAGGCTGCTAGTGCAGTTTATGCTTTACCGCAGGGGGCTGCTCCTCTGGACAACTCGTTTAATGATGTTGAAACGGGCTTGCTTACTGTTCTGACAGTGTCAGCTCCGACCGATGACATTCCAGTTTCGATAACTATAGGTGTGAAAAATCAAACAACTTTAGTTAATACTGATTCAGGCTCTATTCTGTTGCTTGCAGTGGTCAACGATCATATTCAAACTTTCCAAGTTCCTTTTGCGGATGAAGAGGGAAAAAATCTTGTCGCCAAAGGGGACTCTTAGTCGGAGCAAGGAGACTCTTTGGCTAATGATAATGGAGCAGCTGGATATGCTACGGATACGATAAGTACTGAACCGGATGGTTTTCAGATCGTTCGAAGGAAGAATGGAAGAGCGAAGGTTCCGAAGTCGGTTGGAGGTATCTCTAAGACTTCGGGAATGGTAACACAACATCAAGTAAAGTTTAATGTCTGACTCTATTTTGTTTTGGAATTGTAGGGGTATTGGCAACCCTAGTACTCTTGCCAGATTAAAACGAATTGTGAAGTCTTCGAAAGTTTATTTTCCCAGTATTATTGACCCATGGGTTGATGATTCTAACATGGGGAGAGTTAATAAGGCCATCAAGTTTCAGAATACAGCCTCTAACCAAGGTGAGTCAGGCAAAATTTGGGTTTTGTGGAAAAATAATTTGGAAGTTCAGATTGTTCGTACGCATCGCCAATTTATTGCTTGTAAGGTAGCTTGGTTAAATATGAAGTTTTTTATTATGGTTGTATATGCTAGTTGCTCTCAGACCGAACGCCGAACCCTTTGGGAGGATCTTTACATTACGTCTACCGCGGTTTCTATTCTGGTTATTTGGGGGGGAGATTTTAATGTTGTTCGTAGCATTTCAGAGAAATTGGGTCGTTTAACCCCTTCTTGGAGCGCCATGCAAGAGTTCAATGCCTGTATTAACCTCGTCGGGTTGGTGGACCCCCCATTCACGGAGTCAAAATTCACTTTTTGTAATAATCATCAAGGGTTGTCTCGTCAATATTCTCAGTTGGATAGAATCTTGGTTTCGTCTACGATTGTAATTCGTTCGATGGTCAGGTTGAACACTTGGAACGTATTAATTCGGACCACTGCCCGTTGATTCTTCACTCCTCTTATTTTTCCTATAATGGTCCGAAGCTTTTTCGTTTTCAACGGATGTGGACGTTGCATAAGGGATTTTTTTACGTTGTTAAATCTGCATGGAAGGATTCTCACCAAAACCCTTTGGTCTGTTTAAGCAATAATATCAAATCGACGAGGGCGGCTCTCAAAGTTTGGAATGCTCAAACTTTTGGGAACATCTTTGATGAGTTAAACTCTTGTAAGGATAGGGTGGAAGCTTACGATTCTATGCTTCAAACCAACTGGTCTCAAGGAGTTTCAGACTTATTTGATCAAGCCACTATGGAATATAATAATTTTCTTAAGAAAGAGGAGGTCTATTGGAAACAAAAGTCTTGAGAGCATTGGCTAGCAGAGGGTAAGAGCAACTCCAAATTCTTTCATACATCCGTTAAAATACGTAACTCTCCTCTTTGTTTGTCTGCTATTCGCCATGAAGATGGAAGTAGCTTAGTAAATCCCCATATGTTCCATGAAGCGACTATTGAGTTTTTCAAAGATTTATACTCGTTTGCCCAGGTTTCTTACTCCGACACTGTCTTTGATTCCATCTCCCAAATGGTTACGGATTTGGAGAATGATATGTTATTAGCTTCTTTCTCGATGGAGGAAATCAAAGATGCCCTATGGTCCATTCCCATTGACGGTGCTTCAGGTATAGATTCTCTCTCTTCAAGTTTTTTCCAATCTTCATGGGATATAGTGGGTAAAGATGTTTGGGAAGCCGCTAATTATTTTCTTCAAGGAAATCCCCTTCCTACTGTTTTCACTAGCACTTTGCTGGTTCTTATTCCGAAGAAGTCTCAACCTTCATCTCTAAAAGATTTTCATCTAATCAGCTTATGTAATATTTGTTATAAAATCTTTTCTAAGACATTATCTACAAGACTGGCATCCCTTCTGTCCAAGTTGATTTCAAGTCAACAACACGATTTTTTTAAAGACAGGTCCATCACCGAAGCTATTAGACTAGCCTAAGAACTTGTCAAATATTTGGGCAAGGATATTCGTGGTCGTAATGTTATGATCAAACTCGATATGGCTAAAGCTTATGATCGGCTAGAATGGAACTTCTTAATTGAGGTGCTTAAAAGATTTGGTTTCAGCTCGGGTTTTATTGTTGTTGTGTCTAGTTGTTTTGACTCGACTTCCTTTTCTGTGGCGTTTCAAGGGGTTTATAAGGGTTGGTTTTCTGTTTCTAGAGGATTGCGTTAAGGCGACCTTATTTCGCCTTTATTGTTTATTTTGGCTCAAGAAGTGCTTAGTCGGAATATCTATCGGTCCATGATAGATGGTCGGGTTCAACCTTTTGTTACTAAAAGACGTTGTCCTCTGGTTTCTCATTTGATGTTCGTAGATGATACTCTCATTTTTTGCAACGGAAGTTCTCAGTGTATTAGAAATTTAATGAAGGTGCTGGAAGAATATCAATTTGCTTCTGGCTAACTTGTGATTGCTTCGAAAAGTAATTTCTATTTACATCAGAACTGTCCCAATGCGCGTCGCCTGGCTATCGGTCTTTCAACCAGTTTTAGCCAAGGTTGCTTCCCTTACACTTACATTGGAGTACCCCTTACCTATGGTCATCTTAAAGCGAGTCATTTTGCCGGTCTTAACGAGAAAGTGTCAAAGAAGGTAGAGGGGTGGAAAACTAATCTTTTATCTAGTGAAGGTAAACTGGTTCTTCTGAAGCATGTTTTATCTTCTTTCCCTCTTCATCTTTTGGCTTCTACCTGTGTTCACAATAGCATCCTGGATGATATGGAGTTGATGTTTGCAAATTTCTTCTGGGGCCAGTCAGATTCAGGCAAGAAAAGACACTGGGTGGCTTGGCATAAAATATGTCAAGATATCTCTTCCGGCGGTCTTGGTCTTCATAATCTAAATGATATAAAGATGGCATTTTCTCTTAAAAGGATTTGGTCTCTGCTGAAAGGGAATTCTCTCTGGTGTGATTTTATGCGCTCTAAATATACTAATAATCTCCCGTTATCGTTATGGACAGATCATATTGGGAGTTCAAAAATTTGGAAAGATATTCTGTTGGCTAGAAATACTTTCCTGCACCTATCGAGATGGAAGGTTGGAAATGGCGAGCACACTCAATTTTGGCATGATGATTGGGGCCTTGGTATCCTCGCTATTGATCTTCAATTTTCCAACTATTTGTCTTTTGTCAAAACTTACTTACAGGACAAAGAATGGTTATCCCCAAATTTAGAGGATGAAGTTAAGGAATTCTTGGAGGGCTCCCTCCCTTTATTATCGTCGGACTCTGATTCTCTCATTTGGATTCCTAGTGTTAATGGCATATTCTCCATCAAATCGGCTTGGAGGGCTATTAGCGGTGAGGTGACCCCGGTGGATCATTATTTTATTCCTTGGAATCTACATTTACCATTGAAGATTAAGCTTTTCATGTGGATGATATCATTCAGAAAATTGGAGTGTTATTGGTGTCGGGTTGTCGCTGTTGCTTCGTTCGATCCACTAAAAATCTCCAACATTTTTTTCTAGAAAGTGAGGTTGCTTATAAGGTTTGGCGTCATTTTAGCTCCTTCTTTAATATTCATTTTATTCCTCAACCTTTAACTCACCATATTAAGTTGTGGTGGAGTAGATTAAAGGGGAGTTCTCAGTTTCATAAACTAAGTGCTTTGCTTCCGTCGCTGATTTACTGGGAGATTTGGTTAAATAGGAACCGAGCTATGCATGATAATATTCCCATGTTTGATCAATGGATTATATCCAAAGTCAGGAACTGGGTAAAGGAATTGAGTCCATTGACTAAATCAAAGTCGGTTTCATCCTCTTTTGGGAAACATTCTTTGATTCTTTTGGGTTGTCCGATTAAGCAGATTACTTGGCGACGTCCCCTGACTTGTTATTGGTCCTGTCCGCCTGAGGGGAGTTTCAAGCTTAATGTTGACGGTGCTTTGAAGAGAGAGACCACGACGTCTTCTTGTGGTGGTATTGTTAGGGATGGTAATGGGGCTGTTTGTTGGGCCTTTTTTTTCTCCCCTTACTGTTAGTTTAAGTTTCCTGACTGAGTTCTATGGGTTGTTCTTGGGGATTCAGGAAGCTCTGCGTCTGGGCCAGCTTCCTCTTCAGGTGGAAAGTGATTCGCTTGCTTTGGTTTATTCAATCAAGAAGGACAATCTAGTTTGGTCGATTGCCTATATCTGGAACACAGTTCGGTTCTGGATTTTATCCTTTGACATTCAGATTTCTTATATTTATCGAGAATGTAATTTTGCTGCTGATAGTCTTGCTAACATTGTTTCGACTAGCTCTAAATTGTTTCCTATAGGCAGTCCCTAACCTCACATCGTAAATTCTTACGTTCGTGAGGACAAAGAGGGTTTTTCTCGTCTTAGGTTGTAATTTTTCACTTATTCAATAAAGCTTTCGTTTCGTTAAAAAAAAAAATTTGAGTTGTTTTCTCCTAAATTATTCAAAGTATCCAATCTCTTAATACTTGTCTCCTTATCAGTCTCTTGCATTCTTAACCATCTTCAATCATTTCTTCATGATAAAATCATCAATGGAATTTTTATCACTGAAACACTCAATAAACTCATTAGTTCCACAAAAAATATCAACATTTAATTGTCTATCAAAATCTTAGGATCAACAACCCAATATCGATATGGAATTCAACACGCCTAACAACAAACGAGAGTCCTAAGGTAGAAAATCCAATGGGTCTAACTCAATCTCAAAGAAAACTTTAGCTCAGATTTAGGTAACACAAGTGATGTGGGATTTAACAAAGAATAATATCCCCAAAATGAAATAAACATACCCTCTATAGCTCATTCTATGAGTAATATGCAACTACCCAATCATCTAATACGAACTAGGGCCACATCTTCATGATTAATTGAAAAGTACTTAGGATGTAAAGAAAATTTAATTGTCCATCAAAATCTTAGAATCAACAACCCAACATCGATGTGGAATTCAACACGCCCAACATCAAACATGAGTCCTAAAGTAGAAAACCCCAATGGGCCTAACTCAATCTCAAAGAAAACCTTAGCTCGGGATTAGGTAACACAAGTGATGTGGGATTCAATAAAGAATAATATCCTCAAAATGAAATAAACACACCCTTTGTAGCTCATTCAGTGAGCAATATGCAACTACCCAATCATCTAATCCGAACTAGGGCCACATCTTCATGATCAATTGAAAAGTACTTAGGATGTAAAGAATATTTAATTGTCCATCAAAATTTTAGAATCAATAACCCAACATCGATGTAGAATTCAACACGTCCAACATCAAACATGAGTCCTAAAGTAGAAAACCCAATGGGCCTAACTCAGTCTCAAAGAAAACCTTAGCTCGGGATTAGGTAACACAAGTGATGTGGGATTCAACAAAGAATAATATCCTCAAAATAAAATAAACACACCTTTTATAGCTCATTCTATGAGCAATATGCAACTACCCAATCATCTAATCCAAATTAGGGCCACATCTTCATGATCAATTGAAAAGTACTTATGATGTGAAGAAGACTTTGTGATGCTTCCTCATGAGCCAAGATAATAAAACTCAAAGCATGAGTTGACTTCTTTGAACCCTCATGTTTGCTCTTTTAAATAATGAAGACAAACTCATTTTTACTCGAATAATAACTTATCATAATATATTAATCATATAACCAATCAAAGAAAATGGATATATGCATTATCCCTATAATGCTTACTTTATCTATGTACAATTTATAAACTTTGAACGGTATCGCGAAACCAAATATAAATGTTAGGGGTGGAAAATGTCATTAAGCTAAAAAAAAAACAATACTTAGTATTCAATTGATTTGCTCAAAACGATTTTTCGCTTGTTATCAATTTTTAGCCTTTTTAGCTGAAACTACTATGCTTACGAGTAAAAATAGGTTTTTGAATTAGTACACCATAATTACTCATGAATGAATATTATCAAAATATTATAAATTAGTTATAATAAGTCAATATTTTATTTAAATATGAATAATGAAAATCACATATTTTAGGATGGATCAATATTTCACTCCACAAACATATTTCACATAATTGATTCTAAAGTATGTGATTTTCTCAAAATATAAAGAACAAATATGATAATGCAATAATAATTACAAATGCAATTTACAGGGGGGAAATCAAGCTTTCCACCTCACGAATGCAAATCCAGAGAATTTCGAAAACGTGATTATGCAACAATTGTTAGTATAATTTATCATAAAATACGATAATGCAGTGATAATTATAAACGCAATTTACGAAAAATCGGGATTTTCTCCTCACGAATGCAATCTCTCAGAGACGTAGTGATAACTAGTAGCAATTAATGAGAAAATAGGATTTCCACATATTGATCAGTAACAATTTTGTGGATTTATTCGTACTTTATAGTCTTTTTCTAGTTCTGATAAGGAGCGTATAAGGTGATTGTGTATGCATAAAGTAAGATACTTTCAAAATTATAGAATGGGGATATATAACAATATCCAGGCTTTAATATTAAGGTTGAGTTCTTCTGAAATTTTTCCAAAGAACTGTTATTGAGCTATTTGGTTAAGGGTCTCAATGAAGATTACCAGTTTCTTGTAAAGTTTTACTCTGATATTGGTGTCAATGAAAAGCCATAATTATCTCATTAAGTGTTTCTGCTTGATTGTTTACCAATTATTATGTGAACCCAACTATAGAAAAAAAAAAAAAAAAAAAACAATCGGAAGGCGGGGATCGCAACAACAAATTCAAGAAGAAAATGAACTAACTATTATCGTTTGATCGGGATCTCACCCACAGAAAACAAAAAAGGGCAAAACTTTCGAGAAACTGTTATTTCAGTCCGCCAACGGCGTCACAATTGCAGAGAGAGAGTTTTAAACTAATTATTAAATTAGTTTTATGTGACTTAAAACTAATTAGGAGATTACACATCAATAAATTTTAATCTAGGGAGAGTGAGTACTGAAATCCCATTCCAAATCAACCAACATAATTTCTGGTAAATTTTCAACAGAAAAACATGCTTAAAAATAACTTTAAGATAATTAAATCATATAATAAGTAATAATTAATTAAAAAATATTTTTAATTCTCCAAAAATAAAATAAATTATACAAAAAAATAAGTGCACAGAAAAAAAGGACCTAAAACGGGTCCCGAAAGATAGCTCACGTGCCCCACGCACCTGTTACGTGCGTGGGGGCAACGGACCTGGTTGGAGGTTGTCTTCAACCTCCAGCCAAGCCTGAACTGGGTTAACTCGACCCAGTTTCGACCCGGTTGTGCAAAAACCCAAAAAACGTGTCGTTTTCTTCAATTTTTTTATGAGTTTATGTAGAATTATGTATTTATAACATGCCTATAATAATATTAATTGAAGAAAAAATTATAGAATTATCCCCAAACTCAAAGAACAAGTCACGATTTTTCATACCTCCTTGACCAAAACCTAAATAACATATATAATACATAAGTAACATATATAATACATAAAATTGAAACTTGAATTAAGAGGAATAAAAGCCCTAAGGTTTTACATTCAATTGAAACGAAAAATCACATGAAATCATGCTCGCAAATTTCTGTTTTGTTTAATGAGCAGAACAAAAAAAAAAAAAAAAGTTTCTAAAAAAACAATTGTTGATCCTAAATCATTTACGTAGGCTCCGATACCATATGTTGATTATATCTCATAATCACAATAATATGGATTTAATTAATAATCTAAAGCATACATTGATTATAGGACACAATAATGAAGAACGTTAATTGAAAACGTACTTGTCTCGGCCACTGCAGAAGATTGAACTGTCGCAGCGAAATACACACTAGGTCTTCCTCCCTACGATCAAGATTATTATGGTGGAGGCTCTCAATGGGAAAAAACCGCTTAATCTAAACTAGGGAGGGAATATAGTTATTTATATTAGGGTTTCTCGTTGGGCCCTCCCATAACGGGCTTTAATGAAACCCAAAACTTACACTCGCCACTTAACTGAACTTCTACATAAAATATGTCACAACCCAAATCAATATATGATTACTGATCCGTTTTTGTAAAATAATTTATTCAATTAATGTTAGCCCACAAATTTTTTTCCAACACCGAAGACCGACGATACAAATATTAATCGGAAACATTTGATTGGAGATGTAAGCAAGCATTGATCTTGGACTAAAATACAAGACAAAACATAATTAAAGAATTTATACTCAACTTAAAATTTTATAAAAAAATTAATTAATTATAAATTAGACTCTCTAATTGGAACTATTGACCAGTTTATTTATGGGGCAGTTACCACGCAATCCTATTTGGGTATCGAAACTACCAAATGAATTCAATTGTTTTTCTATGAATCGATGCATCCTATCAAGAAATTGTGATCAAAATTGCCCCTTATAATATGATGTTACCTTCCATTCTTGACAAATCGATGTTTCCATCTATAAGTCCCCTAAATTTGCTGAACAATTAAAAATCAAATTGCGATGAAACAAATGTAAAGAAAACATACAAATTTCTCTCACTCTTCTTTGTCGATCCATAATTAGTTTACAGATGAATGATCTATGTTTCACGCTCTTTAAAACGAAATGTCAATCGTTTTTTTTTAGCTCTGGATTGAAATTCATTTTATATTCACCATAATATATATTGCAAGTACAAGTAATTACAGTGGTATGTCTGTGTTGTTGTAATTACACATAACATGACTATTTGTTAAATGGAGTATATCTCTTTTGCGAAACACCAGATCATGTCTTTTAAATTGTGTGCGCGTAGGATAGAACATTTATTCTTTACGACGATGCACATGCTCTGTGTATATTTGTGTGTTAGTGTTACACATAACATGAACTGCTTGTAAAAATAGAATTATGTCTTGCGTAAAACATACAATTATAACCCTCATATTTTGTTTGGATGTTGAATATAACATTCGTTGACTATGATGGTGCATATGTTCCATGTACATTTGTGTGTTGATATTACATATAACATGAATTGCTTGTAAAAATAGAGCATATGTCTCTTACGAAGCACATAATTATAGTCATTGCCTTTTGTTTGCATATTGAATATAACATTCGTTGACTATGAGTATTCGGTTCAGATTTTGAAATTTGGATGCAATTGAGAATAAAAATCTTTCTGGTTATTTGTGGAAACTGGTTTTTTTTTTTTTTTTTTTTTTTTATTATTATTATTAATATCATTTAATAAGGAAAACTATTAAATTTCGCAAATCTTTTAAGGATATTTTTGGTCATGGAATTTTTGGCCGTTCTAAAATTTGGATTAAACAGTTCAAAAAATTAAGTTAAAAATGCTTCTTAATTTATTTACTGGTAATTGGAATATTTTTCTATTTTTATTTATTTATTTATTTTGTTATTGGCATAGTGATATTACTGGGCCGTAGAAGTAGGCCTTTAGTCTACTTTGAGCTTGGGCCCAACTTCAATAAATATCATTGCAGCCCAAAGTCCAACTACCCTCCTCAAATATTTAATTATTATTTTTAAATAAATATAATTTCATTTTTTTTTTATTAAATTCTTAAATAATTGTCGTGTTTTAAATTGGACTTGCATTTTTTTCAATTTAAGTAATATATAATTATCAGACATTTTAAACCGAGTTCAAAAGAGATGGTGATAAAGTGATTATGCGAATAAAGTAACAACAAAAATCTATATTATGATTTCATTGAACTCAATTTTTGTAAACTGCATGTAATCTCTTAACATGTCTGATAATTATACATTTTTTTTTAAATTAATAAAGTCATTATTCGCACCTTCAAAATCAGCTAATATGCTCATTTTTTGTTTTTATTGAATGTTAAATTACCAAAAACTCATTATTTAATGTCAAATTATAAAACTCAACTATTACACTTATCCCAATTTAATTAGTGTCAAATTTTAAAATGAGAAAAATATTTATCATGAGAAATTTTCATTAAAAAATATTTGTACTAGTTCTATTAAAATAAAATTACTCATTGAACTGAAAAAGTAACTAAAATATGTCAATTGTCCAACCGTTAGGTCAAATGACAATATAACATCAACAAATAATTTTGTTATTTTTATTTTTGGAACAAAAGTAGGAAACAAAAGCAATTACAGGCAGCTATCAAAAGCCTCCGCCCTCCTCTCTTCTAGGACCAATTTCATCATATCCACTGAGGGAGAATCAGTGTACTTCAAGTCCACTCCACCGTCGGTGCCCTTTTTAGTTGGAAGTCCAAACACTTGTGTTTTTCTTGGAGTGAATTGCAGTCTGTAGTTGTTATTTTGCAATAATCTCTTGTAATCCTCTATCCGCGTCTTGAATCGGTGAGTTCCAAGACAGTCCTCAAACATAAGCGAGAGACCACTTCTGATGAGTCCATTTCCCCTACAACCCTCGAGTATTTTCTCTTTGTCGCAATTGGAATTCCAATATGAATGCTTATGAGTTCTTCTATTCATGTACATTGAGAGAGTTGGCCATAGTATCCAATGATCCATATTCCTTGATGGTCCAAAAGCAGATCTCCTATCTTTGCTTTTCCTGAATTTTCTCTCGCATTCCCATCAATTCGTTAAATAACATAAATTAAATAATGATCAATTATAAAATTTGAATAACTAAAGTACAAGATTACAAAGGGGTATCCATAATTTTTACTAACTGGGGCATAAAAATATTATTCAAAAAAAGAATTAATTGTTAAAAAAAGAATAAAAAATATAATTCAACACTGAATTAAAAAATAAAAATAATTAATATTATTATAGTATTCATAAGTCAATAAATTTAAATTTAGTCAATTTACTGCATGCGGTTACTGCTCATACAAATAATAATTTGGGCCAAAGCACATATTCTTTTGAGCAATTTAATAATAATATCTATTTATACTGGCGCGATTCACCGCTTGTTGTATTATTTTATTTACTAATTAAACAAAATACACTTAAAATAAATACACGATTTAAAAAATAAAAAATGAGTGGGGGCCTTGGCCTCTATTGGCCCTTCTTGGATCAGCCCATGCTAGATAAGATGAAAAATAGAATTGTTTATGATGTGGGTAAAATCGGGCCTCTCCACGTGTCAGCCTTCCTAGGCAGGTCTGTCACGTCACTAACTATCTCACGTCAGCCCGGTGTATAGACAGCCCGGGATGTGTTGAGGTCAGTAGTCAAGGGGAGGTCGGAGTACCTAGATCGACCTCTGCGCGTTTGGACCGGTCTGGCCCGCCTCCTCTGCAGGCCGGACCCACGTCCCCCGTCGCCAACAGTGATGGGCCCCCAGGTCTAGGTCCATAGCTCTAATCTGCCGTGCCACCCATGCGCTTGACTGTTTACTGGTAATTCGAGCTTAAGGCCTTAATCTTGCTTACGCTAATCACGTTTCCGCCTATAAATATGAGGCTTCCTCGACACTTTTAAAGGACGAGAAAACCATTATAAAGAGAGAAACTTGGTCTTAGATCGGTTAGACAAGTCAAGATAACAGTAATTCTCCGACCTATATTTCTACTCTGGATTTTTACTCTCACGCCGGAGGGGACACGCCAGGAAAAATCCAGCTGTCCTTTGTGCGGGTGACAGATAGGAGCTCGGCCCGGACAACGGCCAGAAGTGCGGAAGGAAGACAAGCCTTGGGCTTAGACTCAGGCCAGATCGAACCTGTCCGACCCGACTGCAGCACGTGAGGGAGTTTAGCTTTTTACACCTCTGTTACCCCTGATCCGAGAGTATTCGGACCATACTGTTGGTTAAACCAACTTCTGACACCAATAATTTAAATAAAAAACACAAAATTGGATTTCGAAAAAAAAAATTAATGTTATTATTTTAACAGTTAAATTGGCTCAAATATTAAAATAAATAAAATACACTAAATATTTTAATACTTTATATTAAGTGATGATGGTTCTTTGATAATTTGACTTTCAAGAAAGTAAAGTAAAAAATGTAACAGTAAAATAAATAAAATACACTAAATATTTTAATACTTTATATTAAGTGATGATGGTTCTTTGATAATTTGACTTTCAAGAAAGTAAAGTAAAAAATGTAACAGTGTATATGGACCCTAAGGTTTACTAAATTGCACGCATAATTTCTTAAATTTTATATTTGTTTTAATTCTATAAAATTAAAAATATTATTAATAATTTTAAAAATAAATAAATTATGCTTAGTATATGACCTACAATTTTTTTTTCTTCATTTTATCACTCTACTAAATTAAGACATTTCATTCTAGTAACGATTCAATATTCACTCTCTAATTCTTCAGATAAATCGTTATTAGAGAAACATAAAAAGAAAATAATTGTGACGTTGTTGAGTAATATAATAATAAAAAAATCCTCATTAGAAGATTATTTGCTGAAAAGAATCAATTTTTAATCCAAAATCATTACCAATACGAAACTTAGAAGACTAAATATGAGACTTACAAATCTCATATCCACATAAACACCACTCCGTACTTTAAAAACCAAAAATGTAATATTCTCCTCTACTTATTTGAAGATTAAGATTATACCTCAATAATTTATTTTTATTTTTTTATATATCTACGAGGTTGTAAAACTAATCTCGTTCATAGTACATGATTGTCTCTCTAACAAGTGTTTTATCGCAGGTTCGAATTCCTGATCATGCAGAAATAAAATTCAATTTTATTATTAATGTTGGTGTCAGAAATTGGTTCAACCAGCAGTATGGTCCTTACACCCTCAATCCGGAGAGAAGGAATATGGTAATTGATCTTCCTCGAGTACTACAGTCGAGCCGGACAGGGTTGATCCGACCTGCGTCCGAGTCCGAGTTTTCTTTTCCTAGTGCGCTCTTAGCCGTTGTCCGGGCCGAACTCCAATTTGTTACCTGCACACAGGACGGACCGAGTTTTTCCCGGCGTGAGAGTAAAAGGCCGGGGTGGAAATATAGGTCGAAAAGTCATTGTTACCTCGACCTGTCTGAGCGACCTATGATAAAGTTTATCTCTCTAGAATTGTTTTCTTCTATCTTCAAAGTATTGGGGAAACATTCTATTTATAGGCGGAAGCGTGATTAGTGTAAACAAGATTAAGGCCTTAAGCTCGGATTACCGGTAAGCAGTCAGGCGCGTGGGCGGCACGGCGGATTAGAGCTATGGACTTGAGCCTTGAGCCCTTTACTGTTGATGGCGGGAATCGGGGTCTGACCTGTCGTGGAGGTAGGTCAGACTAGTCATGGGGGAGGAGGTCAGTATGGGCCCTCCGACCTTCCGCTGAGTGCCAAGTCTTCATATGGCTTTTGGAGGAGGTCCTTATGTGGTCCTAGTCGATCGACCTGGGGGGGCCATCCGGGCTGACTATACACTAAGCTGACTTAGGTCATCGACGATGTGGAACCGGTGACGTGATAAATCTAATTCGGGTGATTGACACGTGGAGGGGACCCAATTTTATCCACATCAACTGAGTTATTATTGTTTGTAATTTTATTTTTATTTTCTATTTATTAAAAAAACAATGAGCAAAAGCAATAATTTTGTAAAGTAGGTGGTCACGCAAGTGGTGGGCAGAGTGTCGGCTTGTAGATAATGCCTTTGACGGACCTTCGCCACAAAATAACAAAATCATCAATCATTTTTGTCGCATACACCAAATACTTGAAAGCAAAAGCTAAAGCAAAATTGACTGGAGTGATATATAGTATTATTAAATTTATATAAATTAAGATAAGATTTATAACATAACGGCTATTTATGGTGCCTCAAAAAGTAGTGTTAAAAAACCTGCCCCTAATTATTTAGGCTAATTTTTTTTAAAATTTACATAAATTGAAAATTAAATTTAAAACAAAATTGTATTGACTCTTAAATTAACCCTAAAACATGTACCCAGTCCTTTAGCTGGCTTGCATTAGTGCAATTGAATAACAATTACATGATAGAAATAGTCTATACACTATATAGAAAAATTTATAATAAATATTATCAAACTTGTGTCAAGGAAAACCACATTATCAGAAAATATGATGTTAGAAAGATGGTTGGACGACGGTGACTTAGGCACGAGAATAGGAAGATGGCAACTTGGGCACAACAATTGGACGACAACGACTGAGGCACGACGGCTATACATCTTCGTTGAGGTTGTTAGGGCGACGATTACGAGGGAATGGTCAATGGATGCTGAGTGATGAAGTGAAGAAATGTGGAGAAGCTCAGGGTTTCATCCTTTCGAGCTTTATATTAAATCCCAAAACGTTGTCATTTTGGGGTCCAATTTGGTTAAACCGGCCAAATTTGTGAACTAAACCACAAACCGAATCGGCCCATTTGATTGTTGCTCAAGGGTGAACAAAACCAATTGGCTTTTCAAAAATTATATTCGTTTTTTTTTCTTTTTGTGGTCAGGTTCAATTTTTCAGTTATCGGTTTGCTACACACCCCTAACCAAGAGAAAACTTTTTATGTGAATTGTGAAAATAAATACAGAAGTTTTTTAGGAGGACCTATTCATGGACTTCAAAAGACATTCAAGATCAAAGACACAAAATAGATAAAAATAAATTACAAAACACCAAAAATCTTGAAAATTATAAAAGAAACAAATAAGACACCGTGAATAAAACATGAACTCAACAAGCAGCCCAACAAATTCATAAATTTAGTTAGTTTTTTTTTTGGGGGGGGGGGGGGGGGGGATTTTTAGGGATTTTATTAAATATTTTTATAATTCGAGATTAAATTTTTAAAAAAATAATTGATTTTTTTTAAGTACGTAACTAAATTGAAAATTTCAAAAGATAAGACAAAGCTTGAGTCTTCTGGGCCCCATCCAACTCCGCCACGATCACAAAGACAATGGAAAACTCTTGGTTTTAAAAAAATAATAAATAAAAATATTTAAAATTGTCACCTCCCACCTTGGTCACTTGTCATCCGAGGCCGGGCGTGACGTTGACATGATGCTACCTGACCAATTAACCAAATACATACATATATATTCAAACGCACGCGCACCGCTATCAATATTTTATTTCCAAAAATAATACCTTCCACGGTTCGCCTTTGACTGGCTCACTTCTAAATGACACTACTTTCGGACTTTACCTAGTGCCAGTAGTGAACCAACTCTTAGCCACTGTACCTGAAATAAAATATTTTTATCAGTATACTATCTTTATAATAAAAATATTTAATAGATTAAGTACAATTGTTAAATACCAACTTTCAAAATATAATATTTTATAATCACATAACAGATTGAAAATCCAGTTTCATTGTCACCAATGTAACAAACTAATATATTTAAAACAAGCAGAAGTGTTAAACACCACGTTTCAAAATATAATAATATAACCACATACTATGTTGAAAATCTAGTTCCACGACCACTAATGAAATGAAGAAATATAATTAACCCCCAACTCAAATATTTTAAGTCAACCCTTCCAAATATTTTAAATCAACCACACCCAAGCATTTTAATCGTCTAATTGAAATATTTTAAATCTACCAATCCAAATATTTTAAAACCAACCAATCCAAATGTTTTAAACCAACCAATCTAAATATTTTAACGTATAATAAAATACACCATACCTCCTCTCGTACTAGCCATATGATCGTTTTTACCTCACGATCGGGAGTTGCAACAGTACCGTACCACCCGGAGAATTTGCACTCCTGATGGGTCAAACCACCCTACAGGATTTGCCTAACAGGTAATCCACATCTGACATGTCATATCCTTCTGACGAGAAGAAAATCCACATCTCGTAGGTAATATCTACCTAACGAGAAGAAAATCCACATTTCGTAGGTTATATCCGCCTAACGAGAAGAAAATCCACATCTCGTAGGTCATACTCGCTTAACCAAAAGAAAATTCACATCTCGTAGGTCATACCCGCCTAACGAGAAAAAAACTATGACATAATTGGACAAAAATCACCTTTAAAACCCACTTGATCCAAAAATCATTTTTCACCTTTAAAACTAAAACCAACTTGATCCATATAAATTGCGAAATCGTCCATTTTAAGTAAACACATTTTTCACAATTTATACGAAAATAAGATTTGCAAATTTATATAGAAGATAGTACACTCACCTCGATTTTCGCACTACAAAACTAGCATCGTCCAAAACCTACCGGGACGCTGGTGCCTACGAACCTAATAGCGATGGCCTAAATTAATATTTTATTTAAAATGATCTAGCATGCAATGCAGGCTCTAAATTTCATAACTCCCCATTGCCCAAATTTTATTATGAAAAATTTATTATTTCGTCTGTTTTGCTACGTTAATATTTACTATACCAATTTATTTAGATTAGCGAGTAATAAAATATTATTACGATTCTAAAATTTACTATCACGATTGTGAAACTTCTAATATTAACAATTTAATTTAACGAAATTAATACCCGATTCATATTTTACCTGTTTCTGAATTGCTTGCAGGCCGAGAAATTGAATTTTTGGATTTTGATTTTTATTTGATTTTCCCTCCCGTTTGTTGTGCCTGGACTCACCGTTGCGGCGATACGCCACCACTGTCGCGACGCTTCAGCCATTCTGTTTCTGTTTGTTGGATCTTCACCACTGCGGCGAACGCTCGTCTTTTTTTTTTCTTTCCTTCTATTCTAGGTTTCTGGTTTCAACCATCTCTCTCTCTTTCTCTCTCCTGTTTCTGTTTTGGTTTCAACTCGACGCCACTCTCACTGTCCGACCACCCTCAACGATCAACTTACATCCACATACACGATACACACGCACTTGCTCAAGCTGATCGACTGGACACCCATGCACACACACACACACACACACACGATCGGCAAAAACAGAGCACACATACACAACTGACGAACAAAATACACACACATACCGCACATGCACGCCCACACTGCCGACGACACACCACTGGACCGACGACCACTGCCGATGACGACACGCACAACACGCACACGCAGCGGCACACCATCAACGCACCCAACAGTCTACTCACACACACCCACACACATGCTGAACGACGAGGACACACACACTCAACGAATGATCGGCGATGATCACCCACACTCCACCGACCGATAGCCAGCGACGATCACGCACCACCACGCCGACTGCACACTGCCGACCCACCTTCTCGTGCTCTGTTTTTTTTTTTTTTCTTTTTGCGTAGATCAACTGGTGAGGGGTTGTTGTAGCTTAACCAAGGTCTTTGATTCGAGGTTTGGGAATACAACTGCTTTAAAACTCGGTAAGAAAAATTTTATTGCCCTTGTGTTCTGACCCGGCATGATCCGGATTAGTCGAAATTAAATGTGGTTATAGGATACCACATGTTTTTCAAAAAAAATTAAAAAAAATCAACTATTTTGACTCAATTAGTTGGAGTTAATTAAAAAATAAATAAAAATTAAAGGGATTATACAATTTTTCAAACCCAATGAGAATGGGAACAATATCTTGCTTCACCGACCCCTATGGATTCTCATTCTTCCCCCGGCTGGCTTTTGAATATGACAGTTTTTTTTGAATGAGAAACACAAGAATCTCTACTGTTCCCTTGTATTTTTAGCCCGCGGTCATCGCGCATGCGCATGGACGTCCGTGTACGCCCTGGACGGTGTCGCGTTGAATTCTTACTTCCTATTTAATTTTTATTTTTATTTTTAAATTATTACAAGAGAAGAATTTGAACACTAGATCTCAAGCTAAGAAATCATACTTGATAATCGTTATAAATCTTGGGTTAATTCTTAGTTCCTCATGCTATACATTAATAAAAGAGAAAATTGGTGAAAAATCCAATTTTTAAAGTCTAATCGGTGAAAAGTCTTTTTGTATTATTAGATTTTAATTTAATCCTTTAAATTACATTTCACTTGTGTTTTAGTCCCGCATTACAGGAATTGTAAAAAACTCTTAGTGAGTACATTGAATTTTTATAGTGAATTTTGTTACATGTAACTAATGTTAGTTACAATTTCATAATTGTTATTTTTTACACATATTTAGGTATTTTTTGTTACATGTACTTTAATTACAAGTTACAATTACATATATATGTGTAATATTTTGTGACGTAACTAAAAAAATATCAAATTTTTTAGTTACATATTAGAGACATGTAACTAACATATTATTGGAACATGTAACTGAAAAAATCAAACTTTTTAGTTATATATTAGAGACATGTAATTAAAAAATTACACATTATTGGCACATATAATTGAAAAATATCAAACTTTTTAATTACATATCAGAGACATGTAACTAAAAATTTATATATAATTAGTTACCTTTAATTAATTATATATATTTTGTGGCATCAAACAAATTTTTTACACACAAAATTGTTACATGTAAAAAAAAATAAAAAAAATTACTTGCAACTAATACAATAATATTACACACAAAATTGTTACATGTAACAGGCGCGTGACTATTATATGTGCAAAACTTTCACATTTTTAAAATATATGAGACTAAATTAAAAAAATTTAACGCCTCTAGGAGTTTTGACCAATTAGAACCTAAATATAGGACCTTTCACCTATTATCCCTTAATAAAATTTGTTTAACTCATTAAATACAAATCTAATATTTAAAGAGTGCAAAATATAGTTTAATTTTTAACTATTTTAGGAATGGGATATGAATTTATTTGGCGGAAGTTTTTCTCCTGAAATTTTTATAAACCAGTCTCATCCATCTTTTCTCCTTAAATCAATCTAAAACATAAATAATTTTTTAAAAAACCACTGGTAATTTATTTTATAAATTTTATTCATCCTGCACTTCAATTTTCTCCCAAAATTTTGTAGACAATTAAAAAAATGTCACGGTCTTAATTTTCACGGTCCACTACCTACTTAACTCACTCGCGACAATAATTTTGCAAAAAATTTAATAATTCAATTAGATATATAATAATTTTTTTTAAAAGTCCAATAATTCCGTAAAAAATTCAACATCATTGTAAGATATGAAAGTTACTGTAATTTTTTATATGAAATTAAATAATTTTTTAATTTTTTAAAAATCATTATAATAGGTGGATTGGACAACAATATTAAATTTGTAAAACTAATTTATTACGATACATGTGTAGAAAAAATCCAAATGTTAGTGCTTTGTATGTTTTACATTGGACTACATGCCAAAAAAGGAAATGGATAGTTTTTCTCATATGCACAAAGAAAAAAAGGGATGATGTAACTTAATCGAATCATAATTCAATGTTACACGTAATCATTCACATTGGGGGAGGGAACAATAAATAGAAATATAGAATAGACCCCAACGGTCCCCATCCACATATCCTCTTGTTCACATTAAATCCACTTTCACATTTAATAAACTGATTTTTTTTTATATATATATTTTTAATTTTTTTTTAATAAGATGTGTCCAGACTAATTTATGTGCACCTCGAGTAATCACCTCACCAAACGATCTTAAGAGTGCATTCCCTTACACCGAACTGGTGCATTCAAGATTTAATTCTTAAAATATTTTCTATGAGAGTTGAATCATGATTAATAAAGAAAAGGGACATCATCTCTTACCAACCGTACTAACCAATTAGGTTAATTAATTGATTTGAACTTCTATATCTATGAATAAATTGTAGTGAAATTATGTTTTACCTATAACATTTATTACTTCATGTTTTTATATTATTTTTGTCATTTGAAGTAGAAATACAAAAATTTCTAAGAATTGAATAAAATCTATTTTCAAAATGTTAAAAGAAAATTATTATATTATTTTTAAAATATATTTATTATTATCTTAATTCACATTTTCTCTTTTTTTAGTCCCCCGATGTATTCATTTGGTTAATATCCTCCTTTTTTTTTTTGTCTTTTAGTTAACATTAATTGGATTAATCGAATGTCGTATTTGATATAATTTTTTTTTTTTTTTGTTAATGGAAACAGGTTTTGGAGAAGGAAGGAGATTTGATATAATAATTAATACCAACTCCCACACCATCACAAACAAATAAATTATCTAAAATAAGACAAAAAAAAGGGGTTAATGACACTTTGCGTCCCTATAGTTTGATCGAATTGCATTTTACACCCATGTGGTATTTTTTTCGTCACTTATTCTACAGTGGTTTAAACTTAAGTGCAATGGTTAATTAACAAAATCTTGTGAAATGACAAATGTACCCTTATACCCGACCCGATACCATATAGTAAATGGATATTTTCAGTCCCATGAGACATGAGAGTATAACTGTCAATTAATATTAAATAATTTATTAATTTTGATTTTTTTGAGATTTATCATTAATTCTAATGAAGAATGTAACCGTTGCATTTTGGTATAAACCACAAGGGTAAGTGCTTACAGAAATAGCATAGAGTACAAAGTGCAATTAGGTTAAATTATAGGAGCAAAAATTCCATTTACCCAAAACTAAAAATGAAAGGTTATGTAATAGTAACTCAAACTTTAATCATTCTTAAAATAAGAGGGGGAAACTAAGGTGGCGTTTGGTTAGTGTTCCCATTTTTTTCAACCTAACTGGGATGGATTGGGTTGAGTTGAGAATTTTGTTTCCTATTAAGAACATAATTGCGTTTGGTAAAGACAATTTTTTTGTTTGTTCTGAAAACAGAATCACGTTTGGTAACGATATTATCTTAGAATTGTTTCCACACCAAAATCAAAAAATCAAAGTGAGAATTTTTTTCTTGACCAAAAAATCAAAAAATCATCAACACATCAACAAGAAATCCATCATGAAGAAATAATGAAATCGGAGATCATCAACTGAACAAGAAATCCATCATGAATGAACAACGAAATCGGAGATCATCACCTGAACAAGAAATCCATTGTGAATGAACAACAAAATCGAAATCGATTTCGTCGATGAGCAACGAAATTGAACCCCAAATCAAATTCAAAAACCAAACCCTAAATCGATTCGAGCAAAATCGAAATTGAACCCCAAACCAATAACAATCGAAATCGAAACTCTAAACCAAATTCAAGAACAAAATCGAAATCGAAACCCCAAACCAAATCGAAGATCGAAATCGATTTCAGTAATGATTGTGAAAACGATTTCGATTTTAAGAATCAAACCCTAAATCGATTTTGAGTTCGAAACGCTAAATCAATTTCAAGAACCAAACCCTAAATCCATTTCAGTAATGAAATCGAAATAGCTGAAGCTTGTCCAAAAAAAAACAAAAAAACGAAGAGCTGAAGAACAGTGATGATTTGAGATTGATTTGCGAATGACGACGATTGACGATTGATTTGCGAACGACAATGATTGACAAAAAGCTGAAGATTTGCGAACGGAGACGATTTGCGATTGACGATCTGCGATTTGCGATTGACGATTTTCTCTCTCTATATATCTTCAATCCCCCTCTGATTTCAATGGCAGCAACGACAGTGATGGAAAGATGACGGGGATGGCAACGACGACGACAAAGACGATGATGGAAGCGAGAAGACGTCGGGAGAGGGAAGGGAATAGGGGAAGACGAAGAGACGAACGACGGTGAGCTTCGACAATTAAAATGAAGACGAACGGAGAAAAAAAAAATGAGCTCAATAGAAGTCGAACAGGGGGTCTCATTAACATTTCATAAAATTCCGAACGTGTCCCTAAATTTGGGTTCAGTTTTTTGGGCACAAAAAAACATGTTTTTTTTTGTTTCTCATTTCCTTAACATTTTGAGAATCAATTCTCATTTTTTGGGTTGGGTTGAGTTTTGTGTTGCCAAATGCATTTTCAAAAATCAATCTCAAAATTTTTGGGTTGGGTTGGGTTGGAATGGAAACACTAACCAAACGGGGCCTAAAAAATTAAAATCTGAACAATAATATTTTTGGGATAATTGGTGTAAGGTCCTAATAATGACACTAAATGAATAAAACCCTTCAGGCCAAATAAATACTTTGGTTTTAATCCCATCTATTAGAGGTTATACAAATACTAAATTTCAATTAGGGTTGCATCACCGACTGCCGCTCACCTGCTAAATTCCAACCGCTGATCACCAAAACTCCGCACCGGTCACTGGAAATTTTATTAGTTACATTCAACATTTTTTAGTAACCTATTTTAATATACTTTTTATTCATGTTTTCTAGTTAAATTTGACTAATTTTCAAATGTCAGTCATTGAAAAATTAATTAAAAAATACATTAGAAAATATAACTAAAAATACACTTAAAATTGTAATTGAAAAATATATTAAAAATATAGTTACATGTAAGTAAAAAATACAATAAAAAATAGGGGCATGCATTAGGAGGTCCTTTTTGCCTTTACAAAGTACCGATCCATAATACTGTTTTTTTTTTTTTGCACAGGTAGCTTCTTTTGTGTTTTTTTGACCAAAATACCCCTCATTCAATGAAGATGTAACTTTCAATGCTAAACATAAAAACACACGAATTTGTTTCGTAGTTCCTGATATTATAAAATTAATATTTTTACATTGTATTAATCAATAAAATGTCATTTTTTTTACGATATGCTAATCATATTTTTTTGGACGTATGAGCCCTATTATGCGTGGATGTTATATGTAACATTCAAAGGCAATGTTGCCAAAAGTTTGCCGCCTCTTTCAATGCGCGAGTTGAATGTAACATTCTCCAATATTCTCAAAATCAACTTTTAGAATGCTTGTTGGATGTAATCTGATTGAACCCAATTGTTTTAGAATATTATCAAACATACATGTTAAATGTAACATTATCTAATAAATCGCAGCTGTTGTAAAAAACGTGTGTGTTGAATGTAACATCATCTAACTGCCGATAATCAAACAAATATGCGTATTGAATGTAATATTGCCTAATAATCGCAGTCGTTGCAAATTCACATGTGTTGAATGTAACACCATCTAAGTGTCAATTATCAAACAAGCATGCGTATTGAATGTAACATTATCTAATAATCGCAGTCGTTGCAAATTTACGGGTGTTGAATGTAACATTCAAGATCGGATATAAGTAAACATTCAAGAAAATCGTTGAAATCAACCAAAAACAAATCTAAGCAAACGATTGTTCGATTTTCAAAAAATTGTTAGATCTAAGTAACAATGATCCACTGAAAATCGTTGAAATCGACAAAAAAAGATCAAATCTAAGCTAGATCTGAACTATTCAAGATCATATCTAAGAAAACATTCAAGAAAATCGTTAAAATCGACCAAAATCAGATCTAAAGCAAACGATTCTTCAATTTTCAAAAAATTGTTAGTCCTAAATAACAACAATTCATTGAAAATTGTTGAAATTGACCAAAAATGATAAGATCTACGCTATATCTAAACTAAACATAATAGATCAGAGAAGCTAACGTTTTCAAATTGAAGAAAAGCTAGATCTGTTTGCGGTGCTCCGACGGTGATGCTCAAACGATGACAGCGATGCTTAGATGATGATGATGGCGATGCTCGAAGACGACGACGACGACAAAGGCAACAGACTAACCCTTTGCGTGGTAAGCGATTTCCTGAAGGTTGCTGGTAGTGACGGCGGCGGTGGAGAGCTGGGATGAAGTGTGAGTGAGTGAAAAAGACCATCTCATCATCATGCCGAGAGTAAGAGAATGGAAGGGCTGGAAATTAGGGTTAAAATGAATCAGGGGCAAATCGGTAATCTTACATTTGGAGTATTTTTAATTTAGGATTAATCAGTTTGTAAGATGATTAGGATGAGAGTTTTCGGTTTATTATAAACTAATTGACATTTATTGGTAATAGAGAATTAATTTTAAGCTTATTAGGTAATTTTTCCTAAAAACTAGTTATATGTAATTAAAAGATATACTAAAAAAAATAGTTAATTGTAACTAAAAAAATCGATGATGGTGACCGGAATTCGACAACTGGCCATGATGGGTGGCCACAAAGGGTGATGTCGGCGATCGACAATGCATATTTCAATTGAAAATATTATATTAGAGATATATAAGACTAAAACACATATTATAATATAATTGAAAAAATTATATTTAATTATGATTTTACTTTAATACATTTGTTGTATTGATACGTTTATTCTTAATTGCAGATTTGTGTTGAAGAAGTTGCATATTTTTTAGATGGACAAATTTTTTTTTTGGAATGAACTTACAACATGTGGTGATAAGACAAAGTACAACTTCTTAGATAAAAATAAAACTTCTTTGGAATTAATCTGTAACTTTTTTTTAATCAATCCCTCAATTACAATCCTAAAAAACTGACGTTGGAACATAATTGGATTTCCAACCTTTTGGTGGACATCAATGGTCCCAATGACGACTAGGGACATTTTTGATATTGAATATGATAATGAAATCATCATATGATTGCATCATTACAAATTTCACCAATGTGGGCTACAACTTTGTGAAATCCACGGCGTGTGGGCCCCGCCTCAGGACAAATAGAATCAGTTTGACGGCGCAGATTAGGAGATGTGTGTACTTTGACCATCATTATGATCCAGTGGAGCGGTGGACCACGTCAGCCGATTCCCCTCAATTTTCAGCCGTTGATCCAACGCTCAATATTCTTCGAGCCAATTTTGTTCCAAATTTGGAAAGAAATTTTTAATGACTTAATTATTGAATTTTTATCCATAAGTTATTTATATATATATTTATATGTTTTGTATTAAAAATAACTTTTACAGTCTTTTCAATGTTTATTTGGGGTGAAAAATAGGATGTAAATAAATAAAGAAGCTCATTTGCTATGGATAAAAGTGGAGGTGAAAAAAAAAAATAAAAAAAATACACAATTTTCTATGGAAATTTTTATCTAGGGGTACACAAAACTTATAAAAATTTTCAACAAAGCACAAATCGAACTTAAAAAAAAAGCATAAAACTTATTCAATAGAAACAAACATGGCATTAGAACGAAACTTAGAAGATTCAAGAGAAAAAATTAAAAAAACAAAACAAAACTAATCAGACTAAACCTTAGAACAGAAACCAAAAATGATACTCTTAGAAAATTAAAATAGAACAAATACTTGCTCACGTGGCTCATTCCTTGCCCCTGCATCTTCTCCAACTGCTGATTCTTCAGTCGGTATTATCAAGAATTCAAGATGATGCTCATGGGAATCAGAGATGAGAATTGAAAATTAGGGTTCTCATGATAATCGATCTGCATAAGAATCAAAGAAATCGAAAACAAACTAAAAAAATTAACGGTCTCAAGATGATGCTCATGGAAGAAGACGAAGAATCGAAAACGAAGAATAAAAAAAGATGAGAATAAGAAGAAGGCAAAAAGAACGAAGGAGAATCGCAAAAGAATGGAGAGGAGAAGAAGACTAACAATGGCGATGAGAGGCGAAGATTGGAGAGTGGAGAACACTGGAGAATCACTAGCGACGGAGTGAAATGAATGACAAAACCCTAAAAAATATATTTAAGCAGTGCTTGTTCGGTCAAATAAGGTGATAACGGGTTTGGTATGACGAAACCTGTTGTCTAACCCTATACCCAAAAAAAGTGATCAAGTTAAACCTGCGTTTCAACCCTATGTATCATACATCCGATTTTTGTGGGTCGGGTCAGTCGGGTTACATGGGTGGGTTGGGTATTTCGGATCCTTGAACACCCTATTTTTATCGGCATCAATATGGGAAAAAATTGAAGGAAAATAATGAAGAGTTATTAAAAGAGAAACTATAATTATAATTGTACATTTGATAATATAATTTTTAATTTATTTTTTCAATATATTAGGTTAAAATAATAATTTAAATAAGTGATACTTATAGGAAGTGATCGATTTATTTTGTTATCAAATATATTTATTTTAGTAAGTAATAAACGAATTTAATTTGATGTGTTCAATTAAGTTATCAAATCGAAAATTTAACACACGTGACTCATGATAAATAATTTTAAAAAATAATATATATTAAAAAATAGTTGAAGCTCGATTAGAAACACTAAAAATATGAAATACTTACATGTAAAATCAATGGATAAATAATAGACGATTTAATTGACTATCTAGTATCTAGCATGTTGAATTAAATCTTGTTGCTAATTGATTTTTTGAGACTTTCCATACCATAATATAAGTCAAATAAATTATTTTATTTGGTACTAGATTTAGTATATGAGATAAGGTTACGAAAAATCTATTATTTCTTCCGCATGTAATTAACTCTTTCATGCAAACCGGGACTAAATATTTCGTGCAAATCTATTTCATATCATTTTTTTTTGGGAATTTTCAGATCATAATATAAGCTAAAGAAATTATGACACCATGTGATCTTGAGGTTGGACTTTCTAACATAGTAAATATACCTGTAAAAATAATTTGTAATAATGATAGAAAAAAGTCAATGGATATCCAAAAGAAATTTTGAGCTTTTAAATACAAATAAAGAACACTAGATCGAAAAGACCCAATACATACGATACACTCTCACAATTACATGTTGTATTTAATTTATATATAAAATATTTACTAGATATAATAAATATTATATAAGTACATGTAAATCTGTAACTAATATTACATAGGTACATCTACGTAATATTGGTGCAAACACATGCATGACTAATACGCAAGTAAAAATCCATTTAAGGAATTAAATAAAAAATTATGTTTTAAATAAAACTAATAACATATTACACTCGTTATTTGGGATTAACCACTAATTTTCTTTATTATTTATGAGGCTATTCGAATTTTATTTTATTTTATAAAACTAATAATGAAAATCTATTCTCGAATATATTATAATTTGACATGATATATGAGTTTAAAATTTTAAACCAACAACAAACCAATATGATGTTAAGTTAATTTAATTGTAAATAAAACGACAATGTAGTGATATGTAGTATGCATAACTCTTTATATTTATGGATGTCAACATATTCGAAATTACTAACCTGAGTCTCCTTTAAATTTATTTACATTTTTGTCTCTCTCCGACCTTTCAACGGCTGATTTTTAATGATTTTTTTTTTTTAAAGAAACTGGCCCTCACAGGACTAGTTTGTCAGTGGTGGCAGTCCCCTCCCCCAATTATATATATTTATATAATTTTAAAATTAGTTTAATATTTTAAAATTAAAAATTATATATACAAATTAATTAATTATACATAAAATCAAACCTCCCCCCCCACCCAAAAAAAACAAAAAAAAACAAACTATATCCGTCCATAGCATGACCGGATTTAGTTTTGGTTAATTTCACTTAACCCCCAGGGTTAAGTGAAGTTAACCCCAACCTCCAAAAAAAAAATTGAATTTTTAATGTTTTCGGCAACTTTGAGTTAATTAACGGTGGTCTATCAGTATTTTAAATAAATCTATTTTTTTTTTTTTTTGCATAAATGACGTTCAAAACACTCCATAATACTTTTTACAACATTAAAAACGGACAAGTGAACGATTTTTAAAAAATTGTTAAGTTGGCCAAATTAGCTGTTTTGATGAAGGCATAATTTTTTTGACAATTTGGAGTTAATAAAAGATGGTCTATCCGTAATAGAAATGAAACTAAAAAAATATTCTTTAGAAACTGGTCATTGAAAGGCTGGAGAGACCAAAAAATGTAAAGATATTTAAAGGGCATCTAGGTTAATAATTTCAGATCTTTTGGAACTCATAAATGTAAAGAGGTTGTAGTATGCACTACAACCCTACTACCTATACATCACCTATTCTAATTTATTTGATTTTCCTTTTTCTGGGATAATTTGACTTGTATTTTAACAAATTATCTCTCTGAAAGATTTAAAAAGCGTATTCCCCATATCGATCAGGTGCATTCAGAATTTTATCCTTGAAGTGTTTGTTGGAGAATCAAACAAAGATTAATAAGAAAAATGAGGCCTTGTTTGGTTCTCTTGTTTATGTTAAAATAATTGAACCTGCCATGGTGGCAGCCCCCCACTGACAGAGATTGGGTGGGGGGGAGGGGGCTGCCATGGTGGCAGCCCCCCACTAACAAACTGGCTCTGTGAGAATCGGTTTCTTTAAAAATTTTGTTTTTTAGAAACTGGTCATTGAAAGGCTGGAGAGACCAAAAAATGTAAATAAATTTAAAGGAGATCTAGGTTGGTAATTCAGATTTTTTGGAACTCATAAATGTAAAGAGGTTGTAGTGCACTACCTATACATCACCCATTCTAATTTATTTGATTTTCCTTTTTCTGGGATAATTTGACTTGTATTTTAACAAATCATCTCTCTGAAAGATTTAAAAAACGTACTCTCCATATCGATCAGGTGCATTCAGAATTTTACTTTTGAAGTGTTTGTTGGAGAATCAAACAGAGATTAATAAAAAAAAATGAGGCCCTGTTTGGTTACTGTTTATGTTCCCTAATTCTCGTTTCTGTTAAAATAATTGGGTCTAATATGCATAAACGCTTTTGGTATTTTAAATATGTTTATATTTCTAAAATTTTGAGAGTAAATTTTTTATTACTATTCACTCAACTACCACCACTCTTCACATGCCACCATATATTTAAAAAAAAAAAAAATGTTGCAACTAAATATGTTTTTTATTTTTGTTTAAAAAAATTAATTTTAAAACAATAACTATTAATAAATATATTTCTATTTTTAAAATATTTCGAATTTTCATCAATCCTATCTCAATCGGACTCATTCTCTTGCGTTGATTTGATTTTGAAGCCGCGAACACGTGGCTAGCGAAGGAGGTGACACGTGACAAAGAAGAATTTATCCTTTGCTTGTGAGAAGAGACTTAGTGGGCCCCCACGTGTCTGTCCTATGTTAATGGTCCACAAGTGGAGTGATCTTTCGGTTTTTTTGGGGCTGCCCTACTCTTTTTCGACTTCCCAAATATTCACTCATCGGGTCACATCAGTTTCATTTCCATCTGTACTAGCCGGAATCAATGGACGGCTCAGATCGCCCCAATCAAGGTGTTATCGTATATAATTTTTTTTTTTTAAGTTTATCTACGTCATTTTATGCACATTCGAGTAATTATTTCACCGAACGATCACACAGTCTTTTATATTGACTTGTTATATTTAGAATTAAATTCAAAATTTAATTAACACATGATGTGTTTGATTGAAAAAATAGAAAAAAAAATAAAAAATGAGAGGATAATATTTTTATTTATTGTAAAAAAAAATAATTATTTTATCTATTGTTGTTTGGTTAGAAAAGAAAAATAAAATGAGTGAAAATAATTTACTATTTTACTTTAATATATTATAAAAATAAATTAAAAATTATATTATCAAATATATAATTATAATTTTATTCATTATTACTTTTGTCCATTGTTTTCTTCTATAGTGTAAAGGAAAAAAATTGTTTCCAAAATTATATATTTTTTTTTTTATCCCAATTTTACATCCAACCAAATAAAATATTATTTATTTATTTATTCATTTTTTACCCAATTAAATGCATCCAGAGTATTTTTAGAAGAATCGAAGACAAATGTTCAGACAGTTGTGGAGTGTCTTATCATATATGAAAACCCTAGTGTTGGTGGAGCCGGTGGGGCCAAATGTTCAGACAGTCGTGGGTCCGGCTGAGGTTGTCACCGACGGTAGCAAGTGCCTACTAGCAACAATCGCCTCCCCCACCACTACACTTTTTCTCTTCCTTCTTAATCACGATCACCACCCTCCCTTTCCTCTGCAACCCCCCATATTCCATTCTCTCTCTCTACTTTCTCTCTCTAGAATATCACTGAAATTAATGCAGTTTGCTTGAAGCTTCGTCCAGCTAATTGTGGTGGTGAATTCACATAGTTGATTTTCAGCTGATTTTAATGGGTCTTACGACTCTTACCTCTCTGCAAGTCTGCATGGATTCATCGGACTGGCTACAGGTAGCCATGCATTCTCATTGTCAATTTCTGTCTCTTCTCTCTCTCTCTCAAACACTACAGGTAGCCATGCATTCTCATTGTTTCTCTCTCTCTAAAACTCTACATTCATCATCTCGATCATTTTCATTTTTAAGTATATTGCCATTTTGAACTAAACGACAGATTTAAGGAATTTGATGTCTTTTATCGTACAATTATCGAAACAATTCTCTGACAATTTCAATTCTCTCTCTCTCTCTCTCTCTCTCTCTCTCTCTCTCTCTTTCTAGGGTTCGATGAACGAAGAGAATTTATTAATGGATTCTTCCTCATCTCCCTCCTCCGGTGACATTCTGACGTGTCCACCGCCGCTGATGGAGAGGCGGCTGAGGCCCCAGCACGACCCTTCTCTCAAGTGCCCTCGCTGCGACTCCTCCAACACCAAGTTCTGCTACTACAACAACTACAGCCTCTCCCAGCCCCGCTACTTCTGCAAATCCTGCCGCCGCTACTGGACCAAAGGCGGCACCCTCCGCAACATCCCCGTCGGCGGCGGCTGCCGGAAAAACAAGAAGTCGTCGTCGTCCTCCTCCAGTTCCAAGAAACAACAAGAGGTTAATCAGCACCAACCCATGGTTCATAACCCGGTCACCGGTGATCCGTCTAATGGCCCCCGGATTCCGACCGACCTCCGGCTCTCCTTCCCGGAGCTTCAGTTCTCACACCTGTACGGTAACCCTATGATGGAAAACGATCACAATGTTCCCAGACAGATCGAGTTCATGGAGAGAGGTTACGAGGGTAATTTGGGTAATTTGTCGGGGAGTATCATTCCAATGGGCCATGATTTCATGGGTAGAGGTGCACAAGAGTTGGGTGTGGTTGCGGGTCTTGGGGATATGGGTGCTCCATTCGGGTTTTCCTCCTTTGACGGTAACAATGGAGATTTCTTGAACAATTATCATCATAGACTAATGCTGCCTTATAATGGACAAGAACACGATTTTGTTCCGGCTCAGAGTACGCAAGACGTGAAGCCAAACACCCGGCTCCTTTCCCTCGATTGGCAACAGGATCAGGGTTGTTCCGATGTTGGAAAAGACTCCTTCGGATACCTAAACAGTATCGGGTCGTGGGGCGGGTTGATGAATGGATATGGATCATCCACCACAAATCCGCTAGTTTAAAAGCCTCAACAGTTAAAATTCAGTACCGATTCAGTCGCGACATTGGAAACTTTGGTGACGTTTGTTTACTGTTTCTGTTCTCAAATTCTATTTACGCTCCCATAAAATTTTGAACATAAACAAAAATTGAAAACAATTTTGTTTTGTTCCCAAAAAATTATTCTATAATTTTGGGATCAAAACAAAAAACAAACAAACAAAATTGTTTTCGTATTTATGTTTTTGTTTCCGTTTTTCAGGAGATGAAAATAGAAATTTAAGAACAAAAATACTAAACGAAGATGGTCGTTGTTATCGGTTTATCTAATCCAATATAAGTTATTACCTGATGGAAAGTTTTTTTTTTTTAAATGTTTCTTTCTATTAAGGTTGTTTTTTTTTTTTTTTGTTTTTTTTTTTTTAAGGGTTTAGGGAGTTGATTAGGGGAGTGTGAATGGGAATGTATGAGTTCAAATATGACTGCTTTTTAGTGGTTTAATTTAATGTTGATATTTAATATTTTAATTTGATTTGATGGTCTTGGTTTGTTAATTGGAAGACAAAATTCAAAGATTTTAGGATTTTTGGGGATATCGAGGAAGATATATTTACGGCAGCATGCTTTTAGTACTTTAAACATGTTAAAACCCCTTTGTCTTGTGCTTCTTGTAATTGGTTTCTCTTTATATTGGTGAAACATGTTTCCATT
This sequence comes from Eucommia ulmoides, assembly GCA_016647705.1. Classification (NCBI taxonomy): domain Eukaryota; kingdom Viridiplantae; phylum Streptophyta; class Magnoliopsida; order Garryales; family Eucommiaceae; genus Eucommia; species Eucommia ulmoides. Next base: position 6,166,504 of record CM028334.1, on the reverse strand, counting down.
TCTCTTTATATAGTTGCAAAGAATTTTTTTAATAACCACTTAAATTTTAAATATTAAAAATTTTAAAAGTCAAATTTTAAATGTTAAAATTATAAATGTTAAATTTATTAAGTGTTAATATTTTTTATTTTAAAAAAATATTTTTGTACAAATTTTTATTCCTAAAATAATTTTTACAACTTTATTTTTTTAAAATATTTTTTTTCTCAATCTAATATTTTATATATCTGTAATTTTTTGTGTATAACTTTTTTTGTGAGATTTTACAGTATTGGTGTAAAATGTTAGTTGTAATAATTAGATATTTTATGGTATTAAGTGATAAATTTTAAAAAATTAAGTGAATCACACACCACTTAAAATTTTGAACAATTTTTTGAGTGATTTTTTTTTAAAGTGATTACTCAATTTTGTTATCAAATGCACTTAATTTAATAAGTACTTAATACATTCAATTTTAAGTGTTTAATTAAGTTATCAAACGAGGTCTTAGTCTAGCGATTATCTAGTATATTTTTCTAATGAGAAATTTAGTGTGCGAAGAATTTCATCATAGCATTTTGCATGAATAAAAGTTTTTTATTTATGTTCTTAAAAAAATGGAATATAAACATTACTTTGGGACAATTTTATTATGTTCTAGATTTCTGTTCAAAAAAAGGTGTAAAACGAAGTATATCTTTTTTATTTATGTTTTTAGGAACCGAAACAAAAATGAAGGAATAAAAACAGTGCATAAAATAAAAAAGTGTAGCATACTAATATAAGAAGTGTCGGTTTGGTAAGATTTTGAAAATGAGAATAAAAATGATTGATTCAAAATGTATTTGATGTGAGGGAAAAGAGAAAGATAGAAATGTGATGATGATGAATAAAGTTTTAGAAACTAAAAAGAGGGAAAAAGCTTTTATATATATATATATATATATAATATCAGCTCATTTATATTCAGGACCGTTGGATCATGAGACAAACATCAAAGACATTCCCAACCGTTGGATGAGATTTAATTTACATATAAATTGAAAATCAAAATTAGGGTTGGCCGCTCCTACCCACTCTCTCTGTTAACTCTCTGCCTCACCCTCTTTGTGTTAACTCTCTGCCTCACCCTCACTCTCACTCGATCTTCCTCCATCGCCGATCTTCCGCCATGGCCATCCCAGTCGCTCGCCGTCGCCATCTCTGTCGCCATCGCCTTCGCGTCCCCCCGCTGTTGCCGAAATCGAATCCGTAGCTCACCGTCTCCATCGGCGAATCTCGCCATTGCCTTCGCCGCTCACCACCGCTCACCATCGTTTCACTCACTGCTCCCGATCTCACTGCCGATCTGGTTCAAAATGGCCAGATCGAGACGGCGGTGGTCGGATTTGAAGGCGGTGAAGTTCGACGACGGTCTGGCTGGATGGTGATGCGTCGTGGTGGTTGGATTTGGGGGCGATGACGTTCGAGGTGGTCGGATCTGGATGGTGATGGCCGGCGGTGGGCGGAATTTGAAGGCGGTGAAGTTCGGCGACGGTCTGGCTGGATGGTGATGCGTCGCGGTGGTCGGATTTGGGGGCGATGACGTTCGAGGTGGTCGGATCTGGATGGTGATGGCCGGCGGTGGGCGGATCTGGATGGTCGGGGTGGCTCTGTCCCGTCTCTTCTTCGCTCCCTTTGTCTTCTCTTAGCCACCAGCACGCCACAACACCATTGATTTGGCACTGCTTCCTCTACCCCTCTCTCAGACGCCACAACACTGTATGTATGTATGTATATATATATATAGGTATGTATGGTATTTGATGTAATTTGAGTTTAAGATTTCTAATTTGATACATTAGTAGTTATTGGATTCTCTCTTGGCCTCCCATTTTCTCTGGTGGAGACGTAATGCAAAGGAAGAAATCCATCAGTTGTTAAAATCCATCAGTTATTGAAATGCAAAGGAAGAAAGTTCTAGGGCAAATCCTTGCAATTTCTAAAAATTAAGATTTTTCAGTTGAAATTCACTATTCAAATTCTTGCTCATTGGTTTTTTTAATCAAGTTTAAAATTTAGTTTTTGTAGTGGAACTGCAAATGAAGTCCAGCAGCAGCAGTGGAACTGCAAATCTGTTCTTGATTCTTTCCCTTTATTTGTTTTTAGTTCTTTGTTTTCTCTCTTTTCAACCCTAATACAGTCTTTTGGGGGCGATGACGTTCGAGGTGGTCGGATCTGGATGGTGATGGCCGGCGGTGGGCGGATCTGGATGGTCGGGGTGGCTCTGTCCCGTCTCTTCTTCGCTCCCTTTGTCTTCTCTTAGCCACCAGCACGCCACAACACCATTGATTTGGCACTGCTTCCTCTACCCCTCTCTCAGACGCCACAACACTGTATGTATATATATATATATATATATATATATAGGTATGTATGGTATTTGATGTAATTTGAGTTTAAGATTTCTAATTTGATACATTAGTAGTTATTGGATTCTCTCTTGGCCTCCCATTTTCTCTGGTGGAGACGTAATGCAAAGGAAGAAATCCATCAGTTGTTAAAATCCATCAGTTATTGAAATGCAAAGGAAGAAAGTTCTAGGGCAAATCCTTGCAATTTCTAAAAATTAAGATTTTTCAGTTGAAATTCACTATTTAAATTCTTGCTCATTGGTTTTTTTAATCAAGTTTAAAATTTAGTTTTTGTAGTGGAACTGCAAATGAAGTCCAGCAGCAGCAGTGGAACTGCAAATCTGTTCTTGATTCTTTCCCTTTATTTGTTTTTAGTTCTTTGTTTTCTCTCTTTTCAACCCTAATACAGTCTTTTGTTCAGATCCCCCCTTATCAGATCTGTTCTTGATTTAGTGGTGGTGGAAGTGGCAAAGTTGGGAGATGGAAGAGAAGGGCGATAGAGGGGTGACCAAGCAGATACAGAGTTGTGTCTGACTATCTGTTCGTTTAGTTTATCTGCTTCTGATTCGATGGCGTTCATTTACTATTTATTTAGTGAGCTTAAATGGCGTTAGTTTACTGTTTCTTAATGAGCTTCGATGGCATTCGTTTAGTGTTTATTTAACGAGATCAATTATCTCCCCTAATGTGTTTTTGTCAATGCTCGAACAGGTAGCTTCGGTTTTAGCAAATTCTCACGCTCTATTTCTCCGAAATTTCAGGTATGTTGAACCTCAATTCTAATTTCGGTAAGTTCAACCCTAATTTCAATCTTCTCACTAATTTGATAGTGTTTGTTTATTTTTTTTATTCAGTGTATATGTTTAATTCCCCTGTTTTCTTTGATGGCGTTTGTTTAGTGTTTATTTAGATGGTGTTTGTTTAGTGTTTTTGTTCTCAAAGAACTTGGAACACGAATGTGTTTGTTTAGTGTTTCTGTTCTACTCTCATGTTCTCTTTGATGGCGTTTGTTTAGTGTTTTTGTTCTCAAAGAACTTGGAACATGAATGTGTTTGGTTTATTTTTGTTTTTTCTCTCTATTCAAAGTTTTCTGGGAGCAGAAACAGTAACACTAACCAAATGTTATTAATTATTGAAATGGCGTTTCATTTGCTGCAACTTAATCTGGAATTTTGATCATTTGTGCTATGTAGATCATTTGTGATTACTATTTTGAATTTATAATCAGATTTCTTCAAGGCCCCCAGATTGATCCGGCTACTGATAGGAAGATAACCCAATCCAAAGAAGTTATAGTACAGCTCATCAACTACACTAAAAGTGTGGTACGTGTTCTTATTGTATTTTTTGAAAATCGGTACTTGCATTCATTACAAAATGAAGTCAGTTTTTGTTCTTTTTAATCCATAATGATGCTTATGAATCCTATCTCATGGTGATTTTTCTATGAATTTGATAATCTTTTTAATCAAATTATTCCCACTGAAATATATCTAGGTAAAAGTTTTGGAATTTGTTTCATCTCCTGCTTATGTGTGATTAGAAGGTACAGTTTTCAAATGATTCTAGAATTCTTCACATGGATAAGTGTTTTTGGATTGTAATGTTTTGCTACATTTCCACTTTGATTAGTTGGCATTTTCTATTTTTACTTTTTTTTTTTTTTTTTCTGTTTATTTATTTTCTTCTTTTTCTGTTTTTTTTTTTTTCGTTTCTCTGTTTTTTCAGTTTTTTTCCTTTTGTTTTTACCTTTATGAGATTAATTAGATATTTTGTTGATTAACTATTTTAACTTTAATTTTTTTCGACCTAAAAAGGATTATTACTCTATTATGTAATAAGAGAATTATTTTATTTAACTTATTTTAATCCAATCATGTATTTGTTGTTGTATTAGATTAGTTGTGTATTGTGATAAGACCAAAATTATATTCACGTCATAACTCAAGTGGTGTGGTGGTGGTATTTGTTTGTGTTGAGTAACACATGAAAAGATAAACCTCTTTTTATTTTATTTATTTTTTCTGCTTTTCCTGTTTTTATTTTATTTTTTCCTGTTTTCTGTTCTTTATTTAAATGTTCTTTGTTGGCTTCTTGGGTGAGGATATATTGATGGTTCTAAGTTTTTGTGGAATCTCAAATGCTTTAACTTCAAGTAACTTCATCACCCCGAGACGCCATTGATTATTATAAACATCTATCCATTTGATATGGTAAAATTAATGCATTAGTAGTTTTTTTATTTTTGAATTTTTTAATATTTCCCCAAGCAAAGTCTTTCTTTTTTTATTGGGAATAAATAATGTGTGAAATGGCGTTTCATCTTGATTGTTATTAATTATTGATGTTCAATCGTTATTATTAATAATATTCAATCGCAAGGTAGCATTTGGTTTCGGTTTCGGTTTCTGTTTATGAATTGTTTCTGTTTCTGTTTCTGTTTCAGTCAAGGGCTTAGATGGTGAAGGTCGCCGACGGTTTTAGCAAATTCTCACGCTCTATTTCTCCGAAATTTCAGGTATGTTGAACCTCAATTCTAATTTCGGTAAGTTCAACCCTAATTTTAATCTTCTCACTAATTTGATAGTGTTTGTTTATTTTTTTTATTCAGTGTATATGTTTAATTCCCCTGTTTTCTTTGATGGCGTTTGTTTAGTGTTTATTTAGATGGTGTTTGTTTAGTGTTTTTGTTCTCAAAGAACTTGGAACATGAATGTGTTTGTTTAGTGTTTCTATTCTACTCTCATGTTCTCTTTGATGGCGTTTGTTTAGTGTTTTTGTTCTCAAAGAACTTGGAACATGAATATGTTTGGTTTATTTTTGTTTTTTCTCTCTATTCAAAGTTTTCTGGGAGCAGAAACAGTAACACTAACCAAATGTTATTAATTATTGAAATGGCGTTTCATTTGCTGCAACTTAATCTGGAATTTTGATCATTTGTGCTATGTAGATCATTTGTGATTACTATTTTGAATTTATAATCAGATTTCTTCAAGGCCCCCAGATTGATCCGGCTACTGATAGGAAGATAAGGAACCCAATCCAAAGAAGTTATAGTACAGCTCATCAACTACACTAAAAGTGTGGTACGTGTTCTTATTGTATTTTTTGAAAATCGGTACTTGCATTCATTACAAAATGAAGTCAGTTTTTGTTCTTTTTAATCCATAATAATGCTTATGAATCCTATCTCATGGTGATTTTTCTATGAATTTGATAATCTTTTTAATCAAATTATTCCCACTGAAATATATCTAGGTAAAAGTTTTGGAATTTGTTTCATCTCCTGCTTATGTGTGATTAGAAGGTACAATTTTCAAATGAATCTAGAATTCTTCACATGGATAAGTGTTTTTGGATTGTAATGTTTTGCTACATTTCCACTTTGATTAGTTGGCATTTTCTATTTTCACTTTTTTTTTTTTTTTTTTTTTCTTTCTGTTTATTTATTTTCTTCTTTTTTTTTTTTTTTTTTTCGTTTCTCTGTTTTTTCAGTTTTTTCCTTTCGTTTTTACCTTTATGAGATTAATTAGATATTTTGTTGATTAACTATTTTAACTTTAATTTTTTTCGACCTAAAAAGGATTATTACTCTATTATGTAATAAGAGAATTATTTTATTTAACTTATTTTAATCCAATCATGTATTTGTTGTTGTATTAGATTAGTTGTGTATTGTGATAAGACCAAAATTATATTCACGTCATAACTCAAGTGGTGTGGTAGTGGTATTTGTTTGTGTTGAGTAACACATGAAAAGATAAACCTCTTTTTATTTTATTTATTTTTTCTGCTTTTCCTGTTTTTATTTTATTTTTCCCTGTTTTCTGTTCTTTATTTAAATGTTCTTTGTTGGCTTCTTGGGTGAGGATATATTGGTGGTTCTAAGTTTTTGTGGAATCTCAAATGCTTTAACTTCAAGTAACTTCATCACCCCGAGACGCCATTGATTATTATAAACATCTATCCATTTGATATGGTAAAATTAATGCATTAGTAGTTTTTTTATTTTTGAATTTTTTAATATTTCCCCAAGCAAAGTCTTTCTTTTTTTATTGGGAATAAATAATGTGTGAAATGGCGTTTCATCTTGATTGTTATTAATTATTGATGTTCAATCGTTATTATTAATAATATTCAATCGCAAGGTAGCATTTGGTTTCGGTTTCTGTTTATGAATTGTTTCTGTTTCTGTTTCGGTTTCTGTTTCAGTCAAGGGCTTGGACAGTGAAGGTCGCTGACGGTCGTATTTGGATGGTCGTCAGCCACCCAAAGCTTCTTCATCTCCATTCATAGGTACTCTCCTCTCTCCATTCATCTGTTTCTGTTTTTGTTCCTGTTTTTTGTTTCTGTTCATGTTCTGTTTGGTTGCAACAAGGTTGCCATTTGATCGTAGGCGTGGTGCATTTTCGTACTGTTTTTGGTGCGCATGCATTAGATTGAGACACACAGTGTTTTGCTTTTTAAAATCTGACAGCAAAACAAGGTGGACTCTTTTTCTTCTTGCAAGGTAAGGTAATTTATTTAGGATTTTTGTTTCCATATTTATGTTTGTTTAGAATTTTTGTTTCCATATTTATTTTTATTTAGTGTTGTTGTTACCTCATTTTTGTTTCGGAACTGAACAAAATGGTTCTTCAAGTGGCGTATGTTTAGTGTTTCTATTCCATGATTTATGATTCTGTTTCCATAAAACTTGGAACAAGAAACAGAAAATGTAAGAACAAATAAGTCATTTTCTGTTCTATTTTCCTGAATTTTACAGCACACTTATGAAGAAGAGGCTGTTGGCTCATGTCGGTCTTTTGTCGTTGGCTATGGAGAGATTTTTTTTTGGTCTCAAAGAATAGAAAGAGAAGCAAAATTTTTTTTGTTTAGTTTTCTTTTTCTGATTTAGTCGTGGACCATTGCTTAGAACGACGAATTCTAACAACTTTTATACACAGGCGCCGTGCCCAACTGCCAAGATCGTCGGGAAAAGCACTATTAGGACGGAAATGGACTGATGTCGAGCAGCAAAGGTTCTGTTACCTGTTTCTGTTCTATTCCCTGTTTCGGTTTCTGTTTCTGTTTCTGTTCCCTGTTTCTGTTTCTGTTCTGTTCCCGTTCCCTGTTTCTGTTTCCGTTTCTGTTCTTAACATTAGGTGTTTTACAGAATTCAGGCTAAACCTCAACCCTAATTTCTCTTTTCATTTGTTTATTGTTCTCTTTCATGGCGTTTGTTTATGGTTTATTTAGATGGCGTTTGTTTAGTGTTTCTATTCTCAGAAACTTTAATGGTTTTGGATTTTGATTTTGAATTCACCTTGATCAAATGCATCTGAGGCGTTTGTTTTAGTTTTCTGCTTCTGTGCTTTGGTCCTAACTGCCAAGATCGTCGGGAAAAGCACTATTAGGACGGAAATGGACTGATGTCGAGTGGCAAAGGTTCTGTTACCTGTTTCTGTTTCTGTTCCCTGTTTCTGTTTCTGTTCCCTGTTCCCTGTTTCTGTTATGTTCCCGTTCCCTATTTTTGTTTCCGTTTCTGTTCTTAACATTAGGTGTTTTACAGAATCCATAGCTTGAGTAGAGCAATCCGTAAATCTATGTTTGAAAATTGGAAGGCTCAATGTGTGCAAGATATTACAAGGTATACTCTATAGTACTTGATTATTGGTTATCGGTTAGTGGTTATGTTGGTTAGTGGTTATATTGGTTATTGGTTGTATAGATTTGAAAATAGGAGTCAATAATTTTAAATGTTGTTTAATCAAAGTGTATTTTTTTATTTTTTGAATTTTTACCCAATATTCTCTGTATTGGCGACGCATATGTGCTTTGTAAATTTGTAATTGTAAATTTTGTTAAATTGTTTCCCATTGTATAGTTTATTTGTACTCGGGTATATTGATGATTGTTTCTCATTAATTGAATGGTTATTGAACCTTTTGTATAAGATTAATCAGATCAAATTAATAGTGAGTTGAATGTTTTTTACATAATGATACTACCGAAGAGGTTAAGAAAATATTGGGGAAGGGCCATGGGTAAGTGAAACGCCATCTTAATGTATAAAGGCATTCATTAATTTCGTTGATTGTTGTACGAATTGGGTGAAAAAGTTCTACATTGGTAGAGATATTATAAGGTAATTAAGTTATTGTTATTTGTTTTAGTAATATTTGTTTCAGGCACGGATTTGTTGTCTTTGAAAACACGTGTTAACAATTTAAATTAATTATTGTTTTTTATGTTTGTGGTTGTGGTTACTGGCAGTATATTCTGTAAATTTTTTTTTTATGTTGGGTCTGTTGATTTTTCTACTTAATTGCGTAAGTATTAGGTTTTCTTTTTTCGCCCGTGCCTTCAGGCACGGGTTATATGCTAGTATATATATATATATATATAATAAAGCATGAATTTAAAAAATAATGATATATTAGATTGAGAATTGTGAGTATTGTTTTTGTAAAATTGTTTCGAAACAAGAGTTAACCCTTAGTATGCACAAAAAGATGAAATAAATATAATTATTACAATTATTAAGGAATCTCAAATCAGAGCATAATTAATTTGGGATTTTTAATTTATAGACCCTAAGAAAAGTATAACTTACAAAATGAATCTTCAACTACCTAATATAATTTTTTTAAACCATCGAAATTCTTAGAAAATGGTCCTTATTGTTTGTCCTACCATTTTGCCTATATTTACAATTCATTGCCACTCGGTGCTCTGCAAAAGCGTAAGACAATATGGGAAGTGACAATTTCCAAAAGCAACACACCGCTCCAATAGTTTGGTTGTTGCGCTGCGAGCCTGTGTTGTATGATAATCAAGCACCCTACCATATAGGGCTCAGCATATGTAGATAATTGCTAGTTGCCATAACCCACTCGGTCTTCTCTCCAGAACGTTCGAAAAACCCTACCTCTCTGTTGCAACGATGCTCCCTCGCAAGCAAAAAAATGGCAAAAGCATATGATACGCAGTACTCGCCAACTCGAAATAGAGCAAATTCAAAACATTCACAAGGTTTGTTGTGTTTGTTCACCTTGAGTAAGGCAATTAGTATTGAGAATGGTAACTGTTCATGTTGGGTTTGTTCTTTGGGAATTGTTTACAAAGAATGGAGTTATTCTAGCTATCTACATGTTTTGATACTAATATTGGTACAATAAAATATAAGGGGCATGTGTTTTTATATTTTTTGTGTTTGCATTTTGTCTGTGGAATGTTCTTATGGGTCACTTGGGAAAAACCCTTTTTATAAAGGTATATATTTGATTATTGGATGTTCAACCAATAAAAAAGAGGTAGACCTACTGATGTTCTTTTTTTCAATAATCTGTTTCTCAATTTTCACTGTTCGTGGATGTTCATGTTCTTGTGTGTGTCGAAAATCCAGATGCATCTACTTTTGTGTGTGCCTACAATATTCTTGCATGTTTTGTTTTTGATCAATTTGATGTTGTTGTGAATGTTTCATGTGTGGATGTTTTATATTTGCATGCTATATTGTGGTAATATTCTTTGTGGTTGATGAATGTTTATTTTCCAGTTGTTGTTTTTGTGAATGTCCAAACTGATTTCGTACATAAATGCATGTTGTTCACTTAGTTTCGAGGAGGCAATGTGAAAATGTTCATACTAGATTCCCAACCTGTTTGACGTATTTGTGAATGTCCATAATGTAGTGTGAATGTACATACCAGAGTCTCTTCGTTTGACGTTTTTATGAATGTCCATACGATTGTGAATGTCCGCAATGTTGTGAAAGTCCATGTGATTGTGTTTTTGGATAAAACGTTAATGCATTGTGAATGTCCATATGAGAATGCAACGTTTTCTTAGTATGATGCAATGTTTTCTTAGTATGCGCTGACATTTTTGCAAATGGTCTGCAAAAATTAAACCAAAAACGGAAAATATGTCTCAATTTCAGAGCAGACCGTTTTCGTACCGATGTAATATCAAACGAGCGGTCGATTTGCTTAAGGAATGCAAGCTCAACAAGAAGCACAAGGAATTGTTGTCAAAGACACCTTTCACAAAAATATCTGAGATGTTGTACGATAGTAAATTGCGATTGGAAAACGTTCAAAAGAATGACAGTATAACGACTCGATTTCCCAAGGCCGCCACGCAGTTTCTCCATTTGGAGAATTAATACTAAAACTGAATATCCATTATAAATCTGATAAATTTTATAACTACGGAGACAATTATAATTATCGATTTAAATTTTATAGTACTATAATAATAATTATACTCAATTTATCGAGTTAATTTTTTATAATGGTAAATACTAACTACAATTATTACAAATAGAAATTTTAATATAATTCCTGACGTAGTTTCATTCTCACTGGCTCTGCAATCAAAACTGTAGGGTGATGAGCTAAAGTTCAGTATAATTTTCAACCCTTTTACTACGTGCATTTAATCCATTCCTAAATAAAACACATAGACATATTTTTCACATAAATTCCACATAAAAATCCTAAATATTTCATGAAAAATAGCAACTAAAAATTAACGACAACTCTCGCATGAATCACATAATCAAGAGAGAAATTAAATACAAATATTAAAAGAGTTAGAAATTCTAACTGAAATCCGAGCCAAAATCCGAACTGAAGTCGTCATTGTATTCAGTTAATTTTATTAATCTCTATTTATATATATATATATATATATAAACCGCCGATTATATATCTATATCCAAAACACACACACACATATATAAGAAAAACCTTAGGCTTAGGCGGTGAAAACTTTTCACCGCCATTCATTACTTTCAAAACCCCTTTTTTTTTTTTTTTTACACGTGTCATGCCAAAATCTAGCATGACACACACACACACACATATATATCTATTGTTGTCTTCTTTAGAAGACATTAATTCATTATAATTATTTATTTATTTACATAAATATCCCTCTTAAATAAAAAAAATATTAATTGTATCGCAAAACTCTTAAAAATATATTTTAAATAGCATAATAGTTCCAAAATTTTTAAAAGTCAAATTAACATTTAAACTCTAAAAAATTATCAAATATTATCTATATCATAAATTTGCAAAACGATCCCAAAAATATCAAATTTATATAAAATAATATTTTCAAAATATAAATTTTTGGAGTATTACAGACAGTCTAATAGAGAGAGTGATTGCGAGCTACAATCCGTCCCGGGGGACATTCAGATTGGGGGATAAACATGTTAGGATGACACCGCTTGATATCCAAGTGATATTCGGGCTACCTTTGGGGGACGAGTCTGTTATGCAAAATCAATACACGCAGGTCGACTCTGCGTTCCTCATCAAGTTAACATATTAACCTCGCAAGTTCAATGTCGCATTTCTCAAAACGTTGATTGAAAAACGAGTGTTAAAAACAAGTGAAAAAGATGTGCAAGATACGGTGAAACTCTTCTGCTTGCACCTGCTGACGACATGTTTCTTTGCAACCATCGGTCAACAAGTGCCCAAGTGGTTGGTGCGCTATATTGAGAACATTGACGAGATGTCTAACTACAATTAGCCGCATGCAATCTACATAGACTTAGAAACTTGTCTTAGGAAGTCATACACGGAACCAAGATTGGTTACGGGACGTGTCATTACGTTGCAGGTAGTTACTATTTATAAAATGTTTTTCCATCCAGATTAGTGAATGTTTCTTTTTATAGTTTTGATGATCGTCACATAAGAATTGTGAATTTTCTTACCACTATGAATGTTTTATTCTTTTGATATTTGTTTGTTTTTTGTTAAAATTGGTATTACTGGCTGTGCGAACACACTACATTGATCAAACCAATGGATGAGGGGAGTTTTGTGTTCCAAGAATGCAAAGATGGTGCTTGACCACCTATACGAACGCTATTGGATTGACGTCGATGACACACTTGCCGAATCATCAGGTACAGTCGTGTTGCGCATGTTTGCACATTATTTTTATATTTTGAGTGTTTGGTTTACAAAGTCTCAATCGCGTATAAATTACGTTCAGGTGAAGGGTAGCATGATGGAGAAAATGTTGATTGAGATTCGGTTAGGGATCGCTACGCGTAATGATAGTGACGAAGATCATGTCGTCAAAGAAACACCAGTAGATGTAATGCCAAAAATTGACAAAGGGAACGCACCAATGATCGAAGATGATGTGGATGTTGGTGCCATGATTGATAATCTCGTGTCCACCTATATCAATCTCATCCTCACCCAAACAAAAAAAAAACAGCAACGGATCCAACATTCGACTTGGGCGTTGATTTTACCGAAGCCGAAAGTGATGTGCCCACTCAAAAATCACAAGATCGTTTTACCCAAGTCGATGACGTCTATTGTGTACTCGACAAAATGCAGGAGACTACTATATGAGGAAGTTAGAGGCGGAAGAACGAAATGAGACTCTCTTGAAAGTTTTGGCGAATATAACAGTCAAGAACATAAATCAACAAACTGAGATTGATAATCTGACCACTGCACTTACAAGCCAAAAGGTCCAGTACGAGAGAGATGTAGATGTTCTCGATGAAAAGATTGTATATCTCGAAAATGAGCGGGATACATTGGTTATTGAGATGGGCGTTCACGAAATCAAGTAACAACATAGGGATCAACCGGTTAACGCCAAACTTGAGGAACTAAAAATAGGTGCAAAAATCTAGAACTAGAGGTAAAAGTGGCGGATCAGATTGTGAAATAGGTAAAGAAGTCGCAAAAGGTTGGTTGTTGAAGCTACATTTTGAAAATCAAAGATCTTGCGGACAAAAACAGGGAGTTGGAGGACCAGCTAAGCAGATGCACGTGTGGCTGCAAAGCCCCTATTGGTTTTGGTCGCATTTTCCCTGGTGGAGCTTTTGTTGGTGAACGTTCTACACCATCTTTAGCAACCTCCAAACGCGCCTCGTCATCTGGTACAGTTGAAACCTCGTCCCATCCCCCACATCGTGAAAATATGGAAATCATCGATGCGGAACTGATAACAATGATCATGCTTGAAGACAATGACGTGGTAGACGTGACTACAACTCCACACCTGACTTGCCCACCCAAACCAAATGATAATAATACGCCAAAAGTTGGTTCAATGATAAAGCATGTAAAGGTCAGGGTGTGAACTGAATGTAAGCTGGGCAACGATTACGTGTATCCTAAGGCAAAGGGCAAGGGAAAAAATGTGGAAGAAAATGACTCCATCGATGTCGATCAGCTACCTGAGATCGATTATGAAGACACCATAAAAATGCCCATTCGGAAAAGATCAAAAGTAGCAACGATGCTCGATGACAGGGATTGAGAGTTGTTACAGTTGATACATAATGAAGAGGGTAACGGGTATGTGATAAGAACGTTTACACAAATGGCTTTTTTTTTTTTTTTTTTTTGTAAACGACATATGTGTGTTGATTGCATAACGACACTTATTTTTGTGCAGTGCTTGGCTTCTCTTTATATAGGTGAACCATGTTTCCATTTGAAGTTGCTTTTGATAACCGTTTAAATTTTAAATGCTAAAAATTTAAATGTTGAATTTTAAATGCTAAAATTATAAGTGTTGAATTTATTTATTAAGTGTTAATATTTTTTATTTTTTAAAAAATATTTTTGTACAAATTTCTATTACTAAAATAATTTTTACAATTTTATTTTAAAAAAATATTCACTCTCTATTTTTTCTCAATTTAATATTTTATCTATCTATAATTTTTTATGTATAACTCTTTTTGTAAGATTTTTTTACAATATTAGTGTAAAATGTTGATTGTGATGATATTAAGTGATAAGTGCTAAAAACTGAAGTGAATCACACACCACTTAAAATTATAAACAATTTTTTGAGTGATTCTTATGTTTTTAAGTGATTACTCAATTTTTTTTTTTTTTTATCAAAGACACTCGATGCATGTTTGATAATCATTTAATTTTTAATTACTAAAATTGTAAGTGCTGAAAATATCAGAAAGTTGTTAGATAAAATTAAAATTCTAAGTGCTGAATTTTTTTTATTTATTTGATAAGTACAAAATTTGAATACTAAAAATTATTTAATTTACATAACTATAACTACCATTGAATCAAAAAAAATTATTTTGCGTTATATTTTATGCTTTTTGGTTATGTTTTCTAATTTTTTTTTTGAGTTTTTATTGTTTTGATCTTAGTTTATTATTTTGTGTTTCGTTTATTATTTTATTGCTTGTGATTTTTTTATTTATTTTTGGGTTCTATTTTCGTTTTATTTGATTGTTTCATTTTTTTTTTGTTTACTTTTCTTTTTTTTCTTTCTTATTTTTTACCCTCTAATTGTTTACTTTTGATTTATTTTCTGCTTTATATTTTTTATTACTTTTTTTTTCTATATTTTTCTTCTTTTGAATCAAAACAGAAAAATTAAATATTTAAAAATAATAGAAAATAAACAAAATAAAAAAAGTGAAAGAAATCAAACTGAAAATGAAAATTTTAAAATTTAATATTAGAAAAAAATAAAAACTAAAGAAAAGTAAAAGACAAAAAAAAAAAATAAAAAAAAAAAACACTAAGAAAATAATATTTAAAAATAATGGAAAATAAACAAAGTAAAAAAAATAAAAATAAAAATCAAACCGAAAATGAAAATTTTGAAATTTAATATTAGAAAAAAATAAAAAAGCCTAAAAGACAATAAATAAATAAAGTTAAGAAAATAATATTTTGGTAATATTGATCTTCATTGAAATGCATGCTCCACAAAATTAAGTAAAATGTGTTTTGCTTAGTTTTTTATTTATATTTTGACTTAATTCTTAACTTAATTTAATTAATTAAGTAATTCTAATTGTATTTATCAAACAAATTTAATTAATTAAGTACTTAATATAATAAATTTTAAGTACTTAATTTGATTATCTAACAAGCTCTTAATTTGATAAATACTTAATGCATTTAGTTTTGAGCGTTTAATTAAATTATCAAACATGATCTTAATCTAGTAGTTATCTAGTGTGTTTTTCTAGTGAAAAATTTAGTGTGCAAAGAATTTCATCTTAGCATTTTGCATGAATATTTATGTTCTTAAAAAAATTGGAATATAAATATAAAATTGGGAACAATTTTATTATGTTCTAGATTTTAGTTCAAAAAAATTTGTAAAACGAAGTATATCTTTTTATTTATGTTTTTAGGAACCGAAACAAAAATGAAGGAATAAAAACAGTGCATAAAATAAAAAAGTGTAGCATAATAATATAAGAAGTGTCGGTTTGGTAAGATTTTGAAAATGAGAATAACAATGATTGATTCAAAATGTATTTGATGTGAGTGAAAAGAGAAAGATAGAAATGTGATGATGATGAATAAAGTTTTAGAAACTAAAAAGAGGGAAAAAATTTAAAAAGCTGATATACAGTGGAAATAAAAAATAATCACAACTCAAAGAAGAGATATCTCTAATTTTTTTATTTCGATTAAATCAATAGTTAAGATCTTCTTTCTCTCTATTAATATTTTGACCTTTTTACGAACTAATCACTATCAACTTTTTGAAAATATACATTTTTACCTTTTATTTTTAAAAAAAATCAATTATAATCTTCAAAATTTCATATACTATTTCTCTAATTTGTATAAATTTCAAGTGAACCGTAAAAAAAAAATCTCTTTTAAAAAACTACTCTATATTTTCTGTTATATGTAGATAACGACTTAAAATTATAATATCAAAGTATTCAAATTAAAAATATTTTTCTTTTTCTGGATCAACATATTATATGGGTTTAAAATTAATATATATATATATATATAATAAAACATGAATTTAAAAAATAATGATATATTAGATTGAGAATTGTGATTATTGTTTTGTAAAATTGTTAAACAAGAGTTAACCTTACTATGCGCTTTCAAAAAATCTCAAACCCGAGCATAATTAATTTCTCAAAAACCTCAGATCTGGTTTTGTTGTTGTCTTGGGTGGCGAAGATAGTTTGGCTCTTGATTCGCGATGGCGCAAGGTGAACGAAATTTTTGGTGGCATAGCTACTCTTGTTCAACCGAGGTAAAGTGTACTCCTTTTCATCGATCATCTTCTATTTTCTATGAATAATCACGGATTTCGATCATTTTTTTTGAGATTTTGGAAAAAATTTGGATGTTTTTGTCCCCCAAAAACGGTATGAGGGTGTGGATTTTGCCTTTTGCCTTGTTAGATTCAGTATAATCAGGCAAGCTATGTTTGTAATTAACTGTTTGAATGGGGTATAAATCAGAATTAGGATAAAATTTGCTAATTTTGGCTTGAAAAGTAGGAATTAGGAGCCTAAAAAAAGTGTATGGGGCACATCCTGTATTAGTGCACTAGATACGTGTTTCAATCATTGCAGGAAGCCTTTTGTTGCAAAAGCTAAAATTAATCTAATTTGGAGAATCAAAGAAAATAAGGCCTCGTTTGGTAACCGTTTCCATTCCAGAAATTCTCATCCTATTCCCAAATTTTTGAGAATTCTGTTTGGGAATAACGTTTGGTAATTTTTGTTTCTATTTCCATTTCATTCCCATTTGAGAATTGTGCCCACTTTTTTTTTGAAAAATGAGAAACAAAAAAAAATTATTTTTCATTATTCCCATTCTATTCCCAAAACACACAGTCACTGTTCAGCCGCCGCCGGCCACCGTTCGCCGCAGGCGGCTGCCACCATCGCCGACGACTACCGTCGCTGGTCACCATCCGGCTGGAAACTTTTCGCCCACTGTCACCCACCCACCATCGTTGTCCGACCGTCACCGGCGCCGGTGCCATTGCCGTCTGGCCGTCGCCGGTGCCGGAGCCACTGCCGTCCGCCGTCCCAAAACAGGAAAAAAAAAGAAGAAGAAGATTTTAGGATAAAATCGTTACCAAACACAATTCTCTTCCCAAAACAAAAAAAAAAAAAAAAAAAAAATTATCGTTACCAAACGCGATTCTACTCCCAAGAAGAAAACAAAATTCTCATTCCATCTCATCCCATTCCCATCCTACTGCTGGAATGGAAACAGAAACGGTTACTAAACGCCACCTAAGATTTCCATTTTAAATGATGAGGAAGAGTATAAAGGTGATGTAACAGAAGGGATGCTTGGAAAAGAACTTGGGGTGTTCAATTTTTAGTTAGCGACCTTCGTGATATTGAGTCTAATAACAATGGTGAGTTGCAATAGAAAAGATGTTTGGGAAGGAACTTAGGGTGTTTAGTCTTTAGTTAGTGACGTTTCCAGTGTTGAGTTCAATAATAATGGTGAGTTATATAGGAGATGAGGGGAGGGATCATATATCTTTAGTAAATATGAGAAATAATCCCATGTCTAAAGGATTTAAATTGAAAAATATGTATAGCGGATATTCTAAGATAAAAGTAAAGGGGAAGTAAAGGAAAAATTCATGTGACTATGTGAATTACAATGATCTCAATGGAAAAATTTCATTTTTTGATGAGAATAAGTATTTGTTCCATAATTATTTTTCCAAGAATAATTAAAGTAATAGAGATATGAAAAAATATAGAACTTTTGGTGAAACTCAAAGAATCATATTTCATTCTGTCTACCTTTAGTTTGATTTGGGTGATGTTTTGGAGAACCCTCAAGCCAAATAGTTTTGGGGGAGTGACATGCACTTTTTTCCTAGTCCGTTCAAGCATAGTGCATGGTTGGGAATTTTCCTTGATAAGCAGCACTGGCGATTTTGAAATATTACAAGATAAATTAAATGGTGTACTATACTTGTACTATTTTAGGGTTGTCTTGCATTTCGGTTATTTTGATTGATGTTTAACTGGATGTTTTTCGTTATGAGTTGGGCCTAAGAGTGTACCTCATTTTTCGGCGTATTGGAGTGTGGTTGTAGTCTCTTTTGGATTGATTCAGTTGATGCTCTAGAGAATATTCAGGCCTAGGAGAAGTAGAAAATCAGCAATAACAGGGGGGTGCGCTAGGATTTTACATCTTAATTATCATCTGCCTTGTAGTAGTTGATTTTTCTTTTGTTTTATGTTTTGTAAATATTAGATGTAGTGTTTATTGTTGGGTGTGTATTTTGTTACTTTGAGTGTTAAACCCAGGTCCTCGGGGATATATGGTACTAGGTTGTTTGCACTAGGTGGGTTCCCTTAGTTGGATTTCTTCCCTGAGTTTATGGTCTGTATAATCTATTTATTTTGTTCGGTGTTGAGGGTCTTGCGGACTTCATAATAGCCTTGTGGCGTGTAGTAAGTGAGACATTTCCCCTTATCTTATATAACAATGCTTATCAAAAATAAAATAAAAAACAAAAAAATACAATTATTGATTAATTTACCTCGACTAGCTCCCTCTTCCAGTTTGTTTTTTCTCCAGGACTTCATCGATCTCCGCTCTCCTCCATCGGCTTACCATCACAGGTCTGGCAAAGGCACGTGGGCTTTTCCAAATGGGCCCAAAAGCTCAAGCCCAACAGTTATCTCTTAAGCACACCGGATTATCTGCTAAACATAGGGTTTCGACTAATTAATCGTGTTTAGGTCCGACTAATCATCTCCAACTCCTATATATATCGGGAGCTATGCAAGCCCGAGGTACGCTTTACATTACGCGCGAGTACTTTGAGTTCATTTGTTTACTTGCTGCATTCTGTACCTTTTCTCTCTACGCATTGATTATTACGCCTGAGGGATTTCACTGGGACAAATTCCGGTCTGAGCCTTCTACAGGTACCACTCCCTGAGGAGCAGGACTCTTAGCATAGCAGATTAGTTCTCCCAGGACCCCGCACAACTCTCGTGAAAAATTTTCAATCGACGACTTTACCTCAGTAAGATAACTCACCTGTTATCTGACTGGACCATATTCGAGGTGTATATAACTTTTATACACCAACAACAATTAGCTAATTTTGAGTGTGAGCGAAAAAAATCCTTTTTTTTTTTTAATTGTTTAGTGGTCAAGTATTAATAAATGTTGTAAAAAAATAATATTAACATAGCATCCTAACATATCACTAAATATTATCTAGCAAAGAGTATTATTGAAAATAAACATTATAAAATTACTTTTACAAATAAAATTCAAATACAAACATTTGAACTGATTTTGACAAACATCATAATCGAACAACACATCCAAATACTTTACCGCGTTTTGAACTGATTTTTTTTAATCAACACTTTTAAACTTATTATCAGCAGCAACAATTTTGCTCAAAAGCTAAAGTTTGATCAAACTAGCCCGAACACGGACTTCTCATTTTCAAAAGAAGCAGCGTCCTCACAAAAAAAATGCAAAACTAAGCCTATTGCGAAATCCTAAGGTTACGTTTGGTACGCTAGAATGAAATAGAATAGAATGGAATGAATATGGTATTGGAATAAATATGGTATTGGAATGGAATGATCATTACCATTCCTATATTTGGTGACAAACAAGATTAAACATGGTATTAGAATGATCATTACCATTACTGCGTTTGGTTACAAAATACATTAAACATGGTATTGGAATGACCGATTAATAAAAATGAAACAATATTCTTAAATATTCGGAAATTTTAGAACAAAATTTTGGGAACATAACAGAATTATTCAGAGACACTAAACAAATGTCACCTAGATTATCCTTTGACCCGACAAATTAAAAAACTCGAAAGTACTTTCATATTTCTGTTTCTTTTTTTTTTTTCTGTTTAAAAAAAAACTTATAACTGAAACAAAACAAAATAAAAAATAAAAAAAATGATTTACTTATATTCTGATTTCAGGATTTTTTTGTAAAAATCTGAGAACAAAATAGAATTTTTTTTTCCCTATTTTAATGATTATATTCCAATCATTTTGTTTAGTATTTCTGTTCTCTTAAAATTGGGAATACAAATAAACATATGGGGAAAAAGTTGTTTATTCTGAGTTTTATATCTATATTTTAGGTTTTCTTGGAACAAAAATTAAAATTTAGGAACAAAAACAGAAATATGGGAAAAAAAACATAATATGTTCCCAGATTTTTGTTTTTGTTTTTGTTCCCAGATTTCTATTTTTGTTCCCATATTTCTGTTTTTGTTTTGTTCCTATATTTCTGTTTTTCTTCCCAAATTTTTGTTTTCGTTCCAGATTTCTATTTTTGTTTTTGTTCCCATATTTTTGTTTCCGTTCCATATTTTTTGGGAAAAAAAACATAAAAGCAACACCACCATATTTTTGTTTCTGTTCCTAGAATTTAATTTTCTATTGTGAAGAAAACGGAAACAAAAATATAGACTTCTTACATAGTATCTCATTTCATTTGAGATTGACTAATCTCATGAGTTGTGGAATTAATCATTACTTGAAAATGAGAATGAAAACCAATCTCACTAACCAAACGTAGGAATATAATGGTCATTTCTAACTTAATTCTAATCTCAAGATGAATCTCATGTACCAAACGTGACCTAAGTGATTTTAACATAATATAAAAATTTTAGAGATGAGATGATAAAAAAAAGTGTAAAAGTAACCGTCAATAGTTACAAAATATAAATAAAGTTTTCGAGGGGTTTGAAAAATCTAGAAAGGGAGAATTGATAATTTTTAAAAAATAAGATAAAAAATTAATCCAATGAAATGGTCACATTATTAAAAATAATTAAAAAATTTAGAATTGTTAAAATAATATTTTTTTTATCAGTTTTCGTTGTCAATTAAAATTCAACTTTGCTATGAGCACTTCAAGAATTAAATATTAAATTTAATTCTAATTGTATCAAGTCAATGTGAAGGAGTGGGTTTGTAAGATCGTCTGTGAAGATGATTAGTCGAGATACGCACAATCTACGCCGGACATATCTTACCGTAAACCCAAAAAATAAAAAAATATATAGATTTTGTTTTGTAAAGAAAATGTTGAATTCGGCCCCTTTACCTTTGTCTTAACAATGAAATGAAGCCCAGGCCCATCTATCCATTCAAAATCCCAATCATGCTCTACTAGGCTACTACCAATGTTCATTTCCGGCGGGAGGCGATTTATTTCAGAGGGTGAGAGAGAGCAGCAGGACGAGGAGGAGAAGCAGCAGCAGCTTGACGATTCTGGTGTGTTTAAATCTTTCGTTTTTGCTTAGAAATCTCATGATTTTACTGTTTATTGCCGTTGGGAGATTACAGTTTTGCGTTGTGTCATTTTAAATTGTCATAATAGGCGTTAAATTATCTCCAGACGTACCTGAATGTATGCATTTACAGAGCTTGAGGTGCTAATTTTTCCTATTCGACCTTTTATTCATCTTATTAGCGGTAAAATCAATCTCGTGCTTTGAGTTGCGATTCTTATATTCGAGTTGCGTTCTTTCCATTTCTTACTGACTTTTTTTTGGGTAATTATAATTGATACTGCGACTATAATAATTTTTATTTTCAGTTCAGATCAGTCATCCTCATTGGGTATTTTGATTTCTTATTGCCAATTTCTCCATCATGCTTTTATGGTGGATTTTTTTTCCTTCTTTTTTCTCTGTGACACATGAAACAAAGCACGTCCAGAAAATTAAAATTAGTATGATAGAAATGAGGATACTACGATAGATGAATAGTAAAACGAGAATGGATAAAATTAAGAATGAAACTATTAGAGAGAATTTAAGAACAACACCTGTTGAAAAGAGAAAATCGTTTACGGTGGTTTGAACACGTGCATAGAAGACCCATAGAAGTTCCAGTGAGAAAATGCGATTTAGTTCAAGTGCGGGGCTATTACAGGGAGAGGTAAGCCTAAGAAGACATGGGACGAGACTTTTAGAATTGATTTGATGACTTTAAACCTAATTGATGGGATTACCCTTAATCGATCATTATCGGATAAATGAATTCATGTAGCCGACTCTATTTAAGTGGAGCAAAAGCTTAGGTGGCGTTTGGTAACCGTTTTTGTTCCCATCCTAGTGGGATGAGAATGGGATTGGATGGGATGAGAATTTTATTTCCTTCTTGGGAGTAGAATCGCGTTTGGTAACGATAATTTTTTTTTTTTTATTTTGGGAACAAAATCGCGTTTGATAACAATTTTATTCTAAAACAATTTATTTTTTTGGCCGGATGGCGGCGGCGGTGGCCGGACGGTGGGCGGCCGGCGATGCCGGAGGTGACCGGCGACGGCGGGCGGACGGGGGATGAACAGTGATAGTAATTTTGGGAATGAAATGAGAATAATGGGAATTTTTTTTTTGTTTTTCATTTCTTAAGAAAAAAGTGGGCACAATTCTCAAATGGGAATGGAATGGGAACGGGAACAAAAATTACCAAACGCTATTTTCAAACAGAAATCCCAAAAATCTGGTAATGGGATGGAAACGGTTACCAAACGGGGCCTTAGTTGTTGTTGTTTTCTGTGACATATGAAATGTAGGGAACTAGTTAGAGCTTAGAGCATCTCCACCAATGATCTCTAATTTCTCTTCAGATTGTTGCCAAAAGTGAGTTATCTCTTTAGAGTCTCACTTCTTCAAGGGAAGGATCCAACAACACTACTTGTAAGATCCCATTCTCTTACGTGTCATATTTAATTTCTCAATTTGTATTTAATTTAAATTTCACTTTTATTTCATAGCAATTGAAAAGTTTGCGCCTAGGAAACACCGACACTCTACGAAGGTTGCGCGTTTGTGTCCAACACGTATTGGAATTGGACACTGAGACCCTTCCCGCACTTCTCCTTTGTGTGTCTGAAACGTGTCTATATGAGTGTCGATTTTTATTTTTTTGAATTTTTGATAATAACAACTAGGACACGCCCTTCTTGTGTGTCCGACACTTCCGGACACTTCATACGATGATTTTGGATGGAAATTTGGATAATTGATGTTGTTTGTTCATTCAATTGGTGTAATTTATAGTGTAGTTCCTTATTGTCAAAAGCCTGTTGCCATAGCAACATCACCAGCTGGTAGTGCAAGCGGTGCCCCACCTAGTGGTTTACAAGGACGAGGCATAGCACCAACAACCGAACCTCCAGTACAGGGACACATGTCAGATAATAAGATGTCCAATTTATAGAGGTTGGTACTGGTATTACGTAGAGATGCACATGTACTTGTTCTATGTTCTACGCATACATTTGTTTCTATTGAAGACATGGAATTTTGTCAACATTTTTTCAAATAATTGAAAATTAAAAATATTGGCAAGAAATAAAAAGTGAACTTTGAAAAGTTTGTCGGCCTAATGGGCGTAATTGACAAACGGCTGCCAATTCAACTGGAAATATTGATGGGCTACTTTCAACTTTAACTAATCATCATTCATGAAATCAATGTTGGAGGGCAATTAAGATATTTTTTACAGTTGAAGAGTTGCTAAATCCTCTCTAAAAACACTTATATTGAAGATAACTTGTTTATTAGAATGAGTATAGCTGGAGGTGGATTTAGTAGTTTTATTATTCGAAAATTCTCTCTAGTTGGAAGAGGACAAGCGCTTGAGTTTGTTGGAGATTTTTTTTTAAATTTTACCCCAAGTCTACTAAATGCTACAAAGCACAAATGCAATAAGAAATGAATTGTACCTTGTTCGATACGTGTCAAACATGGCAAAAGTGTATACAATCATTTTTAAATTTTTTTTTATTCGGGCATGGTGTGACATGTCGTTGACATGGCGAGACACTTGGGCACACCGATAATGAACATATTTGCCTTTCGCTTAATTGGAAAATTATGTGAATTAGTAGTTCATAAATAACTTGTTAATCATGAAATAAAGAAAATATTTAATATTCAAGAAATAATCAAGTACTTTTTTTTTTTGTTTCTAATTATTATAGTTGAATTGTTTTATATGATTTAAATTACATATGAATGATTATATTCATTATATGTGATTTAAATTGTGCGCAAAAGTTATTATATTTATTTTATGTAATTTTAGTGTGAAAGGAGTTTCAGAAATATTCTTGATCCATAAACTGTTTCTATATTATGGAGGTTGTACATTGATTAACTATTTGATTTCAGGTGTTCGAGTTAGAGATTGGTTTACTAATAGTTCTAGGTAGTAGTTTGGCGTGATTGGGCTCCAGGGTTTCTCTTGAAGCTCTAGCTTGTTGTATAACATTCAGATGGTGTGTGGTTATGTTGCACGCTTAATATATATATATATATATAGAGAGAGAGAGAGAGTACATTTTATTTAGCTAGATGTATATATAGAATTTCGTTGTGCTACTCTAATGTTGTATTTGTCTTGTTGTTTGCATGTGAAATAAAAATTCAGTGAGAGTTCGTTTGTTCGGTTTATATATACTATTTGTTTAGGTTATGTGTGTGTGCGCAAGCGTGCGCGTGCATGATATGAACTTGAGTTTACTTTTCACTCCAGGTTTGGGGTCTGGGGTAAGTGTAACACTATTCCTTCTCTATGTTCTTGAAATATCATTTTTTTTATTATTATCTTTTGAAATTAATTATCTAGTAAATAAAATTACATGAAGTTATTATCAATGGAAAAAAGTACTATGTTGAATTTGTTCGGGAAGCAAGAAATGGTTCTGTAATTTTAAGGAGAATCATGAAAACTCCATGTTTTCGTAAGCCGAATTCTTGCATTGACACGATGTCTTATTTTCTCAGGTTTCTCTTGGTCAAATGTGGCTTTATATCTTGCCGGAGTGAAGAGGTTTGATTTACTTCTTAACTCCTCTTCTCATGGTGGAATTTTGAAATGGAATCTTGCGGCCGGGGTGGGTGGGGGGGTGGGGGAAGGGGAGCGTAAATGACATTTTCAAATTCCTGTCTAATACACGATTTTTCCAAATCCACTCAAGAGGGAATTTGTTATAGGCTACCTCTGCTCATCCTTTGCTCGTGTTGCTGCTTCTTGTCTGTTTGCACGCCGTCGTCTCTCTTCTTGCCGTCGCCTCCTGCTCGTGCCTCCTCCTGTTTCTCTTCAGTTATCGAACAATCTATATATTTTTCACCTCTTCCTCCCTATTCCCTCAGCTGCTGGTAATGTGCTTCTCATGTTATCTCTCGTAATCACGGTTATTTTTATAATCTGGTCGCTTTTAATCATTAATCTGAGATGGGTCTGTTTTATTTAATCGGTTAATTGATTATCAAAATATTTATCGTAGAATACGAATTCGGATACTGAAATTGGTGTGCTGTTTCATCCCTTTTTATCTGCAGAATTTCATTTTTGTTCTTAAAAATATGAATTCTCGCTCTTTACGTATAATTATGTGTATATTTGTGCCTATATACCTGTAATTAACTGTTAAAAATGGCGAATCAATCTGAACCCTATCTGATTTTTCGCTCAAACCATAATGTTATGCTAATATTGGATAATGTGGATTCATGAGTATGTTTAATTTTGTTATTTTGTCAAGATCTTCATTTCCTCTTAGTCCCCTTTTGTCTAGTGTTTCTGTTCCCAGAAAAGTGGGAAAAGGAAAAAAAAAAAAAAATCTAGGAACAAAACCTTTTTTCCAGCGAACGGCTTGTTTGGCTCTGTATGCTATTCTAAATTCTTTCTTCATTGTTTTTTTTTTCTTTTTCTGGCTTATGGCAACAAGGGTTATGGAGAGACAAATTGCGCAAGTAAACCATTCTAAATTCTTTCTTCATTGTTTTTTTTTCTTTTTCTGGCTTATGGCTACAAGGGTTATGGAGAGACAAATTGCGCAAGTAAACCGTAAGCGCTCAAGAGATGAGGAAGAAGATGATGAGTCAATGGATCTAATTATGCTTATCCTTTCGATTATTGTGGTACTGTACTACTATTGGGACACCATGGATGATGATTTCATGCCTACGGAAAGTGCGAATAGTGATGATGATAATGACGAAGTGGAATCTACTAATCAAGAAAGTAGTAGCTCTCAACGAACAAAGCGTGAAAGTTTAGTATCTATGGCTACATCTTTGCCAAAGAAGAAAGGAGGATCGAAGAATAAGATGGCAGAAATGCTGATGAAGCTGGCTAATTCTGTGGAGGCTTATTTAAATTCTAAGTCCAAACCATTAGATGTTAATGAAGTAATTGAAGTTGTTAGTGCGATACAAGGACTTGAAGAGGATGTCTTTTACCGAACTTTGAACTGGCTTATCGAAGACGAGAAAAAGTTCGAAACTTTGAAAATGCTTCCGGATGCTGAGAAGAAAAAATATATTTTAGTAAGTTTGCCGAAAGAATAGATCGTTATTGGGTGTCTAGCCGCGTATAGGTTGTTCAATTTAATTTTCGAAATTTTTTGTCGATAACCATGTTTTAATTTGTTTTTTATGGATAATCATCAAGTGTTTATGAACAATCGTGTTTCATTAGGGAAAACTATCTTTGACTCCTCTATAATTTTACCTAGAATTACTTAACCCCGTTTTAGTTTAAAAATGTATATTTTACCTCTTTTTATAATCGAGTAAAGTGAACATTAACATGTGTAACAAAGTTGTGTAAAACTACTTAACTATCCTTATTTTTAATTCGATTTTATTATTTAAAATTTAAAAAAAAAAAAAAAAAGAGCTCAAAATACATAATTACACACACACACATATATGTATGTATTTATGGAACTACATCATAAACCTCAAACTTTAGCCTCCCCTCCTTCCGCTTCTCTGTTCGATTGGCTGCTGGATGTCATGGCCGCGAAGAATTTGGCCACCAAATTCAGTTGTCTACATGTCCGGCCTCGAACAAATTCGGCCGTCGCTCCAACCTCCCAAAACTTTGATAACAAGACTTTACAGGTTTACTTTTCTTGCAATCACACCCGGACAAACCATCTCATCTGGAGTTTCACCACAAGCTGTCTTAGGATTCTCGCCGCCCACTCCGGTGCCACATTAAGTAGTTCAGAAACAATCGCATCAAATTGCACAATTTGACTGCAATGGGCGAAGGATTAATCTTGTCGAAAGTGAGTTGGTCGGCGTTCTTGTAACATTTTTCGCGATACACGCACAATCAATTTTGACAGAAAATTAGTTTCAGTTTTTGGAGAGTTTAAAGGAGTAAAATGTAATTACCAAATTAAAATATAAGGGGATAAAAGACAATTTACCCAAAGAATTATCAATTTATTCATATCAATCATATCTCTTGCTTTAAGTTATTATTTTGATTATTTAAAGAATTTAAAATTCAAAGAAATTTTAAGAGCCTGCTGCGAACAAATAATTAAGTATTCGAACGAGGTAATTTTAAAATTATATAATAATTTTTTGATTTAAAATAATTATTCAATTTTTTTTTATAAATTGTGTCATTGTGAACTACAGAATTCTATCGCAACATTTAAAGTAATGTTAATTTATGAAGAAAAACATGACCATCCAATTGACATCACGCATAAACTAACCAAAAATTAAATCCTATATGCACTAGACCACTACGGGGAATGCGTCCTAACATTGTCTGAGAAAGTGATTAGTCGAAATGTGCATAAACTGACCCACACATATTTTACCATAAAAAAATAAAAAATAAAAAAGGAAAATTACAACAATGTCAGAACTCAAATTATTCAATGAGCAATGGAGGATTAATAGGAGGATGAGCAAAGTGGAGGAGAAAGTGACTAACACTTGATACAATGAACTTAACCAAAGGTTGCCAAACAAGCCCCCTTTTAGGAAACCCTACACTAAAATAGGGGGAAAAAGCACACAACTACACTTAGAAAAGTACTTTTTTTTTTACATAGATTACTAACAAGAAGGAGAAGAAGAAGATTTTCCGGCCATGGTGCTTACCTTATTCAATAAACATTTGATCTCACTTTCTAATTTTGTCCTCATCTCCGGCGAAAGATTATCGCCGGCCTTCTCCAACGTCGAAGTCATCATCTCCAGATTCTTCCTAATGAACACAAGATCCGGCGCCTCACCTTGCCGATTCACCGCCGGAGTTTCCGCCGGAGTTTTCAGTACATCCACCCTCGGAGCCACTGGAAAACTATGGAGCCGGAAACTAATTAGAGAAGCTCCAAAAGGGTTGTTTTTTTCTAAACTCCGGCGAGCTTCTCCGGCATCAGAACTCCTCAAAAACTCGATCTGAGCGCTGCCGTCTGCTGAAACCCGAGTTTCTGATTCCTTCAATGGTCCGAACAAGCTAAATGTTGTTACGAGTGATTCTTTTGAAGGCAAGAGAGCTTTAGCGTCGAATTTCAAGAGAAGAGAAATGCCATTGGCTTCTCCCACAGGCGGCAATTTGTTTGTCCTCTTCCTCTTCTTCTTCTGCTGCTGCGGGGGTTTAGTTTCTGGCGAAATGGAATTGTTCTCCGGCATTACTTTGCCGGCAGGGATCGGTTCGCTGGGATTCCCATTTAAATCTGGCAATGCGGAATCATTGTCCTCAACCATCTTCTTCTTCCTCTTCCTCTTCTTGGGCTTAGAACTAGGATCTTCGTGGGCCCCATTAACCTCCGGAGTGGGACCCAATGAAGCAGCCTCCACATCTTTCAAAGGTTGGCCAACATTAGAAAAACTTCCGGTCTTGGAACACTCCGGAACACTCCCACTCTTGTTCCCATCGAGATTCGGTACTCCCTCTACATTATCAGTACGTGGAGGAATCGTTGTCTTCTTTCTTTTCTTTGACAATGATTCGCCATCCGGAACACTCCCACTCTTGTTCCCATTGAGATCCAATACTCCCTCTACATTATCAGTATGCGGAGGAATCGTTTTCTTCTTTCTTTTCTTCGACAATGATTCGCCATCCGGAACACTCCCACTCTTGTTCCCATCGAGATCCGGTACTCCCTCTACATTATCAGCACGTGGAGGAATTGTTTTCTTCTTTCTTTTCTTCGACAATGATTCGCCATCTGGAACACTCCCACTCTTGTTCCCATCGAGATCCAGTACCCCCTCTACATTATCAGTACGTGGAGGAATCGTTTTCTTCTTTCCTTTCTTCGACAATGATTCGCCATTTGTAGTTAGTTGGTCAATTTCCTTTTTTGCCCTTCTCTTGGGCGTAATCGGTTCATTTCTCGAATTATCCACAGCTTCTTCTTCCTTTTGCCTCCCCTCCAATTCGGGGCTAATATTGTCAAGAAACGCGAATTTTCTGAACCCACAAAAGAATTCATCGACCAAGCCAAAGCATTTGCTTCGAACGGGATGAAAACAATCTAATGCCGATAAACGGAGTTCCAACAGCATTTGGGACGAAGAAGAAGCAGAAGCGTTTTTTTTTCACCTCCGATCTTGTTCCGAGAACACGTTTCTTGGAACTTTGAGAAACATCAATATTTTTTTGTTCATCATCTTCCGAAACGGGCGAGCTTTTACCATTCCACCCTGGGTTAACGTAAGGAGGCGACAAGTACTTGCTCTTCTTCCTCTCTCTCGACTCGTGTCCTTTTTCGTAATTTTCCTTGGTCACCTTCACAAGATCTTCATCTCCATCATCAACTCTTTCTTCCGATTTTTTTAAATTTTTATCAAAATTTTCGTTTGGTCTGAGTTGATTTATCGGCAATTGAGGATGCCCTAAGGAACAAAAGTAGGCTGAAAGACGATTCTGGGTGACTATAAGCTCAATCATACCGGGTTTAGATCCCTGTTTGGCAAGATGTTTAATTATTTCAAGAAAATTTCTGGGTTCAAACCGATTTGCTGAAAATTCATCACTTTTTTCACATTTTCGGCTTGTTTTTAAGAAACAAGAACAAGACATCTCCGTTTTCACACGCGTTCCAATCTCGCCCAAAGCTTTCTCTAATGCAAAAACAAAGCTTTTGGATTTGTTTTTCTTCGAAATTTGATCGAAAAACTCGAGAAAAGGCTTCAATTCGGATTGGGAACACCAAAAAGAGCTGTTATTTCCGAAAAATTTGACAAGGAAACCATCTTTTTGATCAGATTTCGCTTTGTTTTTTGAAGGATCTTGAATAAGCCCAGGCCACCATGACTGAGTTTCGCTTTTCGCCCATACCAAATCCCCGATACAAAACTTGGTTTCTGGATTAACAACAACCTCTTTCTTCTCTTCATCCAAGCGGACTTCACGATCGCCCTTTTGATCCGATGGTCCAAAAACATCCACATTGGAATCCGATGGACCTCCTTCTACCCTACTTTCTTCAAGGCCTTCACCTCCATTTTCGTTTAATTGATAAACTATTTCTACATTGTTCAGTACTACGTTTCTGCCGTCACTAAAATCAGTTCCACCATCAATTTCCCCAATTGAAAACCCTAATTCCGAGACTGACCCAGTACACTTCTCAATCGGACAAGACAACCCAGTCGAGTGTTCTAGGGTTTTACGACATTGATTTTGAACTCGAACTAGGGTTTCCGAGGTTTCCATTTCAGGAAATTTACAGATCTCCCAATCAGATTCAAAAGCTGATCAGAAGCAGAAAAAAATCGTAAACTAAAAGATCATTAATTATCTTTAGGTGTTCATGGTGAAAACGCAAATCAAACAGTAAAACATTGCTATAAATAAACAAAATCACAGTAATTTCCTCAAAGAAAAAATTCGAGAAAGAGAGAAGAAGGAAGATTCAAGTACCTGGAGACCTAAACCTCCAGAAATCCTTGCATTTTTTGATGATTCAAGTGATGTTGAAGCGCAGAGAGTGATCGATCTAGAGAGAGTGAGTGATGGGAAAGTGGGATTTTTTTTCTGGATATGGTGAAATTGATAATTAAAAAAAGAAAAGAAAAAAAAAAAAAAGAGTTATCGCACGAGTATGTGTTCAGTATTTCAACGTGGAGTCAAAAGAGTATCAAAGCAAGTCAAGTCAAGTCAAGTTGGGAGATGGCAACCGGTTGGCTAGTTTTAGTATAAATCAAAATCAAAATCGATAAATTAATATTATATTTAAAATCTATATAATAAAATAAAATGTACACAAGTCTTCTAAACAAATTTCAATCATTCTTTATATCCCTATAAAAAACGTTGCAGAATGATTCAAGATATACTATGAATATAAAATATTTTTTAATATTTTAGGTAAAGAATTTAGGATTTTTTAATTAATAATTTTGGAACAATTACCAAGAAATCCTCATATGAGGATAAAACTATCAAATATACATTTTTAATAAATATGTTACAAAATAATTTTTTTATCCTTTTGTGACGATTTTACCCCTCGTGTTGAATATAACACGGGATCGTGTTATATTCAACATGATCTCGTGTTATATTTCACTTTCACCGTCGTTCAAACCATATAATATACCCAACATAAGCTCTCTCCACCAAATGCATAGATCAAGTCCATTTTTTTTTTCTCTCTCTCACATTTGTTTAGGACGACGAGTTCAGGGCCACCGCCATCATGTTATATTCAACACGAGATCGTGTTATATTTCAAATTATGCACGATTTGTGTATAATTTCTTTGCGATTCCTCGAACCGGTAGTTGCTTTATTCTAGGGTTCAAAATTCAAAAACAAATCGAAGAATTGTCTGTTGTAACAAGCATTTCGATAACTGGATGAAGAACATACACATACATGTGAAAAACACACATAAATGAACACAATTAATACAAATTCAACCATAAAATCAAATATCAGAAGATGAATAAAATCTAAAATCTTGTGATTCATTGAGATTCTTTCTTCGTATATCGGTAACGTTCGTCTTCCCCCATTTTTCTCTACACTTCATTGGTTCTTTGTTTAATTTTCATCTGCATATTCACGAGTTCCATTACATACACCAATCTCCCAAATACAAAAAAAGCAACAACTATTAGGGCATAAACACACACAGAGAAAAGACAAAGGAGAAATAGATGCACATTTGAAAGAGGAATTTGTCAAGAATGTAGCGAAATGAAGGGAAGAAGGAAAGGACCATGAAATCGTGAAACAGAGGGTCGGACACTGGGGAAATCGACGGAAGTCTCATTTTTGAGAATCTCAGTTCGATTCAAGATGAGGTACTTGTCAATCTCTTTCTTCGTTGTTTCTTCCATTCATCGGTACTAAGAACAACTTACTACCAATTAAACAACTGGTACAAACATCATGGTAGATCGGCTGAGAATGAGGAGGGGAAAAGGGATCGACGATTTCATCGATTGGTGAAATTGCAGAGATCAAGTGGAAAAAGAAAGAGATCAATGAAAGAATGAAAGGTAAAATGGTCACTTCAAAATGTTTTGGACTATCCTGTGCAAACCAACACTTTTTGAAGGACTATTCTATGCAAAAAAAAGTAGTGGGACTATCTTGTAGATTTAGCCTTTTAGGGAGAATATTTGGTTTTTTTTCCAATAATTTTTTCCCTTTATTTCCTTTCCAAATTTCGTTAATTTGTTTTCCTTATTTCATCCTCCTTCTTTGATCTCTTTCTCACACTCATGCACTCTTCCATCTACTATCCAAGGCGTACTCCCTCCCTCCTTTACATCCCCTCCTTCATCTTCATCCCCATCTCCAAAGATCTATGAGCTCTCACTCACAGTGCCGCCACCAGTACCGCTCAAGTACGGGCTCTTTCTTTTCCTATCTTCCTCCGCCATCACCATTATTTTGTTGTCGCCATCATCACGCCATCATCATCACCGCTCCTCGGCATGCCATCACCATCACCGCACCCAAACCCTAGCTTCTCAGCCACCACCACTTTCTGTAATACTAGGTTATATCGTTTCTTTCTCGCTCTCAGCCCTAGGGACCCTACTGCCAAAGTCACTTTCTCTCGTTCTCCATGTCCTATCGCTAGGGCTGTAAACGAGCCGAGCCAAGTTTTGGATGTTTAGGCTCGTTCATTTATTTTTAAAATTAAACGAGCCGAGCTCCAAAACCATTGTTCGAGCTCAGCTTGACATGTAATATATGAGCTCGAGCTCGACTCAGCTCGATTAACCCAAACAAACCCAAGTCGAGCTCAAGCTCAGTTCGGCTCGATTAATCCAAACGAGCTTGAGATGGAGCTAAAAAAATTAACAAATCTCAATCCGAAAGAGAAATTACCAGATCTAGATTAACAAATCAAAAGATAGAGCTCGAAAATTCAAACATGCAGACATAGAGAAAAAGAGAGAGTATCGGATCTAGTGGTGGCATCGCCGCGTTGGGACTAGTGGTGGTTCGCGGTGCTGGTGTTTCTCGTTAACGATATAGAAGGAGACAGGGATCGGCATCAGCATCGGCATCGTCGTTGCAGGGGCTTGCGGTAGCTGATGAAAGGTGTTGGGACACAAGGAGCACGGCGACGGCATGGGTGATGAAGGATTGAGGAGAAATGAGATTTGAGATAGGGTTGGTTGGAGAGCTTAGGTGAGAGGCTAATAGACTTAGTGAGTGAATAAGAGAAAGTAGGGTTGGGTTGGAGTCTTGGAGAGAGTGAGAGAGAATAATGTTTGGTTGGATACTACGAGAGAGATAGATGAATGTTTGGTTAAATACTTTTTTTTTTTGGGTTGGGTGAGGGACTTAGTGGGAGACGATGTCATGAAAAGAGAGAGAGAATATTTACATAACATATTTTAAAAAATAAATAAGATTTATATATTTAATTAAATAGTATTATTTGTTCGCGAACAAAAAACGAGCAGCTCGCGAATAAGCTCGGCTCGTTTATTAAATGAGCATTTTTTTGAGCTTGAGCTCGGCTAATTTATTTTAATAAACGTGCTCGAACGAGCTTTTTTCGAGCTGAGCTCAAGTTGTTCATGAACAACTTGGTTTATTTATAGCCCTACTTATCACTCTTGTAATTCCTTATATCGGCAGGTGAATCTGTTTCTCTCTCTCTCTCTCTTTGTTCTTGCGTTTCTCTTCACTTGAATAATTTTACAGTATTCTTTTATTGCTTCACAAGGCTCATGTTAAAGATAACAGCTCAGCATAGTTTGTTATAGTTTGGTATTTGTTATTCTGTTGAATATTTCTATACCACATGACATTATCTTAGTGGTTTCCTTATAACTAAATTCCCTATATATATTGGCTTAATGCAACTCTTCTCAATAATATACTGAGCTTTCTCATTTACAAAATATTCAGTTAATTCTCTCATTCTTCTTCAATTCTGTTCTTCTTTTGATAATACAAGTTCTAATATGGTATCAGAGCTTAAGACTTGCGTCTGAAGCTCTCGATCCTATTTTTCTCTCTCTCTACTTTATGGTTCTGATTTGTCGATGCTTCCCATATACTTTTCATCACCTGTGGTAAAAAGCCTCAAATTCCAGATTTGCTGATTTTGTTTTCATTTTTGCTTCCGTTTTGCGATTCCTCGGTCGTTATTATATTTCCAATCTGCAGTAGAATCGATTTCTAGATTTCGATTTCTCAATCTGATGTGATTTCAATTTATTCGATATCTACAATTAGGGCTCAATTTCATATCTCAATTTCGATATCTGCTGTCTTTGATCCAAATGGACTCATTTCCTCACACACCCATTGCTTTCGCATCAAACGATCAGAATCAGCAATAAGAAATTTCTCACCCAATTCCCTTTGTTCTACCTAATGCTCAGAATAATAATTTTCAGATTCAAACTCCAGCACCAAATCAACTCTACCAACAACAGCTCTTATCTCTCAACCAACCTTTCTCTATTAAGCTCGATCGTGACAACTATCTTCTCTGGAAGAATCAACTTCTCAATGTTATCATTGCAAATGGTCTCGAAGATTTCATCGGTGGATCTCGTTCTCAACCAGCCATTTCTTGACCCGCAACAGCAAGTGAGGAACCCTCAATTCATGCTATGGCAACGCTTCAATCGTCTTTTAATGAGTTGGTTTTACTCATCCCCCACTGAAAGCATAATTAGTCAGATCGTTGGTCATCATACTGCATACCAGATCTGGTCTACTCTTGAGAGGAACTATGTTTCTAACTCATGATCCAGGTTGCTCGAGCTCAGAACATAGATTCAAACTCTTAAGAAAGGGGCCCTAACAGTTGATGAGTACATATTCAAGAAGAAAGACATCGCTGACAAACTCGCAGCCATTGGCGAACCTGTATCAAATACAAATCATATCTTGTACTTCTTCTAGCGCCTTGGTTCGGAGTACAATTCTTTTGTCACAATGATGGAAACACAAATTGATCAGGTTTCTATTGAAGAAATTCATAGTTTGCTCTTGAACTATGACTCTCGGCTTCAACGACAAAATACTACGGAATAGTTGGATGTTGTACAAGCACAATTGACAACCTTCTCAACTAGCAGAAGGCCACACAACCTAGCTCATTCTGATGCTAGAAACCAATTTCAGAGAAACAATCAGTACAATGACTTATTTTTCTATAATCAGTTCTTCAACTAGAAGCAACGATACAACACAAATAACTACAGAGGTGCTAGTTCTCAACTTGGGTTGTTAGGTAAACCATCATATCCTCTAAATCAAGGGAAATAGAGTGGCCAAAACAATTCCCATCATGATGAACCAAAGCCTAAATGTCATATTTGCAAGAAAATAGGGAATACAGCTGTGATGTGCTACTAAAGGAATAATCTCAACTATCAAACACAGTAACAACCCACTGCAAACATGGCCCAATCGTTCCAAGTTTCGCCGATGGCCTCTCGCAATACTATTCAGGATAGTTCATGGTACATGGACTCAGGATCATCTCATCATCTAACTTTAGATTTTGTTCGCATGAAGAATTCCTCACCGTATCATGGTAAGGAACAAGTTGTTGTAGGCAATGGTAAGAAAATTAGCATAGCTAATATTGGAAATATCTTCATTCTTGTTAGTCACAAGTCATACCTGAAACAAGTTTTGCATACACCTGAAGTCACAAAAAAAATTGATTAGTGTCACGAAGCTTTGTTTTGATGACAATGCACTAGTTGAATTTTACTCAACTTATTTTCTTGTAAAGGACCAAGTCTCAAGGAAGGTCCTGCTTCAAGGTTATCTTGATCAAGGTCTGTACCAGTTTCCCAATCTCTCTTATTCAGCCTTAACCAGTTCAGATGAGTCAAGAATATTATCACCTTCAGCTTTTGTTTCCCTTACACGTTCAAGAGATCACAATCTCTGGCATAGTAGATTAGGACATCCTACATCAATAACTTTATCTTGAATTTTGAGTTATTGTAATTTGCAAGATAACTCTAGTAGTCCTCTTGAATTTTGTGTTTCATGTCAATTGGCAAAAAGCCACAAATTACCCTTTGTACTTTCTACTTGTAAAGCATTGAAGCCTTTGGATTTGGTGCATTCTTATTTGTGGGAAGCGTCATATGTGTCCTCCTTAATTGGTGCTCATTACTTCTTGCTCTTCATTAATGACTATTCTTGTTTCTCATGGATTTACTTGCTGAAAACCAAGGATGAAACATATACCACCGTCTTAAAATTCAAAGTTATGGTTGAAACACAATTCAATAGCAACATTAAAGCATTACAGAGTGACTGGGGAGGAAAATACAGACCAATTTCGACTTTCTTACAAAACCATGGAGTTAAACACCAACTTGCTTGCTCTTACACTCCTCAGCAAAATAGGAGAGTTGAGAGGAAAAATAGACATTTGGTTAAAATAGGGCTTGTTTTTCTTGCTCATGCTAAAACACCTCTATCTCTTTGGACTTATACCTTTCAAACCAGTGGATTTCTTATAAACAGGCTTCATATACCTATCTTGTAAAATAAGAGTCTGTATGAAATGCTATACCATAGGAAACCAAAGTATGAATTTCTCAGGGATTTTGGTTGTGCTTGGTTCCCTTTTTTGAGACTTCATAATGACTATAAGCTTCAATTTAGATCTGTTGAATGTGTCTTCCTTGGTTATAGTGCTCAATATAAATGATATCTTTGTCTTCAGAGAGATACAAGACGTGTTTACATCTCTATACATGTCATTTTCAATGAAAAATATTTTACCTATACTTCTCATCATGATTCAACCACTGTTCTTCCCTCTGACACTACTACATTCTTACAAAATTCCTTCTCTTGTCCTACAACACGAAAC
The DNA here is from genome assembly GCA_016647705.1 of Eucommia ulmoides. Lineage (NCBI taxonomy): Eukaryota > Viridiplantae > Streptophyta > Magnoliopsida > Garryales > Eucommiaceae > Eucommia > Eucommia ulmoides. The sequence goes on along the minus strand of CM028334.1, from coordinate 6,129,231 downwards.
CCTACCATCAATTCTTCTCTTCATTCACCACCAAGCTCTACACCACCTACCAACCTTACCACATTTCCACCCAACCTAAAGTCTAGCCTCCGTACTGTCACACTTAGCACTGCGCCATATGAGTCCCTTCCTTCCACTTTATCACCTTCTTTGGCACATGGAGATAGTTCTAATATTTCTAACCATGCTAATGACTCTAATATTGTTCAACTCACTCTTTCTCTTTATAGGAAACCCAAGGCTTCAAACATTCACCACATGAAAACAAGAGCAAATACTGACATTTTTAGGCCTGAGGTTTTCTTTGGCACTTCACCATTAGTCACTGAACCTCAGACTTTCAAGGAAGCCTCTCGGCATCCTGCCTAGTGTGCAACTATGCAGGTGGAACTGCATGCTCTTCATCGAAATGGTACTTGGTCTTTGGTTTCTCTTCCACCCAATATCAAGATAATAGGTTGTAAATGGGTCTATAGGCTCAAACTCAGGCCTGGTGGTTCCATTGAATGCCACAAGGCACGCTTAGTTGCTAAAGGTTTTTACCAGACTCATGGGCTAGATTATTTTGAAACATTCAATCTTGTTGTAAAACCAACAACTATAAAGAATGTCTTGCGTTTTGTTATATCATTTGGTTGGCCTTTGCAACAGTTAGATGTCCATAATGCCTTCTTGAATGGGGATCTTGATAAGGATGTCTACATATCTCAACCTCCTGGATTTCAGGATTAGGCTAACCCCCACATAGTTTACAAGCTCAACAAGGCTCTTTATGGTCTCAAGCAGTAACCTAGAGTTTGGTTTGCCAAGCTTAGCACCTGTTTGACTTGTTGGGGATTCAAGGGTTCCAAGTTCGATACTTTCATGTTCACTTTGGCTACTAGTTCGATTTTAATCATTATCCTCATTACGTGGATGACATTATAGTAACTGGAAGTGATACCACCATGATTACAACCTTGATACGGAACTTAAACATGAGATTTGCTCTCAAAGATCTGGGGCCCTTGTCATATTTTTTAGGCATTGAAGTTAATTGTTCTGCCAAGACACTTCATCTCTGCCAACAGAAATGCATCACTGGTCTTCTTTAGAGGACAAGCATATGGGATTGCAAGCCTCATGTGACACCTGTCTTCTGGTCCAATGTTATCTTTACATGATGGTCAACCTCTCTCTGATGCAACAACTTATAGGAGCATTGTTGGGGCTCTTAAGTATTGCACTCTCATACGCCCAGACATCAATTTTTTAATAAATAAGGTCTGTCAATTTATGCATGTTCCTACTTCAACCCATATGCAAGTTGTCAAGAGAATACTTCGATACTTACGTGCAACACTCCACCTTGGTCTCTCATTTTAAACTTCACCAGATATGGCTCTTGTTTGCTAAACTGATGTTGAGTAGGCCAATTACCCTGATAACAAATGTAGCACTAGTGATTATTGTATCTTCCTTGGGTCCAACTTAATTTTATGGTCTTCTTTTAAGCAGAAAGTTGTCTCACGCTCCAGTGCTGAGTCTAAATATCGTGGTCTTGCGAATGCTACTGCGGAACTTACCTGGGTTGAATCTATTGAATTGGGAGTTAAACTATGTTTCTCTCCTTTACTTTTGTGCGACAACTTCAGTGCCACTTACCTTGCTGTGAATCCAGTTGTGTATGCTCACACTAAGCATATGGAGCTTGATTGCAATTTCATAAGGGAAAGGGTAATGCAAACGCATTAGGTTTATTTCATCAGAAGATCAGCTTGTTGATGCTATGACAAAGGCTCTCCCTACTCAGCAATTTTTAAGTTTGCGCAACAATCTCACTATTCTCTCTAGACCAATGATCTTGTGGGGGATGTTAAAGATAACAACTCAGCATAGTTTGTTATAATTTGTTATTTGTTATTCTGTTGAATATTTCTCTACCACATGGCATTATCTTAGTGGCTTCCTTGTAACTAAATTCCCTATATATATTGGTTGAATGCAACTTTTCTCAGCAATATACTAAGCTTCCTCATTTACAGAATATTCACTTGGTTCTCTCATTCTTCTTCAATTCTTTTCTGCTTCTGATAAAACAAGTTCTAATAGCTCATTAGGAGTGGAACCATTCTCAGGTATTCTTTTGTCCTATATGTTTGTGTTGTTTCTTCATAGACAAAGAATGTAGCTATTCGTTTCCCTAATTCTTACACCTATCTCAGGTTTATCTTTCATATGAAGGCTGTTTTGATCTTTTTGTTGTTAGAGTTCGAGAAAAAAAAATGGGGAATCAAGGAGCAACTCATTCCGGCAATACAGTTTCTTCGAGGGTATGATTTTGTTTTTATGGTTAGGGTTTAATTTTTCCTCCTTTACACTTTGTTCTCCATTATTTTTAGTTCTGATTTTTGAATGTTTAATTGGTTAAGTGATTGATGAATTAATTATTTTAAATTTTGATTCATTAAGAACCAATGTTTTGGTTTAGGATATTCTTCTGCGATTCAATAATGAACAATTTTGATGATTTTTTTACTGCATGGTGTAATCGTTTTTAATGGTTTTGATATCTCTTGATGATTTCACAGCATGGTGGAATGAAGAAAAAAGACATCAATGATGGTGTATTATTGGGTATCATACGCTAAATTCGTATGTTTCTATCATAAGATTTTGATTTTTCATCTAAATTTCACTTTAAGTTTGATTAATTTTAGTGAATTAACGTCAATTTGAGATAATGTTTTATCTAAGTTTCACTTTAATTTTGATTCTTTTTTGAAGCATCATGGGCAATATCAATTTATTATGCCTACCAACGAACTTGGAAACCTTTTAATCTCATTATGAAATGATAAATCATGGTGGGATTACATTCATAGCTGAACAGGTGAGTCTCAAATTTCCAACTTTGTGCTTCATGTTTTGAATTCTGAAATCTGTTGCAATTATCCTATTTTCTTTTCCTCGCAATCATCTTGCTTTTACATTTGGTCAAATTAAGATAAATATGATCATTTTTGGATGTTCTTTTTATTTTCTACCCCCGATATATGACAAGTGAGCCATCATCCTCTAATGAACACTAGGCATGCTGAAAATTAACATTTTGTATATGACGTAACATCAAAGTTGAAGACTAAATTTTTAGGCAATTTAGTTGACGTCTATCTTGTTGGATGGTTTGTATTTTTTTCTTCTTTACATAATTTTCTTTACTGTTTGCGCTTTTATTTCAACCCCATTATGTTATAAAACTAGGGATTCCCAAATTTATGTTTTGTTCTGTTCCCAGATTTCTGTTTATGTTCCCAGATTTTTGTTCCCTGATTTCTATGCCTATTCCTATATTTCTATATTTTTGTTCCCAAATTTCTGATGAGTCGACAGTGTAACGAGTTGTTTAACAATCAAAGTTGTTCCAATCCTTTAATTTCTATTTCTATTTCTTAATAGACAAAGTTGTTCCAATCTAGTATAATTTTTAAGAACAAAATTTTGACAATAAAACATAAATGTCCTTAATTGTTTGTTTTTGTTCCAATTTTTTAGAATAGAACAAAAATGCTCTAAATTTTTTCTAGATTTAATTCAGTTTTGCGCTCGCAGATTTGTGTTTATGTGTCATACCTAATTGTATATGCATTGTTCTAGAGCATTGCGGTTCATAAATTGATGTGGAAGTGTTTATTTATTGCAGAGTTTTGTTAATTGCTGAGAGATTCGAGGTTTAAGGATAGTAAAAGGGCTGAAACTCAAATTGATCCAAATAGTAATTTGTGTAATTACTATTTCTTTTTTCTTTTTTTTCTTTTTTTTTATGAAATCTGGAAGTTAAAACGGTAGTTTGGCGAAATCTTCCCTCTTTGCCTTCAATTACATCCGAAAATAACTTATAAACTTTATTATGATCGTCACTCATTGGTTGTTCGCAGATTCCATTATCAAGAAGTGCATTGACGACTTCTTGTACTAATTTCTCCTGACACATTATTAATTCTCCTAGCGTAGATCTACTTGTTGTTAATAGATCGATCAGCGTATTGTTCCAACAAATAATTCTTCTATAGAGTTCATTAATATCCGAGCTCATTAGTTTGACCCCATCTATCCGAATGATCGGTCTCAACTCAGGAAAAAGAACTGGTAATAGATACAAAACCATGCATTATGGTTCTATGTTTGTTCGAATAAAATGCTTAGTCAATCCCATGCGTCTAACAAAAAAATCCCTTCTTGCCTTTTGCTTTATATAGTCGTTGATAGTTTTATTCTAAAAATCTGTTACAAAATGAAAACATGTTTTTGTTCTCATATATATATATATATATGTGTGTGTGTGTGTGTCCCACATTTGGCGGTTCAATGTTCACTTCCTATCTACCTCGTTGGTTGCCTGCCGCAGTCGCTTTCTTGTTATAGACATATGCATCTTAGTGATTTTTTTTTTTTTCAGGGGTGGAATAATGTTATGGGGAAACTTGCTTAGATCTAAGTATATTTATCAAGGTTGGAGCAATGGTCAAATTTTTATGAACACTTCAAGTCGTATTTACCCTAGCAAAAAGTGAAGTATTCAATGTTGTTTGCTCCAGTAGGGGCTTACTCGAAAATGAGAAGTAGTTTTAGGGGTCAAAGTTGTAATTTGAAACCATGGTGTTATTTTAATTTTTTTTTAATAATTTAGATTTTGAACTTTTTTTAAAAAAAATAATTTGATTAATATCAAATTACAATTAGATTATAATTTGATTATTGACATAGCACCAATGAAGGATTGATTTTCGTTTAACTATTTTTTTTAATATTTTTCTATTGTCATTCTTTTTTAGTTTTATTGTATTTTTTAGATTTCTTTGATATAGGATTTTTTTTATGCAATTGATGAATTATAAAACTATTTGAGAGAGAGATAAGGAAAAAAATCAATTTATTATGCGTGTAACATTAATTGTGTGTTATAAATTTATATTATATTTAGAATTGTATATCAACGAATTATATTTGTGCCTTTAGGCATGGGGTATAACTAGTTAGATAATACATTGCAAATTTTTATATATTATTTTTTAAATCGAACTGTTTAATTTTATATAAAATCAAAATTAAAATTGCAAAATGCTAAACATTAAGTTATTTTTTTGTATATATTTATTAAATTTTTGTACTGTAATTAGAATTTCAACTAAGTTTTTGGAATGATTAGTGGTGCGGACGGGAACCACTTGGAAACAAAGACTTACAAAATACATGGGATTTTAAAGTGTCTGATATCATTGATGAAAAATGGGATTGGGGATTGGTTCATTGTACTAATTCTACACCTCATAATTGATAAACAAATAGAGTGTATTTTAGGAAGTGAACCACCAAATCTAGACAGGGAACATAAACCAATTTTGATGCTCCAAAAAATTCTGGAAAATTTTCTGGAGAATCAGTTTATGATTATGATTCCCGTAATATAACAGAGGGAAATGGAAATAACAAGGAGTAGAACTGGATTTGAAAGTTAAAATTTCCTCAAAAAAATTTTGTTGGCCCAGTGGAATACCCAAGAAGGGGGGTGAATTGGGTATTTAAAAAATTTATCAGAATAAAATTTAATTATTATCTTTATAACACAGCAGAATAAATTAATCAACTAGGTGGATACCAAACAACAAAAATAAACAAAGTAAATATTGCAGCACACTAAGATATATCCTGGTTCACCAAACTACTCTTGATTAGTCCAGTTTTCCAAGCTCCACGGAGATTCGAACCCACTAATTCTCAAGATCCTTTTAAAGGTAGGAACCAAACCCACACACCGATTCTTTTATAGGCTCAGAATCAATCTTTACAATAATTTTTTTTCAGGTTAAGGAAAAACCTCTACTTTTTACAAGTTAAAGAACAACCTAATTCTTTTTAACACTAAAGCCAAAGAATAAAAATTTCACCAATCACTCTAAATATCCTTTTACACGATAAGAATTGAACCGTTACAAATTTTACTCAAAAATACAATTCTATCAAGAAAGAATCACTACCTCAATCTTTTTATAGGAAGAGACTGAAAATCGGCTACCCCTGATTAAATACCCCCAACAGTATTTAGTCCGTTACACTATTCACCAATACAAATTGATAAGTAAAAAATCTCACTCGGAGTTTCTACCACCCCAGATAAATAATAACTCGATTAATATCCCAAATCTAGTGATAGAAAAATGTGAGATTGAAAATCTGATTTTAAACAAGATATGGGTAGCAAATAATTGAGCACGTAATCAGATTCAAGAATTTGTTTGTAAAAATTTTCTTCAATAAAAATCAGAAACAATTTCTAAGATCAATTTCCAAAAGATAAACAAGTAATGCAATAATATAATACAATTGGAAAGATCTCACCCGGAATCCACATAAAGAATAATTAGAACGATGTAACTTCAAATTCAGTAGAAGCAAAGATTAGGGTTATTTAAAAGAGAATGAAATCAGTCTCTTAACGGCTAGTTCCAATGTGTCATGACATTTAATAACTTTTATAGACCTCTTATATCATAATGACTTCATTTTGGTTCAATTCACTTAAAAAATGACTTTTAAATCTTTCAATTAAGTCTCCTAAATATTTCTCAATCCTTATTAATTAGAATAAAAACAATTTCTAAGTACCAAATTGAGAAATATTAAAACTTAATGAACCAAATCAATAGGATTTAAATAATAGATGAAACATATCTTAAATATCATCAAATCCCTAAAATCTCTCACAAATCCCAACAAAAAATGGTTACTTTTAGATATAATTTCGGAATGCACAAGATCCTGAAACAGTGCCATAGGTCGACCTGTCTGTCGACTTACCAATTCAGAGAGTTTCATAGGTCGACCTGTTAGTTAACTTACCAATTCAGAGACTTTCACTTTTAGATATAGGTTGACCTACCTGTCGATCGACTATGCTAAATTTTTTTCTAAACTCATTTTTAACTCATTCTTATTTATGTTTTCGCCCATTTAACCATTTTTTTTTCTAAATAAGCTCCACTAACTTCTTAAATTCTATTTTAATCATTTATAAATATTTCTTTTCAATAACACATAAGATCAAATAATTTCATCTTATCAAAACACACATAAACAATAAAAAAAAAAAAATTGTGCCATGTGTGTTCCAAATTGGGATATTAAGAGTTGAAATTCACTTGAGTTGTTTTCCCTAATTTCTTCAAATTCTTAATTCCTCGTCATCTTTGTCATCATCATTTAGCATCCATTTGTCATCGCATCTTCTTCATCATTGGAACTTAAACAACTAAAACACTCAATTAAACCATTAGTTCCACCAAAACATCAACACTTAATTGTTCATCAAAATCTTATGATCAACACTCTTATATTTCATTTGATTGAATATACAAAGGAAACGTGTCACTAACCTGTTTAGATCCATAAGAAGTGAAAATGCGTTAAATATATGACAAAGATGCAAAAATAAACCTGAATCCATTGACCACGCTTTGAGAAAATATCACAAAGTTGGAAGGATGTGGGATTCAGTTGCGGCAAGTGTCGGAGAGCAAAGGGATATGAATTTGGAGGTCGCTCAGTGGATTAAAAGGAGTCTAACAAGGAGTCTCTCAAACTCACCTAGCTCTTTCTTGGCCATCTCTTCCCTTTTGGAGATATGGAATTATAGAAACAAAGACGTTATAGAGGGTATTGAATCTAACACGTCTATAATTCTTAATCGAATAACTTGTTTGAAAAGAAAGTTATTGAAGTCATTCTATTCCTCTTATCCCCCAAATGGTAGAGTAATTTCAAAGTTTTTTCATAGTAGGTTTTCTTTTGCAGGTTTCTTCAAGTTAAATACGGATGGTAGTGCAACCAGAAACTCAGGAAGGGGAGAAATAGGAGGACTTATCTGAGATAGACTTGGAGTCTGGATAGTAGAATACTTCGACCTAATCCCGAACTGCATGAGACTTGAAACAAAGCTAGAAATCATACATATGGGAATCAAGATTGTTGCTGAGAGATATTCCAAGGCTAATCGTGGAAACAAACTCTAAGGAGGCAGTTGAAATTATCCTTTAAGATTGTCCAAAAACACACAAATTTAACACATATGTTGAAGATTGCAAAAGAGTCATACATAATAGGAATTATATGCTTCAATTTGCCCCCAGAGAAGAGAACAAGTACGTGAATTTTCTTGTGAAAAAATGAGTGAATAGGGATGTGGACTTGGAACATTTGGTATCTCCCCCTAGAAGATATGACCAAAATTGTAATGGCCGAAATGGATGCAAGTGCCTTCAATAGGTGCCCTTAGTTTGAAGTAGTAATTTTTTTATTTTACCTTTTTTGTACCAAAAAACAAATGTAATTCAAATTTGTAAATTTGTGAATAAAAATACAAAACATAAATTCTAAACAAAATTAAAACAAAACTACTAAATCGCTAATTATTATTATTGATGTCAAATTTTGGTCGACACCAATAGTATGGTCCGGTTAACCTTGGGTGGAGTTGGAGAGGCATGGAGTGGAGATCTTCAGTCCGTGTAGTCTCTGATCCATGGAGAGGTCTTTGGCTGGGAAGAGGTCCCTGGCCGGGAAGGGGAGGGTCTGTATTGGAAAGAGCCCAAACCTTCTAGTTCGAGAAGGAGAGGACAAAATTGTCTTGGGACTTGAGGGAAAGTGAACAGGAGCTTGAGAAGGAGTTGTTCCAGGAAGAGAAGAGCTGGAATGCTTTCTGATCCGAGAAGGAGAAAGTCCAAGATGGGTAACAACCTGTCACCTGTACACATAACCTGGCTGGGGTATCCTAGAAAAGCCCTCCAACGTGAGAATCAGCGTATGGGAGAAAGATTTATAAAAGTGTTATCATGTAGAGGGAGCAAATATTGTATGTGTTTGGAGTAAATTTTCCTTATCTTGAATGTGTAGAGAGTGTTGAGGAGAATTTTTCTACATTTGAGCAATTGTATGCTCTTCTTTAGATAGGCATGGAGTGGATTTAATTAAGGGTTTAAGCATGGTTTAGTGTCTCTTTCAATATCTCATTAATGTCCCAACTTGGTTATGTAGCCATTGAGGAAAGGCATGACTACACCTTATCATGGTCATGTAAGAAAATATTTAGAGATATTTTAGGTTAGGGAAATGAGTCATGTTAGGGAAGAAAGCCCTCATTATGGTTGTAGATATTTTGGGGAAATGAGCCGGCCAATGGCTAGAGGAGGACATATTCCTGTTGCGCTCAAGATAGGGAATTTGACCCCTGCCCTTCCCGGATAGTCGAAGACGGGAATGGAGGCTTTGCTGAGGAGCCCGTGGAGCTGATTTCCGAGATGGGCAATGTCGCTGTGGAGAATGCCAATATAGGGAAGGGTTCCTGATCGCACTACATTTTACGCGATTTAATATCATTAATTTATGTTTTGTTATTGTTGTTAATAAATTAAATTAATATAATTGATTTATTCTATTTGTTATTGTAGGTTTTTAGAAATGAAATATAAATACGTTAATTTGAAGTAAAACGGAGTCGAAAAGTACTAATGACCCGCGACCCGACTTGACCCGAACTCACGACCCGGATTCGGCCCGGTCATAGGCCCGCATACATTCATGCAGGTTGTGTAATGGTTCCCTTAGAGAATCGTTACTCTCTTGTAATTACCATAAAAGGCCATTATGGCCATTTAATGGCCATTAGTGAGAATTCAACCAAAGGAGTGAATGAGACCAAAGAGAATATTTTATTTTATTTTTCTTTTGCTACATTTTCCATTTTTGTATGGATTCTTTGGGGGTTTGCCATAATGGGCTCTTTGGGCTTGATATACCAAGTGGCGGCTAGTAGTTTTTTTTTTAGGGGAGAATTAACATTTTTTTTACTTTTGATTTTTTTTTTTTCCGTTTTCTTCTCTATTTTTAGGAGGCTTCGGCAGCAGTAGGGGGGGGGGGGGGGGGGGGTTTGTAATTCTTTTGTATTTTCTTCTTTTTCTATATATACTATGAAAATTTTGGGAATGCAAAGTGAAGATCAAATGAAAAATAATTCGATGTACGGTTAATCTTCTCCTAACCAGGTTAAGATTGTAGTATGTATTTGGTTATGTAATATTGCAATTTTCTAGTTTAATTTTAGTTTATGTATAAATAATTATATGATGATGAATTTTGTGCTTGATATATGGTTTAAATCGTGATTGAATTTAATCTCGAAATGTTCTTGTAGAGATTTCGATTTTAAATTCAATTACTGCTAGAACATTAGACTTTATACCTGTGGTTTAGATCTAACGATCATATAATCGTATTCCTATAATTTAATTATTGGTTTGGATATTTTATGCCTAGATTGTAATTCACTCTAGATTAGAGTAACGTAAGAATTACATACCGAATATAAATCATGCCGAAGAATAATAAATCGAATCTTTCTGAGTAATTCCGACTTGTAATTGGAAACGCTCGTTTACACAATCCAAATTAAAAAGTAAATATGAGAAAAATATAATTCCAAAATACAAAATCCACAATTCCTAACCCTGTTCCTTATATTCATTGTCTAGATTTACTATTTTATTTTCTTACATTAAAACCCAAAACTCAAATCAAAATTTGCTTTCATTTCGGAAAGATAATAATTAGAAATCGATAATTACAAGACTGATTTTTGTGGTTCGACATCCTACTTGAATACCGTATTACATCAAAATCGCGGTATCATAAAAGGGTATTATTTTTGAGCGATCAGTTCCCCATCCCGGATACCGCGATGGGGAAGGGTTTTGATAGGTGTGATCTACCTATGTATTTCCAAACCGAATTAAGTTAGTTTTCGAGCGTTTATATAGTATTTTATTATATTTTAATTAATTTTTATACTTTTTGTATTAAAACAGGTGTGTGGAGTAAAAAGATAGAAAACTGGAGTGAAAATGATGAGATCGAACCAAAGACGGTCAAAGAACGATGGAAAAATGAGTACGGAGGCAATATTGTGAAACAAGCCCACCGCCGCGGCGGTAAAAATGCTAAGAAGATCAATATCTTGCTGAAGTTCCACCGTCGCGGCGGTAAACTAGCATAATGTTTTTCAAATCCACCGCCTTCTTCACCGCCGCGGCGATCAACTAACCGACCTACTCCACAGTCGCGGCGGTGGCCTCTGCACAGCCTAGATATTTTTATTAGATATTTTGAGATATGTTATCTATAAATACCCACTTCTCTCCCCTCCTCTTGTCGCCCCCCGGCCATTTGGGCACCTTAGGCTATATTTAGGTTAGGGTTTAGGAGTTTTAGAGGTGGAGCTCACATCCCGAAGTGGAGAAGATGGCGAATCGATCATTGAGCGTTCTTAGCGGTTTATCTTCGGACGAGACTAAGTTCTTCGATTGTTTTTCCTTACTTCTTTAACTTAGGATATTGTGAGCATGTTTAGCTCGATTTCATTATTTATATGATTATGACCACGAGTTAAATATGGATTGTAGTAGGGATTAACACTATATTTATAAATACGTTGTTTGGATGATTTCAGTGTTTCCTTTGTGATTGTTCTTCGTAGTTTGATTGTGTTTATCGTATTGTTTGTTTATCATGCTTAGTTAGATAAATAAAGAATACAGGGTTTTGACAAACCCCGGATTCGGATTAGGGTAAACAAACGCCACGATTCTATAACCCGGTTAGGGTTTGAATTGTAGACAATCGATGACGTTGGGGCAAGACTCATGCGACCTAGGGTCGTTAAGACGTTGAGGAGGACTTCAGCGTTGACGCGAAGTCACGTATTCCCTCGTCTTACACTCGGGAGAGGTGGAGAGAGAGTTTTAGAACAGAGATTGTCGATAGGGTAAATACAACGCACGATCTAATGACCCGATCGGGAGTTGGATTGTGTGCAATCAATGATGTTGGGCGAGACTCACGTGACTTAGGGTCGTTAAGACGTTGAGGGAGACCTCTTCGTTGACTCGACGTCATGTATTCCCCCGTCTTACACTTGGGAGAGGTGACGGTGCAGTTTACGTACCGAGGTTGCACAAATAGGTCGAACACCGTAAATGTAAATAAATCGAAATCGAACACGTATTTGTAAACAGGTTAATCCCTGGGCAATTTTTTACCCTAAAACATATTAGTATATTAGTGTAGTTAATTTAGGATATATTAGTATTAATTTAATTAATTAAATACATTTTTTTTTTCCTAGATAAAGTTAGGTCATGATAAACACGGTATTCGATAGTAACGACACCAATCCCTGTGGATACGATAACCCGATCTTAACGATCACATTATACTAAAATTTAGACCTCGTATACTTGTGAGTGTAAGTAGCGGCGTATTCCATGCTTTACCAAGTTTTTGGCGCCGTTGCCGGGGATTGTTTTAATGTTATTGTCGGAGAAATGCGGTAACGGCCGAAGACCTAAGTTTTAGATAGGAGAAGCTAGTGTATCGTATTTTGTCGGGGATTGGCGAAGTTGTTATTATTGATATTATGTGTAAATGACTTTATTTTACTTTAGATATTTCTTTTGTATATAATTTTTGTTTATAGTTTTGTTTTTGTTTCTTATGCAGAGTACTTGGCGATATTAGATCGTTGGGTATTGATGCATCTCTTTCAATGGAATTCCAAGCCGTTTATTGTGCAGGGTCACGCACATAAGACGGTGAGGCATTTCGTTGAAAGATTGAGCCGATCAAAGCAAAACCTCGCCGTTCTTGAGGGCGTTCTGAAAATATCGGGCCGAGGACATTAAACCACGGGCTTCTTGGGAGGCAACCCAAGGTCAAATAGGTTAAATCCGTTACATCCTATTTGAATCGGAGGCGAGATTCTCTCGCCTCCCAGGTACGTGTTCTAAACCCCATTCGTCAGCATGCTTTAAATTTCATATGTTGAAGAATGATGATTGGGATCGCTGAGGACATTGTCCATTTTGAGTTTGGAAGTGATGTGTAGTATGTAGTATGTTAGTTTATGTGTTATTATTTTTTCGTAGTACATGTGTGTTTAGGTTAGATTGTGTTTATGTTTTTGTGTGTTGTTGTTATATGTTGAGTTTTGCGTTCATCTGGGCCGTTACCCGATGATGATAATTACCTCTGGTTGTTTTCGAGGTCAAGGGTAATACCCATGCATATGTGATTTTGTGTGCTTGATTATACTTTTTGGTAAAAATTATTGTAGATCTTATTTTGCACGGGCACATAGACTCACTGTATTTCTATTCAATTGACTTGAGGAAGATTATCGATTAGCCAAATTCATGACACATTAAGGATTTTAGAACTTGATTTAGGGGAAGCTTGGGGATAAATCCTAGGCGAGATAATTCAGGAGACGTGATTTAGGCATTCTCTTTGTCACTTGAGCCTTTTGAAGCCTACCATGCAATATCATTATCCCTCGTTACCTTGTCGAAGCCTAAATACAAATTTAATTCAGAACACATAAACTAATACCATGGCCAGTGGATCTTTTTCCAAACCTAAATCGCTGAATTTAAAAGCACATTTGAGTGAATCAAGTTAACAATTGTAAATGCTACTTGATGTGAGCGGTTGGGTTTAGGGCGAACTTCTAATTGGTTCGGTATTTGAGTATTCACTTGTCGTTTTTCATTTGTATTTCACACACCCATTCAATTGTAATAATCAAATAAGTTTGGGGGTGTGTTCGTTGAAAAGAAAATAAAAAATAAATAAATATAAGTACGGTTTATCTTCTGTTTCTTTTTGACAAGTGAGTACTATGTTCTTAAATGCATGTTTGGGATTATTTTTCAACTTATTTATGGGGGTTCGAGAGTGAATGTGCCAAACGTTGAGCCTTGGGTAACGTTAACCCGTTTTCAATTCCAAATTACCCTTGGCCAACTATTCCTTAACCGAACCAAGTCCTAATGATCTTTACGAACTACTTAACCTACATTAGTGGAGAGTGGACCCCAATCCGGCCTATGGAAATCCTAGTTCTTTACGGTCTAAGTCATAAGTTTCGTTGGTGGATAATCCAATCCGATCGTTGTCTAGTTATATTATTGAGTCTCGCACTAACATGTGTACATGATCTAGAATAGCGTTCACCATTATTGTATGTCAAAATTCTAGAACCTCATGACGTGTGTTACTGCCTGAACTCGATATGACTGGCGGTTGTTAAGGGACAAAAATAAATAGGCCGTTAAAAGAATGTAAAACTCGCATGTTGTTATGTTTAGATTGTTTTAGGATGTTTGTTATTTCATTTAGTTGTGTTTTTTCATTTTCATGTGTGTGTTTGGCTCGAGGACTAGCCAAATTCTAAGTTTGGGGGTATTTGATAGGTGTGATCTACCTACGTATTTTCAAATCGAATTAAGTTAGTTTTCGAGCGTTTATATATATTTTATTATGTTTTAATTAGTTTTTATAATTTTTGTATTAAAACAGGTGTGTGGAACAAAAAGATAAGAAACTGGAACAAAAATGATGAGATCGAACCAAAGATGGTCAAAGAACGGTGAAAAAGTGAGCACGAAGGCAATATTGTGAAACAAACCCACTGCCGTGGCGTCCAGACTACCGCCGTGGAGGTGAAAATGCTGAGAAAGCCAATATCTTGCTGAACTTCCACCGCCGTGGCGGTGAACCAGCAGAATGTTTTTCAAATCCACCACCTTCTTCATCGCCACGGCGATCAACTAACCAGCCTACTTCAGGGCCGCGGCGGTGGCCTCTGCACAGTCTAAATATTTTTATTAGATATTTTGAGATATTTTATCTATAAATACCCACTCATCTCCCCTCATATTGTCGCCCCCCGGCCATTTGGGCACCTTAGGCCATATTTAGGTTAAGGTTTAGAAGTTTTAGAGGTGGAGCTCACATCCCGAAGTGGAGAAGACGACGAATCGATTATTGAGCGTTCTTAGCGGTTTATATTCGAACGAGACTAAGTTATTCGATTGTTTTTTCTTATTTTTTTAACTTAGGATATTGTGATTATGTTTAGCTCGATTTCATTGTTTATACAATTATGATCATGAGTTAAATATGGATTGTAGTAGGGATTAACATTATATTTATAAATACGTTGTTTGGATGATTTCGGTGTTTCGTTTGTGATTGTTCTTCGTAGTTTGATTGTGTTTATCGTATTATTTGTTTATTATGCTTAGTTAGATAAATAGAGAATACGGGGTTTTAACAAACCCCGGATTTGGATTAGGGTAAACAAACGTCACGATTCTATAACCCGGTCAGGGTTTAAATCGTGGACAATCGATGACGTTGGGGTAAGACTCACGCGACCTAGGTTCGTTAAGATGTTGAGGGGGACTTCGGCGTTGACGTGAAGTCACGTATTCTCTCGTCTTACACTTGGGAGAGGTGGCGATTGAGTTTTAGAACGGAGATTGTTGATAGGGTAAATACAACGCACGATCCAATGACCTGGTCGGGAGTTGGATTGTGTGCAATCAATAACGCTGGACGAGACTCATGTGACCTAAGGTCGTTAAGACGTTGAGAGAGACTTCTTCGTTGACTCAAAGTCATGTATTCTCCCGTCTTACACTCGGGAGAGGTGGCGGTGGAGTTTACGTATTGAGGTTGTCAAATAGGTCGAACACCGTAAACATGAGTAAATCGAAATCGAACACGTATTTGTAAACACGTTAATCCCTAGGCAATTTTTTACCCTAAAACATATTAGTATATTAGTGTAATTAATTTAGGATATATTAGTATTAGTATAATTAATTAAATACATTTGGTTTTTTTTTTTTGCTTAGATAAAGTTAGGTTACGACAAATACGGTATTCGATAGTAACAACACCAATCCCTGTGGATAGGATAACCCGATCTTAACGATCACACTATACTAAAACTTAGATCTCGTATACTTGCGAGTGTAAGTAGCGGCATATTTTACGCCCTACCAAGTTTCCTATCCCCCTGGCGGCTTGTCTTCCTTTCCTGGAGAGTGTTGTTAGCTATCTTTTAAGATGGCTGGCATGGGTTGAAGATGCTCCTCTGCCCAGTACAATCTCCATACTTAGCCTTTTGGCAAGAGTTGATGTTAGTGGAGAATTAATCTTGGTAGAGAATTTTGGACACGTGGCGGTCTTCCATTGGTTGAGCGGAAGTGACTATTTTTACACTCATTAATTACAATCAACATTAAAAACGGTTAATTAAAATATAAAGTATAAAGTATAAAGTTCACATGTAATAAAAAATAAAGAAATAACAAACAAGGAAAACAACAATACGCGTACATATACTATAGGTTAAATAGTAAATAAACAAGAAAGTGTGGCTAATATATACAATAAAAAAAAAAAATCCAAAATCACTGTTACATGTTTCGATTACATGGTTATTATCCTAAAATCAAAGTCAAAATGAAAACAGTTTCGGTTTTTAATTCCAAAGTCAAAATCAAACCGAAATCATTTGACCGATTTCAAACTCAAACCATTCGATTCGGTAACCCGCTTGTTCGGGTTCAATTGTCATCTCTAAACTTGAGGAATATGGACTTGGGGAATATTGCCGACATGACTAGATATTTTAGCCATATGGGGTGATTTTCGTTGGTTGGTATTTTAGAGTTTGTATGGCTAAGGAATTTAGAGGAGAGATTGGATTTAGAAAATCAATTTGTCTTTTGATTGGGTACTCATTTAAAAAATTTGTCAAATAAGCATAATTTTCCAATGGAATTTGGAAAAAAAAAAAAAAAAAGGTTGAAATAACGATTTTAAATTCTCCCATTATTTAACAAAATCATTGAGAGAGGGATTTATAGGCTTAATTCTCTCGCTACTTTGGTCGCTTCCATTCCTGCACTTCATCAAGCATATCTATCACACGGCACTCGCGCCTCCCCAAAATAAGGGCAAAAAATGATCATCTCCGCATGATCATCGGTTACCTTAAGATCATGTAAGAATAAGAATTGTTTGATAATGCAATTAACTACTTAAAAAAAAAAAAAAAAAAATAAATGCGTTAAATACTTATCAAATTAAGTGTGTTTGATAACAAAATTAACCAATCATTTAAAATATAAGAATCATTTAAAAATTGTGTAAAATTTTAAATGATACGTGATTCACTTAATTTCTTAGCATTTATCACTTAATATTATAAAATATCTAATTATTATAACTAACATTTTACATTAATACTGTAAAATCTTAGGAGAAAAATTAAATACAAAAATTATACATAAAAAAAATATTAAATTAAAAAAAAATAGAAAGAGAAAATTGTAGAGAGAGAATATTTCAAAAAACTAAAGTTGTAAAATTATTTTTGAAAAACAATTATACAAAGATAATTTTTTTTAAATTAAAAATATTAAAAAATTGGATACTTAATATATTCAACACTTCATAAATTCAACACTTAAAATATGAGCATTTAAAATTTAGTACTTAAAATTTTCAGCAATTAAATTTTAAGAATTAAATGCCCTAATTCTATCAAATGATAAGTCATTAATAAAACCAAGAAGAGAAAAATAATGATACTAATCAAACTATTAACTCCTTCATTAAACTAAATCAATAGAAGAGTCAATAGTTCTCTATTTATTTTAAAATTCATGATCACTAAAGAAAAATCAAAACAAATCATTCAAAATCCTAAACAACAATAAATATTATGAAGAGAAAAAAGAAATCCCTGAAATAAATAAATTTCATTGAATAAGGTTGCCCCCAAAATCTAATACTCTGAATCTGGAAAGATATAATTCACTTTGGATTAAGTCACAATTTGAAAGTAACCAACTATTAAACCTCTCATTATTATTGTAATTAATTCAAATCATTCAGCCTATAATTTAAGAGCAGTTACAAGTAATACTCTAAGAGCAGTATGTCACACCCCACCCCGAGCACTCGTCACCTGAGGCTGGGCGTGACGTCAACCTGACATTACCGGACCAACCCACGAATATCCAAACAAACACATATACAAACACACTCGCCTACTTGTAAATTCTCCTTATAAAATATATAAATACTTGAACCTTCCACGGTTCACTTCCGACTGACTCACCTCCAACACGACACTACCTCCGGACTCTCCCTAGTGCCAGTAGTGGACCACACCTAGCCACGGTATCTGTACCCCAAACCTTTATTGGTGTACGGTCTTCATAATACAAAAAAAAAAAAAAAAAATCGTGGATCAAGTATAAATAATAAACACCATACTTCTAAATATAAAATAGAATAAAATCACATACCCGGTTCCACTGCCACCAATGAAAAAAAATAATATAACGATAATACCACATATCGCACACGACATTCGTAACCAATTCCCCTTTGTCCACAATGTAAAGAAATAATGTATTTAAAACACCTAATATAAATATAATAAAATCACACACCGTACGAAAATCCAGTTTTCCTGTCCCCAATGAAATAAACTAATGTATATAAATACTTTAAAAATATCCAATTCAAACATTATAAATCAATCAACCCGATTATTTTAGATCAATTTATCCAAATATTTTAAAACAACCGATTCCAAATGTTTTAAATCGAACCATCCAAGTATTTTAGACCCACCAGTCCTACATCTCGTCACCTCATAAAATATCCCACCAATCAACCAAAATAATATATATATTTATTCGACAATCCATTTTCCAGTAATATAGATATATATATCCAACCGAAACAATCCAAATAGTTCCTCGTATACTAATAATACACCACACCACCCTCTGACTAGCCATAGGATCTTTTTAATCTCACGATCGGGAGTTGCAACGGTATTGTACCACCCGTAGGATTTGCCTTCCTAACGGGTCAAAACAACGCTCTACCGGACTTTGCCTAGTAGGTAAACAACACTCTACCGGACTATACCTAGTAGGTAAACAACGCTCTACCGGACTATGCCTAGCAGGTAATCAACGCTTAGCCAGACTATGTCTAGCAAGTAATCAACGCTCTGCCGGATTATGCCTAACAAATAATCCACATCCCTTGCGGGAAGAAAATACTATGGCATAGTCGGATCACCCATCAATTCCCACCTAAAAAACAAACGACTCGGTCTACAATCATTTTCCACCATTTTAGAAACCAACCGGGTTCAACAAATCATTTTTCCACAAACACCCAAAATAGCTTGATCCATATAAGTTGCAAATTCGTTCATTTTTAAATAAACACAATTTTCCATAATATATACGAAAATACAATTTATAATTTACGTAGAAGACAGTACACTCACCTTAATATCTGTTTTGCGAAATCGTTACTGACCACACTCTACTGAGACTCCAGTGCCTGCGAACCTAATAATAATAGAGCCTAAATTAATAATCTATTTAAAATAATCTATTTAAAATAATCTAATCATGCAATGCAGACCCTAAATTTCACAATTTTGCCGTCCCCACATTTTACTATGAAAAAATATCATTCAGCTAGGTTTCGCTTCGTTAAAATTTACTGTATAAACTTTAGTAATACGAACGGTCCCAAAATTTATTATTTCGATTACGAAATTTTGATGCTAGTAGTTAAATTTAACAAAAAAAAAAAATTAACGAGAAACGTTACTCGCTCCGAAACGGTTGTCAATTTCTTTTTTCCTTAAAAATTTAGTTTCTGCTTCAGCATTCACTGCCTCGGCGAAGGATCCATTGCCTCGGCAAACACGCTTCTTCTTTTCTCTGATTTGCTTACTGACACGCCACCGCCTAGGCCGTCGTCCCACCGCCTAGGCGAACACACTCCAGTTTCTTTCTACTTTGCGTTCTGATGTTCCACCGCCTAGGCGAAGCCGTCACTGCCTAGATGAACGATCGTCTTCCTTGTTCAGCTCTTGCTTTGATAAGAACAACCCCCTTCTCTCTCTCTTTTTTACTAACTCCGGCGGCTCTTTTACCACCCCTCACCAACGATCAAACACACTCATACACCATTCTGACGTCGAGCAAAACACACCCATGCATACGTCAGCACTAAACAAGGTTAATCACACACCCACCGTCGATCACCCACACCCACACACCGACGACGAACAAAACGGCGACGAACAGAACAGAGCACACACTGACACTACTAACAACATAACCACACTCCGATCATACACCCACACACTTGAAATCGTCAAAACAACCAAAGGAACACACACACACTCGCACCGAAGCACCCACCACCACCATGATCACCACAACTCCGACGACCTTCTCTTTCTCTAGCTTTCTGATTTCTCCTCCTTTTCCGACTTTGGGATCAAGATTTTTTTTATGGGTCATTTAATTTGCATGAGTTTTAGTGAATTGATTTTTTTATTTTCTTCACGCCACGTCGCCCCTCTCCCATTCTCTCCTGTCTTCGGCTGAGCTCACGGCACACACACGCACGCACAACATGCATATATATGTGTATATATATACAAAAATATCTTTTGTTATAATTATACTTTTCTCCTCCAAATTTCTTTAACTCTTCATTTTAGTCCAATTCAACATTTTTGAGTTTCTAAAATTGTAATTTCACCCTTAACATTTTCAAATTTAGATTTTAATTGACAATTTGCATCCCAAGTTTAGAATAAATGTTTCTAAATTTACCAATTGGACCCAATAACTTTTAATTTGGATTTTAGTTAACACAATTTTATCCCGTAATTTTCTAAATGTTCTAAAATGAAATTAGAATGACGTACGTGCGAAATTAGGATCTTACACAGTAACAAGTAGTCATTGAGTAAATTGAAGTTTTTTTCATATTTGAAAGACATATTAAGTTTTGTCCCCACTTAAAACAATTTATCGTTGCTTTCTTTTCCCATTGTCTTTTTATCTTCTAAATTTCAGAAACTATCAGTACTCTCTAAAGCTCACTGGGTGACCTATTTTTTTACCCTTATTTTAAACCCAAGCTTCCCAAAATTTATAAAAACAACCCCGCTTTTTAGAATTTACTGATCTATTCTCTCTAATTTTTTGCAAGTTCCTATTTGTACCCCAAACTTTTCACAAATTACTATTTCACCTGCATCCCCTTATCAATCATGTCTACTAATGTCAATAACGACCCACCATCTCTACTGAACTCCATATTCTTTCCATTCTCACTATCACTAACCTTATCACTGTCAAATTTACAGATAACAACTTTCTTCTGTGGTCTCACCAAATGGAAGTCTTTCTCTATGGCTAAAACCTTCTTAGGTTTGTTGATGGCTCATTTACTTGTCCTAGCGATGAACCTCATCACTCTATTTGGATTTGAGCTGATAAAACTCTTGTTAGTGTCATTTTTGTCACTCTATTTGAACCCATATTAGCTTTCATAGTTGGGTGCCAGTCCTCAATTGCCATTTGAACGCTCGTTCAAGATTATTTCTCTTAGAAATCTATTGTCAAATTCTCTTTTTATAGGAAATGACTGACCACCTTTGAGTGTAGTACCCGATCTATGTCTGAATATCTATAAGATGCCAAATCTATTTCTAATGCCCTCGCTGCCATAGGCGAGCCTGTCTCCAACAAAGATTTGGTTAATGTCATTCTCAACGTGTAATACACCAAAATTTATATTTTAAAACATATTATTTTATATAAGTTTAATATTTTTTAAGACGATTTTGTAAATTTGTGATGTACATATATACTTTATAATTTTTGAAATTAAATGTTAAATTTATACTTTTAAAAATATTATTTTAATATTTTGGGGTTGTTTTATATATTATGAAAATTTATAAATAATATTTGATAATTTTTTTTGGAAAAATAAATGTAATTATTAGCTTTAATAAGAATTACTTTATAATTTGGGGGGGGGTTAGTGTCATTTTTCCTCTTGCAAATGAAGCCATCATTTATGGCTGAGAACTAAGCCATGTGTTAAGTATCAAAGCAAAAAAAACCTAATATGATTAACACGTGTCATTCAAAGCAAATAATAGGAAAAAAAATAAAAAATAAAATAAAAGAAAGAGGCTAAACCGCCTTATTTACACACACACACACACACATATATACGTATTATATAGATATAAAGTGATCCGGGAGTTTAAGAAAAAAAAATCCTTTTTGGTTTTCAGTTCCCTCTCAAGTTTTCAGTATTGAGTCCGGTTTGAATTTCAGTTTCGGATTTTAGGTAGAATTTTTAATTTTTTTAATATATATATTTAATTTTTCTATTGTGTGATTTATGCTATTATTGTTGAATTCTATCTGTTAAATTTATGAAATAATTATGACTATGTGAAAATTATGTTAATGTATTTTATTTGTCGCGTTAATTAAATGCACATATTAGAGGGGTTGGAGTTCTACTGAGCGTTGGCTCACAGCCCCATAGTTTTGATTGCAGGGTCAGCGAGAATGAAATGGCGACAAAAACTTTATTTGAACCTCTATTCTATTTGTAATAATTGTAGTTATTATTTACCGTTGTAAAATCGATTCGATAATTCGATACTTATAAAACCTGTTTATATGAACGTATAACTGGAGAAATTATACATTTGCGTTATAAAAATTGGAGAATTATACACTCGACTTAATTTGAATTTCAGGAGAAGTTGAATTATTTAATTGCAACTTAAACCTTATTTATTAATTAAATAATATGTTGAATATGGAATTAATATAAATTTTATATTAATTCCATACTCAAAATCATGAGGGGAGGAAGGGTGAAAAGTGCAACCCTGTCTTCTTGAGTTTTCATCTATATGACATTTTGTACTCCTGAAGTTTGAGTTGAATTTCACTTTGGTCCTATGGTTTCAATTAGAGCATATAAATATCTTAGATGGCCTTGGATTACTGTTTCTGCATGGCCTTAATGATTTTTAAAGCTTTTGTTTTCTTTTTACACTTTTGACCCCTTAAATCTTTAAAAAATTTAATTGCCTTCTTATCTCATTTGTAATGATTCCCAAATAATGGTAGAATTTCTACTAGAATTTCTATTTGTACTAATGGTAGTTAATATTCACTGTTGTAAAATTGGCTCGAATATTTGATAATTCTAATTATTGTTGTCGTGTGTAAAATTTATCAGATTTTTATTAATTAAAATATTGATTATTTAGGAAAATTATCGTCGTCGATAAATATAATTAGTCGTCGTAGCATTGTAAAATTTATCGGATTTTATAAGAATAAAATAGCGTTTATTCGGTTTAGTGTTAATTCTCCAAGGAGAGAAATCGAGTGGCGACCTTAGGAAATCGGGTCGTTACACAATGACATGGTTCTGAGTTCGTCATGTTAGTCACTATTATTGAGAGTCTTGACTCCCTCCCACTATTCTCTGATTTGCGTGCTCAACTACTCAACTATGAGGCCCGACACAAAATCGCTTCCTTTCATTCACCTTTTGCCTTTCTTACATCTTTGACTAATTTTGATGACGCTCTACGAAATAATTCTCACCGCAAAGGCCACAAAAACACTAGTCGTCTATCCACCAACTGTGCCAATCCCTTAGGTATTCTTGACCCTGCTCCTACTACCATATCCACGTCTCAATGTCAATTGTGATTTGGGATTGGTCATTCTGCCCACAATTACTACTGACTCTCTTTATTTGCACTACTATTCATTCATCTATCGCTAAATTTTGCCTTTGCAGGGCTACATATTGCCGCACCTCAAGTGTATTAGAATGAACAAATTTTATAATGGTCACTCAATGATCCTAATTGGTATCTTGATACCAGTGCATCTACCCATATGATGGGCAACCCCACCCTCTTATAACAATATACACCAAACAGTGGCGCTGACTCTGTTCAACTTGGCAATAGTGATCACCTACCAATAACTTATACGGGTAGCATGACACTACCATTTGTCTCTTTTTTCTTTATTTTTAATAATTTCTATATCGTTCCTTTGATGCGTAAAACTTTACTCTCCATTGCTCAATTTTGCATTGATAATCATATTCTTTGTGCTTTTGATGCTCACCACTTATATATCTTTGATCTCACCATTGGTTCTCTCCTCTATCAAGGCCTATGTAATTATGGTCTCTACAAGTTACTTGTCATCACTCCCCACCTATACACTTTATTTCCCTAAGGCAACTCGTCCATGCTTTGGCACAATCAACTAGGTTATCTCCCGTTTAAATTTAAATCATCATTTTGTTCGAGATGTATTTTGGGTAAATCCACACATCTCTAGTTTTCCAACTCAAATGAAATAAAAACTTTTTTTCTTTTTACTTTAGTTTACTTGAGTATATGACAATCTTCTGTGCTTTCTGTCTTTCGCTATAAATATTATGTGTTGTTCACTGATGACTACACTCGTTTTACTTGACTATGTTTCATAAAAACAAAAATATGAAATTCTCCAACATTTCAAAACCTTTTTAGCCTATCACCAAAATCAATTTACCACACACGTCCAACAATTTCAAAGTAACGGTTGTGATGACCCGATTTCCCAAGGTCGCCACGCGGTTTCTTCTAAAGAGAAAATATACTAAAACTGAATAACTAATATTTATTTTATAAGAATATGAGAAAATTCACAAATTATGTCAACAATTATATTTATTAATTAATCGAGTCAATTTTACAACAATAACGATTTATACAAATATTACACAAATTTAATCCCAATCCAATTATAATTTTAGGCACAGCTTCACTTTCGTTGACCCTACAACAAATACTGTGGGGTTGTGAGTTAAAGCTCAGTAGAATTTCAACCCCTCCAATACATGTATCCAATCAATACAACAAATAAACACATAAGCATGTACCACACATAATTTTCACATAATCATAATTATTTCATGAAAATTAACAATTATAATTCAACAACAATAATAACATAAATCACATAATAAAGAGATTAAATATATATATTAAAAGAGTTAAGAATTTTACCTGAAATCCAAAATTACAATTGGTCGTAGAAGATTCCTTTATTTTTATTTTTATTTTCCCTTCTCTCTTTCTTTCTCTCTATTCTTTTCTTTCTTCTTTATCTGTCCCCCACTGTTCTCCTAATATCTCTCTATTCATATATCTATTCTATTATCCTCCCAACCTCCTCCTAATTTGTTTATATATATATTGTGTACAACACATTAACATTTACCTATACAATAAAAGTGCAAGGCTCAATCTACTCCAACAAAAAAATTATTTTTTTACTATCTACACAAATACCCCTATAATTTTATATAATTTTATTGTTAAATAAAAAATTACACTCATTACCCCATAAATTATCAAATATTAATTTATACCTAAATTTTTTCCTAATATATCAAAATTTATCCCATAAAAATTTTAAACTTATATAAAATAATATTTTCAAAATATAAATTTTCGGGGTATAACAATTTACCCCCCTTAAATAAATTTCATCCTCGAAATTTTTATTCAAAACAATAATAATTCAAAATGACACGGTCATATTAGTCACACTCGATTCTAAAATAATTATTTTCTATGTAAGGTCCCGTAACCAAAAATCACCAACAATCTACCTCTCACAAAATCCATACTACGCATCTCCACTTCCGTATTTGAGGTGATCTATACTTTATCCAACACAACACAACATGATGCACTTTGATTGGTAACTCCTAACATAGATAAACTAATTGTCAGGGACTTTTATGTTTCTAAACACTTCCTTTGCGCAACTCTGATAAAAATAGTAATAAATATATATATATATATATATATATATATATATATATATATATATATATATATAACTAAAAAATATATTTTTAAAATATCACGGTAGTCTCACTTAGATTGGGCCTATCTCGGTGCCAATAGGTCCATAACCTCAATAAGTTTTCTTATTTGACATAACATTTCAAGTCCATTGGCATATCTCATAACCAACATTGATCAATTACATCCAATATTCATAACCAACATACTCAACCAACATCATAATCTGCAGATAGCCCATATTCCTTGTAAACTGTCCCGTAAGACAAAAAATAATCATCTTAAATATCCACAATATCATTTTTTTAAAATCCCAATTTAATTTCATAATCTCATAAACTTTTCCATTAAATCGCAATACAAACCATACTTTAAATAATGGATTCTTTGAAAATAAGCAACTATATAATTATTATTAATCTAAAATTGATGAGGGTATTTTCAGCACCATTGAGTCAATACTTGGGACCCAACTACATGTCCATCCTCCTAGTATTATGAACGCATTCCGGAATTCACAGCGCTACGCTAAAACATACACCGACCAAGGCTTCTCCCTGGAATCTCATTTGCACCCAAGAAGGAGCAAGGTGCCCCGTAGGGACGTTGCCGCCCTGAGCTTTGTGACTTGCCCTAGACAACCAACTTTAGGGACTTAGTCGTTCACCTTGACCGGCTCTACATTCCAGCTCGTTTCTCCTCCAGAACTCTACAGATCTCTACTCTCCTCCACCAACTCACTACCACAGGTTTGACGGAGGCTCGCGGGCTTCGTTAAATGGTCCAAAAAGCCCAAGACCAATTATTATCTCCTAAACGCCCTAGGTTATCGGTTAAACACATGGTTTCACCTAATTAATTGTGTTTAAGCCTGACTAATTATCTCCGATGCCTATATATATCAGGGGCTATGCAAACCCGAGGTACGTTTTATTACGCGTATGCTTTGAGTTCATTTGATTACTTAACACATTTTTGTATCTTTTCTCTCTGAACTTTTATTCTCACGCCGGATGGGCTTTGCCTAAACAAATCTCAGTCTAAGCCTTTTGCAGGTACCACTCCCTAAGGAGCAGGACTCTAGACATAGCAGGTCATGTCACACCCCAACCCGGGTACCCGTCACCCGAGGTCAGGCGTGACGTCGGTATGACACTCCATGTCCAACCAACCAAACACACCCAAATATACAAACACACACACACACACACACATATATATATACACACACACATACATACCCAGACACACGCGTACCACTATTAGTATTTTTTTTCTAAATACAATACCTCAGTCTCATTCTCAAAAATATGGGATACACCCGTCCCAAATATATGTACAACAAAAATCACCAAAATAAAATGTTGAACCTTCCTCGGTTCGCCTCTAATTGGCCCACTTCCCAAAATGACACTACTTCCCGGACTCTACCTAGTACCAGTAGTGGACCCACTCCTATTTGCGATACTTGAAACCAAAAATTTTTATCGGTATACTGTCTTCGTAATAAAAACGGTTTGTATGAATTAAGTATAAGAATTTAAATACCACATTATAAAATATAATATTATATAATCACATACCGTACGAAAATCCAGTTTCCATATCATCACTGAAATAAACTCATATATTTAAAACACTCAATCCAAATATTTTAAGTCGACCAGTGCAACCAAAATAATATATATACGCCAATCCATTTTAAAGTAATATATCCAAATCGAATCAATCCAGACAGTTCATCGTCAAATACACCACACCCCTTTCCTACTAGCCATATGATTGTTTTACCTCATGATCGGGAGTTGTAACGGTACTGTACCACCCACCAGGTTTACACTCATGACGGGTCAAACCACCCTACAGGACTTGCCTAGCAAGTAATTCATATCTTGCAGGTCATATCCTTCTGACGATAAGAAAATCCACATCTCGTATGTCCTACTCGCCTAACGAGAAGAAAATTCACATCCCGTAAGTTATATCCACCTAATGAGAAGAAAAACTATGGCATAGTTGGACAAAAACCACCTTTAAAACCCACTTGGTCCAAAAATTATTTTCCACCTCTATCACCAAAACCATTTTATCCATATAAGTTGAAAATACGTCCATTTTTAAATAAGCACGTTTTCCACAATTTATACGAAAATAAACTTTGTAGATTTACATAGAAGACAGTACACTCACCTCGTTCTCCGCACTACAAAAATGTCACTGTCCAAAACCTACTGGGACACTGGTGTCTGTGAACCTAACAACTATAGGCTTAAATTAATATTTTACTTAAAATAACCTAATGTGAAATGCAGGCTCTAAATCTCATATTTCCCCTTCCCCAAGTTTTCATTATGAAGAATTTTTTATTTCATCCGTCTTGCTATGTTAATATTTACCGCACCAATTATTAAAGATTAATGATCATAACAATATTATTACAGTTATAAAAATTACTATTACAATTATGAGAATTTTTGTACTTAACAATTTAATTTAATCGATAATAATACCCAATTAAAATTTTACCTATTCTGAATCGTTCGCGGCCGAGAAATTGGATTTTCGAATTATTATTATTTTTTCCTCTTTTCTCTTCTTCCTTTTTTTTTTTTTTTTTCTGCCTCGCTGACACTCTACCGCCTCGGCGATGCGCCACCGCCGCGGCGAACACCCGTCGTCCTTGTTCTGCTTCTGCTTGCGTTCAGACCAACCCCTCTCTCTCTCCCCAGTTTCGGCAATTCCCACACCCCCTACGACAGTCATACACACATGACGATTACACATGCACACACGAAATTGATACAACCCCTACACACACAACCACCGAATACACATGCACACCGCCGGACCACCAACGACGATCACCCACCCACATGCATGCCAAACGAACGACGACTGATCACACACCCCTATGCCGGGAAAACAGCAATGCTCACATACACTCAATTGACGATGAGCAAAACAGTGCACATACACATGAAACACACACATATACTCGTCCAATCAAATGCACACAGCAACACACATACTTACAGCCAAACAACAACACACACCGCCGGCAACCAACGCTGATCACACCCACGCTGTAGACACGGCATTTTGACCGCCTCGCAAAAAATCATACTTTATTTTATAGTTACCTTTATTTTATTTTCCTATTTATTTTGTTTTGATTGTACCGTATTTGTGCGATTTAATACTGCTAAATTAAGTTTTATTAATCTTTTAAGTAAATTAAATATTAGTAATTGATTTATTTATTTTTATTTTGTTTTGTAGATTTTACGAAGTGGAATAAAAACGCGTTAATTCGGAACAAAATGGACCAGAAACAGACGAGAACGAGAGAGGTCTGGACCGAACGGGGGTGGGGGGTGCATTAAGGTCGCACGTGCGACCAAGGGCTGGTCGCACGTGCGACCAGGCTGGTCGCTACAGCGACCAGTGCTGCTGGCCGCAGGTGCGGCCAGCATGGGATCAGCCAAAGTTTTGGGTGCACCGAAATTCGGTGTACCCAAAAGCTGGTGGGTGCACCGAATTTCGGTGCACCCACCCCTTTTTTTTAATATTTTTTTTTACTTTTTGTGTTTGTATTTTTGTCGGCAAAGTTCCACTTTTTCTTCCTATAAATAGAGGAAGGATCACAAGAAGGAAGAGAGGATTTGGAGGGGAAGAAATTTTTTGAGAGAAATTTTTGTAAGAGAGAGGGGAAATCTGGAGAAAAATTTTGAAGAAAATAATATTATTTTCATTTTATTGTAATTTTGAAGAAGAAAAATCTCCAAGAAGGTGGTAAATTTTTATCTGTTGTAAATCTTACTCTTATTTTTTTTTTAGTTGTTATTATACTAATTTTTTTTAAATTAGATTTTTTTTTTCTCTTCTTCCTTTATTATTTATTTATTTATTTTGTTACTTTTTATTTTCTTTTTTTTTTTATTTTTTTTTTTTATTTTTTTTTTTTGAGTAAATAATACGAGGTGGAAAATTTCCAACCTTCAATTTGAATGGCTAAAATTTAGAAGGGAATTACTCCCCTCGATGCGTGTGTGCGGGTGTTTTATTTAATTCGTATTAAACATAATGTGCTAACAATACGAGGTGGAAAATTTCCAACCTTCAATTTGAATGGCTAAAATTTAGAAGGGAATTACTCTCCTCGATGCGTGTGTGTGGGTGTTTTATTTAATTTGTATTAAATATAATGTGCTAACAATACGAGGTGAAAAATTTCCAACCTTCAATTTGAATGGCTAAAATTTAGAAGGGAATTACTCTCCTCGATGCGTGTGTGCGGGTGTTTTATTTAATTTGTATTAAATATAATGTGCTAACAATACGAGGTGGAAAATTCCCAACCTTCAATTTGAATGGCTAAATTTAGAAGGGAATTACTCTCCTCGATGCGTGTGTGCGGGTGTTTTATTTAATTCGTATTAAATATAATGTGCTAACAATACGAGGTGGAAAATTCCCAACCTTCAATTTGAATGGCTAAATTTAGAAGGGAATTACTCTCCTCGATGCGTGTGTGCGGGTGTTTTATTTAATTTGTATTAAATATAATGTGCTAACAATACGAGGTGGAAAATTCCCAACCTTCAATTTGAATGGCTAAATTTAGAAGGGAATTACTCTCCTCGATGCGTGTGTGCGGGTGTTTTATTTAATTTGTATTAAATATAATGTGCTAACAATACGAGGTGGAAAATTCCCAACCTTCAATCAGAACGGTCTAGGTTTAGAAGGGAGATCACTTCCCTCAAATGTGTGTGTATGTGTATATGTGTATATAAGGAGGATTTAAAAATAAAATAAAAACATTCGGATTTAAATTCTAATTGGACTTAATCGGATAAGGTACCGTCTTTGGACGGGCGTCTTGGGGTGCTTGACACCTTCCCCGAGCGCAACTGACCCCCGAACTCTTTAAACGAATCTCTGGTTAGACCATATTATTTTTGGAGTCAAATTTTACTTAAGCCATTTTTTTAAATTATTTTCAAAAAAGAAAAATATGGTGACCTAGCACATCATTTAAACCCCAATGCTAGGTGACGACTCCTTTTTCTAAAACAGGCTTAAGTACATTTTAATGAGAAAATCGACGTTTTTAAAAACCCTTCTCGTTTTACCAGCGCCAAGCATATATAAACATATATCTATATATATATTTTTCTGGTTTTCTCTGGAAAATCGGGGCGCGTTCAGCTGGCGACTCCACTGGGGACGGCTGAGGGTCGAGCCTAATATGTCTGAATAAGTCCAATTAATCTAAAGTCCGAATGTTAAATTTTATTTTATTTTTTCCCTCAATTCAGTAAATAAGTTGTGATTTTTTTTATTTTTTTATTTTTTATTTTTTTTTATATATCATTTATTTTTATTTTATATATATATTTTTCCTTATTTCCTCTCAGGCCCTTATATCGTTGTAAATCCTCTGACAAAAACAAAACTGTCTTGTATCCATATTATCCCCTCAGGATTCTATGATACAAGACGAGAAAGGGTTTTTTGTACTTGATGGATTTATGACGTCTGGGGAAGTCCTAAAAAAAAAAAAACAAAAAAAAAACACCAAACAAGTTCAAAGTTTTCAATATCGGTAGGGAACGACAAAAAAAAAAATATAAAAAAAAAATAAAAAATAAAAAATAAATAAAAATAAATAAAAAAAAATATAAAAAAATAATTTTTTTTTAATTAGTCGTTACCGAAATTGAAATCTTCGAATTAGAAAGGGCTTTAAGGCCACCTAAGACCCACGTGAACTAAAAAAATGATTTTTTTGTAGGTGAAAAAGAAAAGGACAAGACAAAGAAAATTGGTCCCAGAAAAGCAAATCCAGTTCCCCCCTTTCGAAGTCCGATCTTTACACGCAGTCGAGCACAGACTCATTCTAGGATGACATCAGAAAGCAATCCCGAATCTCCCTGAACGACCCAGATAGCTCAGATGCAGGAAACTATTGACAAGTTGATGGAAAGGATCAACGAACTTAGCCGACCTCAGGAGGTGCCTATTCCTCCGTCCAACGGGACTCTTGTGACTGAATCCCCAAATGAAAACCCTGCAAGTATCGGGATGGAGAACTCAGGGCCGAATCCGAACCACGTCGGCCCGAACTTTGCAGTACCGGTCTACTATGGACCTTAGAGGGGCCCTCATCCTTTCGCCTATGGAGCTCCGACATATCCCATCCAGGGGCATGTCTATCAGGCCTCGCCAGAGGGCTAGGCCCCCGCCGCCCCGCAGATCCTCATTCACCCGGAGAGGGTCGTTGCTCCACCAAATAATTCAAATGATAGCCAACCGGCCCCGGCCATTGAAACTGAAAACAAAGAAGATAATGGCCCTCCACCGGCTTGGCTTCTGAAAATGGAGAAATTGGAGAAAACTATGGAAGAATGGCAAAAGGAGAAGCCATCCAAGAAAGCGACGTACAAGGAGTTGTCAGCACCACCCGGGATTGTATACCCGAAAAATTTCGTGGTTCCAGAATTCACAAAATATGATGGCACTGGCCCTCCAGAATGGCATGTCAGCATTTACAAAGAGGAGTTAGGAATTCATGCTCGGAACGAAGACCTTTGCCTAAAGATGTTTCGGAGATCGTTGAAAGGACCGGCTCTTAACTGGTACATGACCCTGGAGCTATCACAGATTAAAACATTTGAAGATCTGGTAGAGGCCTTCTGTGAGCAATATGTGTACAATAGGGATGCCGCGCCAGACCGCAGTACCCTCTACCAGATACTGAAAAATAAAGACGAAAGTTTCCAAAGGTATACTGCTCGTTGGAGGGAAGAGGCTGCCAAAGTTGTCCCTAAGCTGAGCGAGGAGGCTCAGTTAGAGATATTCAAGTCAATTCAATCACCGCCGTTCTATCGAGATCTCTCGAGCATAGCAGTGGTTTCTTTCGGCGATGCGATCAAACAGGCCGAGGTGACGGAAGAAGGAATAAGGAGCGGGAAAATTGAAGGGGCCCAATCCAATCTGACGAAAAGGTCAGCCTCGCCAAAGATGAAAGAAAATGAAGTAGCTGTTGTCGTTTCCCCTCGACAAACCCATTACCAGAACTACCCCCAAACTTCTTGTCCCCAGAACTACCCGAACCAGAACAACCAATATCACAACTACCCTCCTCAAAATCGCCAAAACCAAAACTATCCTCAAAATCAACCCTATTCCCAAAGCCGCCCCAGCTATTACCAAAATGTACCTCCCCCTTATCAAAACCACATTCCCCAATATTACCCTCAAGCCTACCCAACACCCTCTTACCATACCTATCAACCACGCCCGAACACCCCACCTCAAATTCCTAACCACACTCCAAGGTCAGGAACCCAATACCACCAAGACCTTTTACCTCATGCTACTGGGGGAAATTTCCAGAACGACAACAGAGAGCTACAAGACCTTCCGGTCTCGATCACCGAGTTGTACCGGAATTGTTTGAAGCAGGGGATGCTGACGCCCCTTCCATTCTACGAAGTTAAACCTGGGAGTAAAGCAGCTTCTTCAAATGCTTTCTGTGAATACCACTCGGGAACCAGAGGACATGCGACTGAGCAATGCTTTCAGCTAAAAGACAAAATCCGGGAGTTTATACGGACCGGAGCCATCACTTTTCCTAAAAAACCTGAGGCCGGTACGCCAAATTGTCAGCAAAATCCGTTACCTGAACACGCCTCCTCAGGAAGTGGCGTCAATCTAATTTTCACAGAGGTGGTCGAAGAAGAAGTTGATGTGATCGATATCGGTGGTGTTTATTTACACCCGGAGGTTCTCTACGGAGGGTTCGAATTACATCTAGAAAGGGTAGCCCAAAAACTGGAGAAATCTCTAGTTTTGTCTTTCCCGATCCAAAAGATGGTGGAAAATCTCAATAAGGTTCCGTGGAATTATGAGATCGTCGCTAAAACAGGAGAAGGAGAAGAATTGCCAATCTCCGTAGGAGAAACCGGTGGAATCACTCGGTCTGGAAGGGTGTATACGCCACAGGATTTGATCAGGATTCCTGTGAGAGAACCAAGAGGGGCCCTGAAAAAGCCAGTGTCAGAACCGGAGGCTCACGACTTTCTAAAGGCAATGAAGAATTCAGAATACAAGATAGTGGAGCAACTCAGCAAAGCACCGGCGCAAATCTCGATGCTCTCACTACTTCTATCCTTAGAAATACATAGACAGGCACTGCTGAAGGTCCTAAATGAAGCCCACTTGCCTAGCACGATCTCTCCGGAGAAGTTTGTCACTCTGGTCGAGCAGGTCCTAGGATATAACACCATCACTTTCACAGATGACGAGATGGACGATGATGGAACAGGTCACAACAAGCCTTTGAATATCACGGTCGAAAGCCATGGAATGTTCATAGCTCGGGTGCTGATTGGCAATGGATCGGTACTAAATATCTGTCCTTTGTCGACCTTGGAAGAAATGGGGATAGATCTATCACAGGTTCGATCGTCTAAGACGGTTATCCGAGCATTCGATGGGGCTAGGAGAGATAGCGTTGGAGAGATTGACCTGCCAATTGAAATTGGTCCAATACAGTTCAATGCGAAGTTCTAAGTGCTCGACATACCTGCTTCGTACAACCTATTGTTGGGGAGGCCATGGATCCATAACGCTGGGGCAGTGCCTTCATCTCTACATCAGAAGATCAAGTTTATCATTAATGATACACTGTACGTGATCAGGGCTGATTCAGATATCATACCTTTCCATCAAGTGATAAGTCGGCATGTCCCGTTAACAGATAACGGAAAGGAGAAGGAAAAGATTGAAGCCTCCTATCACGTGTTCGACGTTGCGAATGCTACCTTTGTGAAGGAAGGAGGACACGAGATGACACCATCACTGTCTAACACTGTGGCCTTCGTTGCTAAAGAAATGAAGTCTCGGGGTTGCATTCCCGGGAAAGGTTTGGGCAAGAATCGAGACGGAATTACAGAACCGATAGAAGTTAAGGAGAAGAAGGGGAGATTCGGATTGGGATACGAGCCGACAAAAGCAGACAACCAGCCAATGAAAATTCCGCATATCCGGGTCACTTTCCCCTATCCAGCAGAAACCCTCAACAAAGGGAAGGAGACCGCAGGATTCAAGTTGCACCCTGAGAGAGTAATGATCAAGGAAGCTGTGAATGTAATCATGAGAGACGAGGCAGGGCCAAGTCATGGGTCTGGTATTCGAACCAAGGGAAAAGAAAAGCTGCAGAATTGGGATTCTTGTTCTCTCCCAATTCGCCAGGCGTTTCGGTAAACTTAGGGAGATTTTCTGTTGGTCATCCCTCCATCCACCTTGCCTTCTAGATGGAAAGGGATTTTGCTTTGTAATGGTTTTTTATATTTAATGAATGCAATTCTGTTTTATCCGACATATGGTTTAAATGTTTAAATTTTATGCTTTCAGGATGTCTAAAACACCAGTGTATGATGCATGCGATATAACCGAGCCAGAGTGCGATAAGTTTGATTTCAATGCAGAACCAGACCATAACCCGATGGGAGTGGAAGCAGAAGATGACTCTTGCCAGCCAGACGATGGTGAGATCCGAAAAGCTTTCACGGAGTTCGAGAACAAGCCGATTCCTAGTAACGATGAGACCGAGTTGATAAACTTGGGGACCTCGGAAGAGTTGAAGGAAGTAAAGATTGGATCAGCTCTCATGAATCTGGAAAAGAAAGAGTTGACAACGCTCTTAATTTCCTACCAAGATATCTTTGCCTGGTCCTACGATGACATGGTAGGACTGGACAAGAGTATCGTGGCCCATAAGCTGCCGCTAAAGCCGGGGAGTGTACCAGTCAAACAAAAGTTGAGGAAACTGAGGCCCGCTGTCAGTCTCGAGGTCAAGGAGGAGATCGTGAAGCAATTCAATGCCCGAATTATTGAAGTCTGTAACTACAGTGAATGGCTCTCAAATGTCGTTCCCGTGCCAAAGTCCTCAGGAAAAATCAGAGTCTGCGTGGACTATCGTGATCTCAACCGGGCGAGTCCAAAAAATGATTTTCCACTGCCAAACATTCACATCATCATCGACAATACTGCGGGGCGAAAGCTCTATTCTTTCGCCGATGGGTTCTCTGGCTATAATCAGATTCTGATGGATGAGAAAGACCGAGAAAAGACAGCCTTCACTACACCATGGGGAGTCTTTTGCTATAGGGCGATGCCTTTCGGTCTCAAAAACGCCGGGGTAACATACCAAAGAGCAATGACGACCCTCTTTCATGATATGATGCACAAGGAGATGGAGATATATGTAGATGACATGATCGTTAAATCACAGGAGAATGAGGATCATCTCTGCCATTTGAAAAAGGTGTTCGACAGACTTCGAAAGTACCAGCTCAAGCTCAATCCAGCAAAATGCGCATTTGGGGTGGCTTCCGGAAAACTTCTTGGTTTCATGGTAAATCGCCATGGAATCGAGATTGATCCTGCAAAGACGAAGGCCATTCGTGAGATGCCGCCGCCGAGAAATGAGAAAGAAATCCGAGGTTTTCTGGGGCGATTAAATTTCATAGCCCGATTCATCTTCCAACTCACTGCCACTTGTGAGCCAATCTTCAAGCTACTTCGAAAAGAAAGTGACGGGCGATGGAATGCAGATTGCCAGAATGCCTTGGAGAAAATTA
Source organism: Eucommia ulmoides (assembly GCA_016647705.1). NCBI lineage: Eukaryota > Viridiplantae > Streptophyta > Magnoliopsida > Garryales > Eucommiaceae > Eucommia > Eucommia ulmoides. Next base: position 6,092,871 of record CM028334.1, on the reverse strand, counting down.
AAGTCTATCTAACGAACCCTCCCGTTCTAGTGCCACCTCGGGAGAAGGTTCCGTTATTACTATATTTGTCAGTTCTCGACTTCTCCATGGGAGCTATTCTTGGGCAACTCGATAAATCTGGAAAGAAGGAGCAAGCCATCTACTACCTCAGCAAGCGCTTCACGAAGTATGAGGAAAATTACACCTTGCTGGAGAGAACCTGTTGTGTATTGGCTTGGTCCGCTCAAAGACTGCGCCATTATATGCTCCCACTGACTACCTACTTGATAGTCAGGATGGATCCCTTAAAATACATCTTCGAGAAGCCGATTCTGTCAGGAAAAGTTGCAAAATGGCAGATGCTGCTGACGGAGTTCGATATCATCTACAAGACCCAAAAGTCAGTAAAGGGTCAGGCGATAGCAGATCAGTTGACTAGTTGTCCAGCTCAAACGGATAACCAGCCTCTTGAGACGCTATTCCCTGACGAGTCGATTCATGCGGTGGATGAAGAAAATGAGAAAACAGTCTGGAAAATGTATTTTGATGGAGCAGTGAACTCTCGAGGGGCTGGAATCGGAGCCGTTCTGGTTTCTCCGGGCAAACAGCATTATCCAGTGGCTTCCAAGTTGAAGTTCCAGAGCACAAATAATCGAGCTGAGTACGAAGCCTGTATTCTGGGACTCCAGCTGGCTGTCGATATGAAAATCAAAGAATTGCTAGTGTTCGGAGATTCTGAGCTGATAATCAATAAGGTGACGGATAAATATGCCACGAGAGATCCGACCTTGATAGCCTATAACAATTATCTCCTGGAGTTGTGCGAGCAATTTACAATAATAGAATTTGAAAGCATACCGAGGCTAAAAAATGACTTCGCCGATGCCTTAGCTACCTTGGCATCTATGATATCTATCACTCGAGAGAATGATGATATCATTCCGGTGGTGATCCGAGTTCAACGCCGACTGGCCCACTGCTGCCAGCTTGAATCTGAGCCAGCCAAAGACCCGTGGTACCATGACATAAAGAACTTTCTAAAAAATCAGGAGTATCCGGAAGGGGCATCAAGTGTTGACCGGAAAACTCTCCGGAGGTTAGCAGGCCAATTCTTCCTAAGCGGGGAGACACTGTACAAACACTCCCCTGACATGGGCCTGTTGAGATGTGTTGGAGTCGAAGAGGCCATCCAGTTGATGAAAGAGATCCATGGTGGCATATGTGGACCTCACATGAGCGGCTTCATGCTTGCCAAGAAGATCCTGAGGACCGGTCATTTTTGGCTAACGATGGAAAGCGACTGCGTGCAGTTTGTTCGAAGATGCCATAAGTGTCAGATTCATGGTGATCAAATCCATGTCCCACCTTCGCACCTTCATTGCTTGGCGGCCCCATGGCCCTTCTCAATGTGGGGTATGGACGTGATTGGGGAAGTTACCCCTAAGGCGCCGAGTGGTCATCGCTTTATCCTGGTGGCAATTGATTATTTTTCCAAGTGGGTAGAAGCCGTTTCATTAACCCGAGTGACTCAAAAGATAGTAGCTCGATTCATCAAAGAAAATATTGTGTCAAGATACGGTTTGCCGCAAACATTGATAACCGACAATGCTAAAAACCTGAAGGGTTCAGAAATACAGAAAATATGTCAGCAGTTCAAGATCGAGCACAAAAACTCAGCGCCTTACCATCCAAAAATGAATGGAGCAGTGGAAGCCGCCAACAAAAATATAAAGAAAATTCTCCGGAAGATGATTGACAATTATAAGGAGTGGGATAATATGCTGCCATATGCTTTGATGGCTTACCGAACCTCGGTTCGGACCTCGACAGGGGCAACCCCCTATTCTCTGGTTTATGGCACAGAAGCGGTGATACCAGCCGAGGTGGAAATTCCATCTCTACGAGTGCTCATAGAGGCCGAGCTTAATGAAACTGAATGGGTACAACAACGGTTGGACCAACTTTGTTTAATCGATGAAAAGCGGCTGACAGCGATATGCCACGGACAGTGTTACAGACAGATGATTACTAGAGCTCTTGATAAACGGATATACCCTAGAGTCTTCAAGGTCGGTGAGTTAGTTTTGAAGAAAATCTTTCCTTTCCAAGATGAAGCTAAGGGTAAGTTCGTGCCAAATTGGGAAGGTCCTTTTGTTGTTCATAAGGCTTTGAGAGGTGGAGCGTTGATTCTCCAGGAAATAGATGGTGATGTATTTCCCGAGCCCCTAAACTCGGATTCTGTAAAGAAATACTTTGCCTAATAAATGTCCTTATTTTCTAAGTAAGTTTATTTCAATTTATGATTATCTATTGCTTCCAAAAAAAAAAAAAAAAAAAAAAAAAAAAAAAAAAGAAGGAAAAATACGGCTCGAACATGGTGAAAATTCGAAAGGGCGCTATGAGAAAAATGTAGAGACCGTGTCGCAAAAAAAAAAAAAAAACAAACAGTTAGATCACTCCTAGGGACATTTTTGGAATTCCCACTACGGTTGACTTCCATTGATCGTAAGACTTTTCTGTGTTCGGAACTTGATGGATTTGAGCAAGAGTTGGAATCTGTGAAAAGGAACATCGAATATGGCTCAAATTTGCATTGAAATCATACTTGTCAGACAATCCGGCTTGAAATCTCGCAGTCAACATATCTGGTGATAAAGATACCTGTTTGGGGTAAGGTTTTACACGTTTTCCCATATTTGGTTAAATCAGTTTTGCAGGAATTGAAAAATACAAAGCAAGCAGGAGTATGTGATTCTCCTAAGCACTGAGGATGCCTAGTAGAAAAGAGAAAGTGAGAATCGGTGGGTGCAGAGAAATAAAGGCTGATAGGGATGTTGTGAAAAAAAAAAAAAAAACCAGACTCTGCCAACAACCCGGTGAAAACCTCCAGAAAGTACATCTCTAAGATTGACGGAAGGACGAGACGGAAAAATCTCCCGATACTGTCCCGTGACCCGAGAAAGTCAAGCGCCATCAAATGAGGGATTGCGATGGAAAAGGGGGGACGGAATTACGAGTCGTAAAGAGTGACAAGTTTTTCAAACTAAATTTTCGTGTTACATGTGTTTTTTTGTTCAATTACAGGGTTTTCAAAGGACATGGAAGCATGGATTTCTCTCTCACAAAGTCTTCTTACCTTCCGGTTGGACGGAATTGCGAGTCGTAAAGAATGACAAGTTTTTCAAACTAAATTTTCGTGTTACATGTGTTTTTGTTCAATTACAGGCTTTTCAAAGGACATGGAAGCCTGGATTTCTCTCTTACAAAGACTTCTTACCTTCCGGTTCAAATTAGAAACTTTTTATTGCTGAAAGTTCCAAAGCTCTAAATGAGCGTCCAGGTATGCGTTTTGCCCTGAAAAGGGCAAAAAGTGAACTACGTTAAACTTGATCCTCAGCATAATACTAAGGCACGCAAGCGATCTATAAATGTTCGGTCATCTGAGAGTTTGGCTGGGGCACATTTATATCTTTCCTCTCTCATTATGGCTCAGTCACAAGTTGGGGCATATTTTATACTCTTGAACTTTCTTTAGGCCCCTGGCCAAGAGGGCTGGGGCACGAATAATTTTTATTACTCTAAACAATCCTCTAAACAGACACTTGTTCGTCATGAGTATCGTCATGAGTCATTTTTTTATTACTCTAAACGATCCTCTAAAACGGACACATGTTCGTCATGAGTACCGTCATGAATCATTTTATTACTCTAAACGATCATCTTAACAGACACTGGTTCGTCATGAGTATCATTACGAGTTAATTTTTTTTTTTATCACTCTAAATGATCTTCTAAACGGACATTTGTTTGTCATGAACATCGTCATGAATCATTCTTTTATTCCTCTAAACGGACACGTGGTCGTCATAAGTATCTGCAGAAGTTATTTTTTTATTACCCTAAACGATCCTCTAAATGGACACGTGTTCGTCATGAGTATCGTCAGGAGTCATTTTTTTATCACGCTAAATGATCCTCTAAACAGACACGCGTTTGTCATGAGTATTGTCATGAGTCGTCATTTTTTTATTCTAAACGATCCTCTAAACGGACACATGTTCGTCATGAGTACCGTCATGAATTATTTTATTACTCTAAACGATCATCTTAACAGATACTTGTTCGTCATGAGTATCATCACGAGTTAATTTTTTTTATCACTCTAAACGATCCTCTAAACGGACATTTGTTTATCATGAACATCGTCATGAGTCATTCTTTTTCTAAACGGACACTTGTTCGTCATGAGTCTTCTTTTATTACTCTAAACGTACACTTGTCATGAGTCATTTTATTTTATTTATTGAAAATACAAAAATAAAAAATAAAAAAAAAAATTGGACGATCAAAATGACGTGGTCTTTTATCTTTGTCAAGCAAGTGGGACTTGCATAACAAAGAGGGGCAGCTGTAGACACGGCATTTTGACCGCCTCGCAAAAAATCATACTTTATTTTATAGTTACCTTTATTTTATTTTTCTATTTATTTTGTTTTGATTGTACCGTATTTGTGCGATTTAATACTGCTAAATTAAGTTTTATTAATCTTTTAAGTAAATTAAATATTAGTAATTGATTTATTTATTTTTATTTTGTTTTGTAGATTTTTCGAAGTGGAATAAAAACGCGTTAATTCGGAACAAAATGGACCAGAAACAGACGAGAACGAGAGAGGCCTGGACCGAATGGGGGTGGGGGGGTGCATTAAGGTCGCACGTGCGACCAGGCTGGTCGCTACAGCGACCAGTTGCACTGGTTGCTGTAGCGACCAGTGCTGCTGGCCGCATGTGCGGCCAGCATGGGATCAGCCAAAGTTTTGGGTGCACCGAAATTCGGTGCACCCAAAAGCTGGTGGGTGCACCGAATTTCGGTGCACCCACCCCTTTTTTTTAATATTTTTTTTTACTTTTTGTGTTTGTTTTTTGTCGGCAAAGTTCCACTTTTCCTTCCTATAAATAGAGGAAGGATCACAAGAGGGAAGGGAGGATTTGGAGGGGAAGAAATTTTTTGAGAGAAATTTTTGTAAGGGAGAGGGGGAATCTGGAGAAAATTTTTGAAGAAAATAATATTATTTTCATTTTATTGTAATTTTGAAGAAGAAAAATCTCCAAGAAGGTGGTAAATTTTTATCTGTTGTAAATCTTACTCTTATTTTTTTTTAGTTGTTATTATACTAATTTTTTTTAAATTAGATTTTTTTTTTCTCTTCTTCCTTTATTATTTATTTATTTATTACTTTTTATTTTCTTTTTATTTTTTTTTTATTTTTATTTTTTTTTATTTTTTATTTTTTGAGTAAATAATACGAGGTGGAAAATTCCCAACCTTCAATTTGAATGGCTAAAATTTAGAAGGGAATTACTCCCCTCGATGCGTGTGTGCGGGTGTTTTATTTAATTCGTATTAAATATAATGTGCTAACAATACGAGGTGGAAAATTCCCAACCTTCAATTTGAATGGCTAAAATTTAGAAGGGAATTACTCTCCTCGATGCGTGTGTGTGGGTGTTTTATTTAATTTGTATTAAATATAATGTGCTAACAATACGAGGTGGAAAATTTCCAACCTTCAATTTGAATGGCTAAAATTTAGAAGGGAATTACTCTCCTCGATGCGTGTGTGCGGGTGTTTTATTTAATTTGTATTAAGTATAATGTGCTAACAATACGAGGTGAAAAATTCCCAACCTTCAATTTGAATGGCTAAATTTAGAAGGGAATTACTCTCCTCGATGCGTGTGTGCGGGTGTTTTATTTAATTTGTATTAAATATAATGTGCTAACAATACGAGGTGGAAAATTCCCAACCTTCAATTTGAATGGCTAAATTTAGAAGGGAATTACTCTCCTCGATGCGTGTGTGCGGGTGTTTTATTTAATTTGTATTAAATATAATGTGCTAACAATACGAGGTGGAAAATTCCCAACCTTCAATCAGAACGGTCTAGGTTTAGAAGGGAGATCACTTCCCTCAAATGTGTGTGTATGTGTATATGTGTATATAAGGAGGATTTAAAAATAAAATAAAAACATTCGAATTTAAATTCTAATTGGACTTAATCGGATAAGGTACCGTCTTTGGACGGGCGTCTTGGGGTGCTTGACACCTTCCCCGAGCGTAACTGACCCCCGAACTCTTTAAACGAATCTCTGGTTAGACCATATTATTTTTGGAGTCAAATTTTACTTAAGCCATTTTTTTAAATTATTTTCAAAAAAGAAAAATATGGTGACCTAGCACATCATTTAAACCCCAATGCTAGGTGGCGACTCCTTTTTCTAAAACAGGCTTAAGTACATTTTAATGAGAAAATCGACGTTTTTAAAAACCCTTCTCGTTTTACCAGCGTCAAGCATATATAAACATATATCTATATATATATATTTTTCTGGTTTTCTCTGGAAAATCGGGGCGCGTTCACACGCGATGAACACATAGAACCCACACACACAGTCAGCAAACAAAAACACACACACTTACCAAACGACGACAAACACACCCACACCGTCGAGCGAAACGACGACGATCACACTCTTACCCATCGACGACGAGGAACAACAACCAAAACACACACATGCCCGCACCCAGACGACGAGCAGAACACACGCACACACCCATGTCGGAACAGCCCAGTGCCGACTGAACCTTATCCTCTCTCTCTTATTTATTTTTTCTGATTTTCTTTTTCTTTTAAGGTGTTGGAACTATAAAACGCATGCGTAGCTATTTATATGCATGGAATTGGTGGGTTTGAGCTTGATCCCTTCTTGCCACGTCTTCTCTCCTTTCCTCTATTTTCGATTTGGTTGATCTCCACTGCATATATATATATATATATAATAATCTTTTTCCCAAATTACACTAATCCCCCCTCAATTTTCTTTAGGTTTTTATTTTAACCCAATTCAAAATTTAATAATTCTTAAAATTATAAATTCACCCTTAAATTTTTTATTTCACATTGAAAATGACACATTCTACCCCATCATTTACTAAACGTTCTAAAATCCAACTAATGAATATGCATGCGCGATAATTAGGGTCTTACAGATTAATCCTCCCAGAACCTAGTACATCTCACATGAAAAAATTTTAACCGTCGACTCCATATCAACAAAATGACATATGTTACCTGACAGGACCATACTCAAGGTGTTGACCACTTTGGGACACCAACAATTTGGCGCCATTTGTGGGAACCGTGTAAAAAGTCTTTCCCTAATCAATGCTCTCTACACAACTGAGCTTGGATGATCACAAGGTATAGTCTAAAAGACAGACACAGGACAGAAGAATTAGAAATGTCAAAAACTCCAAGGCCACGCCCTCCAACTCCTACCAACGAGGATAATTGTCCTTCCCAAAACCAGGAAGGCCTATTTACCCTACCACCTAGGGCTGTGGGATAGACCTCAAGAATCATAGAGACATCGCGGATTGATCTCTTCCAGCGCCAGATGGTCGAATTCAATTCATGTGTGCAGCTCATCCTCGCGCGCCTGCCGCTGCCTCCCGCCTAGGGGGGACCAGCTCTCCAAACTACAGGGCCCGATGAGTGACCCCTAAACCACGATGTTCGTATGGAATCTTCAAATGGGCGCACGCCTAAGGACCATCATCCGCCTCATGACCACGAGTCTGTATGACAGGAGCGGGGGTTCCCCGCCAACGCCAAGATCCCGCACCTCCTCCACTACGAGAACATGAAGTTAAGGACCTATCAGCGTCCCCCGACAATCGAGCTCCCCATTGGCCAACCAAGTTCAATCCTAGGGGATGGCGTAAACATGAAATCAGCTCCTACTCGCCTCTCTCCCATCACTTTGTGGCCTGAGCTGCGGGCAGTTATATACACGGGGAGCTTCGAGCAGGGGAGGCTGTGAAGCACTGCCTGGCTGACATGGAATCCCACCTCCTAGAGGTGAACAAAAGCCGAGCAGGACAAGGCGTTATTACAGATGTGAGATTTCCTTTCGTAGAAGAAGTAGCGCCGAGATGCTTTACTTACCCCCACATGAGCTCGAGCAGCCTCATTTTAGCCACTCCCAGCGGAGGCCAAAGACCATGGCTTATATCCTTACCCTTCAGCATGAGTCCACTGAATCTTTGGAAGGATATATCGAACGATTCAACCGAGAAGCAAATGCATACGATGACCTCCCTAAGAGTGTAGCACTGAAATGCCTTTGTGGACGGGATTTGGCGTCAGAGGTTGTAGAAAATTCTATTATTTTTATTTTTATTTTTAATTTTCCCTTCTTTCTTTATCTCTCTTTTCTTTTCTTTCTTCTTTATCTGTTCCCCACTGTTCTCCTAATATCTCTCTATTCATATATATATATATATTCTATTATTCTCCCAACCCCCTCCTAATTTATAAGGAAAAGTACATTTTAAACCCTTTAGGAATTGCTACATTTCTAAATGGTCTCTCTCCGTTTGAACGTTTTATTTTAAACCCTCTAAGTATAAGTATGTTTTTATTTGGTCCTTCCGTCAGAAATTCCATCTAAACTAACAGAATTTTGAGGGGCAAAATCGTTACTTTACATTTTTTAATCTTCCTTTTCTTTTCATTTTTTTATTCTTTGTCTTCTCTCTCTCTCCCACTAAATTCTCTATCTCTATTCCCTCTTCCCTCTTCCCTCTTCCTCCCTCTCCCTCCTTCTCCTCCCCGCTGGCCTAAAACCCCGTAATAGGGGGTGAACCACCCCCAATTATGAGGGGTGGCAACAGGGGGTTGTTTTACCCCCTGTAATAGGGGGTAAACACCCCCTGTTATGGGAGAGAAAGAAAGAATGAAATGAAGAAAGAAAATACAAAAATCATTAAAATATTAAATATAAGTAAAATAATTGTTTTCTCTCTATATTCTGTTAATTTTAATAGATTTTTTGACAGAATGACTATTTAAAAACGTATTAATATATAGAGAGTTTAAAATGAAACGTTCAAATGGAGAGAGATTATTTAGAAACGTGTCAATACCTAAAAAGTTTAAAATATATTTTTTCATATATATATATATATTGTGTGCAACACATTGACGTCTACCTATACAATACTAGTGTAAGGCTCAATCTACCCCAACAAAAAAGTTACCTTTTTACTATCCACACAAATACCTCTATAATTTTATATAATCTTATTGTTAAATAAAAATTACACTTACTACCTCATAAATTATCAAATATTCATTTATACCTAATTTTTTCCATAATATATCAAAATTTATCCCATAAAAATTTTAAATTTATATAAAGTAATATTTTCAAAATATAAATTTTCGGGATATTATAACTGCGATGGAGAATATAATAGTGGTCCCTTCAAATCTCTTTGTTTTTCCCTAAGTATTCATCATCGGCTCTCTTGTCCTCATACTCCTGAATAAAATGGTATTACCGAATGAAAGCACCGCCATATTGCTGACATCATTCACACCCTCCTTCTCATAAGTCATGTTCCCTTTCATCTTTTGAAATGAAATTTTAATAAGAGAGATATAAATAAATAAGAGAGAGTGAGAGAGTTTGGATTTTGTCCACTGAAGGAGAGAGAGAGAGAAAAGGGAGACTGACCTTCTTTTTTATTTGGGTAAGAATCTAAATTTTTTCTTAAATTTACTTTTGACCTTGTTCATTTATTTCTAAATGTAATCACTAATAATGTGTTGTTAAAAAATATTTTTTAAAAGTATATTTTTTTAAAAGTATATTTGTTTAAAGTATATATAATGAAATAGTAAAATAAAAAAAATATAAAAAGTAAACTTGTGATGAATTTCTAACTTTAATCCATAATTATCAACTTGTCTGGAATTTCTCATCCTAGAAAATTTACAACTCCTCAAAATAAAAATTTAATTTTCGGTTAGGCATATGCCCTTATTAAATTAAGGAGATAAAGATCTTTTTGGTTCCTGAGAAATATTTTGGATATTCAATTGGTCTCTAAAATTTACAATTCGATAATTTAGCTCGTAACATTTCAAAATAATGTCCAATTGGCCCCTGAAGCGAATTTTGTGAAGTCAAGCAAACGGTCAACGTTTAGTTTAAGGATATTTTGGTCTTTTCATTCGTTAAGATTAGTTTGAAAAGTCATCTAAACTTCAAAGGGTCAAAATATTTTTTTTCTATTTCTAGTTGATCCCTCACATTCAATATTTTTTTGCAACTTTTAAATACTCTTCCTACCCTCCATTTTAATTGTTTATTATTCATTTTCATTGTATATTTTTTTATTATATATGTTTTTAAAATTTTTTAAAAAAAATATAGAACAATTAAAAAACATTATTGACCATAATTACAAAATTTAGTATATTCAAACACTATATTGATCAATTCCAACATTGATCGGGAGAAATTTTTTTGTATTTTTAAACTATAAAAAAAATAAAAAAAAACAGAACAATATATTCACAAACAAAACGAAAAAATATTACAATTTTTTTATATTTTAGAAAACACAAACAATACTTCATGTTCTAAAAAATAAGAACAATACAACATATCCTAAAAAAAACAGTACAATACATCATGTCCTCTTAAACAATCAGAACAATACAATAGGTCCTAAAAAAATAATACAATACATTAGGTCTTGATAAACAACCAAAACAATACAACAAGTTTTAAAAAAACAATACAATACATCAAGTCCTAAAAAAACAATATAATGCATATCAAAAAATAGAAATCAACCATCAAATTTGTTCTTTAACATGTGTATTGATTAAAATAATTACAGAAGATAGATAAAAAATAACCTTAGGGTTTCGATTTCTACTTCGAAATCGAAATAGGAAATCGATTTCGATTTCGAAATCGAAATCAAAGAACACCGCCGAACATTACCACCAAAACGACGAACACCATCAAAATCGAACCTAGGGGTTTCGATTTCGAAATCGAAATAGGGTTTCGATTTAGGTTTCGATTTCGATTTAGAAATCAAAATCGATTTGGGTTTCGATTTCGAAATCGAAATCGAAATATGGTCTCGATTTAGGTTTCGATTTCGAAATCGAAATGGATTTGGGTTTCGATTTCAAAACCCAAATTGATTCGGTTTCGATTTCGAAATCGTTTTGAAATCGAAATCGAAATTGAAAAAGCGAAGAACATATTCAGAAATCGAAACCCACTGCGTTGAACATATTCAAAAATCGAAGAACATATTCGAAATCGAAACCCACTGTGCAGATGAGGGCAGGGGATCTGAAGGAGAGCTTCATCGTATCGATTCTAGCAAAAATTCTAAGGATTAAGCTCTAGATGTCGGAACTGGGTTTAAATCCGTTTTGTTCGGTGACCCAATCGAAGAATTTCGAAGCCTTTTGTGGGTCTTTATCTAGTTTTTTCAGAACATACGTAACGTATTCTTGGGTTGTCTCTTTTTTTTTTTCTTTTTTTTTTTTTTTTTTTTTCTGAAAATCAGACTTTCATAAAATGCTATACGGGATAATATTTTATGCTTGAAAATACTGTAAAGAAAGAGCGTTTTCACATATAAAGATGCTATTTCAAATAGCGTATTCACAAGGATACACATTATTTCAAATAGCGTCGTATATAGTAAAGGTGATATTTCAAAGAACATCTTCGGTATAAAGATGTTATTTTGATCAAAATAAGATTTTTTTTGGTACAATAGAAATATTTATGTTATTGATATTGTGGAGGTTTTGGTCATTACTGCACTAAACTCATTTAATCCACGCGCTATGGTAGTTAGAAATTTTGTTTTTCTCTTTTATTGAACATGCCTCAATATTGTAATTGATTAGTTTTTTGTTGATTTTATTTCAATTTTTTGTTGATTTTATTAAATTTTAAAAAATGATTCCATGTGGACGAGACTCACACTGTATTTTGAAATATTTTTACTTTTTTTTTTTAACGAGAATTTTATTTTATTTTTTGATAATATCTCATGTTAAAATGTCATCAATTTAATCCAAAATCTAAAGTTAATTTTTTTTTCTTTCCAATTTATGTAGAAGGACCAAAGTACAAGAGATGGTGTGTAATTAACCTAAATATAATTAAATTATAATTAATTTTATTTGCGACATTGAGAATTAAAGACCTTATTTTTAGAATAATCAAAATTAACCTTAATTTTAATAAATAAACTAGTTTTAGACCCGCGCATTGCGCGGGCCTAAAAAAAATTGTAATATTGAAGCATGAAACACATAAGTATTATTTGGTTATTTTGTTAGTAATATCCAGAAGCAGATGCATAAATTTTTGTAAGTAGTCATGTTATATAAATATCGAAAATAAATATATTATTAAAAGTTACATAATTAATCATAAAAGTGAAATAATATTTCGACAATTTAACTTTTACTAATATATTATAAAATAATAAACAAATAATCATAAATTAAGATTAATTTTATCAATTTTTGTAAGTTTACAAAATCTAATTTAATTAGTTTATATCACATCTATTTTCTTTTTGAGTGGAATTATTATTTGAATCATAATTAATTTTTGATGTAATTAAAAGTGTGAACCAGTGAAATTAATCATATATTTATGCATTAATTAAAAAAATATATAACTATGAAAAGGGGAAAATAATTGAGTGGGGTCACTCATTATTTTATATATTAAAAAAATTAAAATCCACCAAAAAATTTAAAAAATGCATTCTTTAATATCATTGAAATCTTCTCTCTTCTTCTACTTTTAAGTATTAGATATAGATTCGTATTAGCCAATAGCCATAGATTTTTTTTTTTATATATATATATATATAACAAAATTTATATAAAAAAATAAATTTCAAAATTATCATTTTAAAAAACAAGAATTCCCTAATCAATTTACATCCATCTACCACGTCCACTTTCTCAGCCACGCCTGTCATCATCGTTGTCTTTTTTGTCTCATCCATGCTACGGTAGTTGGAAATTTTATTTTTTCGTTTTTACTAAACATGATTCATTGTAATTGATTAGTTTTTTGTCGATTTCATTCAATTTAATAAAAATGATTCGATATGGACTATAAGAATCATATTGTATTTTAAAATATTTTCATCATCTCCCCCCCTTTTTTTTTTAAATGAAAATTTCATTTTATTTAGATAATAGCTCATGTTAAAATTATCATTAATTTTATCAAAAGTGATGGTTGGGCGGCTTGGCTTGATGGTGGTGGCATGATGGAGATAGCCCGCGCGATGATAACATGATGGATGGAGGTGCCGATGTCCGAGAGAGAAAGACACAAAAAGTCGGGAGAGTGGTTGTCAATGGAAAAGGAAATTCATATCATTTTATATTATTTTTTGATTGTTAGATTACAAAGCGGGTAGGGTCAACCCATGGAACATTTACATGGATCCCAAGTTCCATAAATAGTCACCATGTGAATGGATACACCTCTTTATCTCAAAGATTACGTTTATTCAGTAGATACTCATCGAAAGGAAACATCTTTTGGGATTTTCTCTATAAATAATTAAATATGTATTGATGCGTTTAAGATTTCTAATTTCGTCATATTAGAAGAATTTAAGTGATCTTGGTCAGTGAGTGTGTGGATATTGCCGATGAGGGAAGAAGCGAAAAACGAGTTGTAAACGAGTCTTCCAAATTCGAAAGGTACGCTTCTATTTTAATATTTCTAAATTAGTTTACATTTGGAAAGAAGGGTATTTTTGGAATTTAAAATTTAATTTTGATTTTTTTTTTTATCCTTTTGTTTTTAAAAGTGGTGTTTTATCAATTTTTTTTTTGGGGTCAAGAAGCCCATTTTATTTATTTTTTCCTAAAAAATAGGACATGTAATCTAATTAGAGTGAATTATTTTAGATCCCAAAAGCCCAAAAATACTTAAATTTTATCCTATTACTATTAATTAATCAATTAAAGTCCAACTATACATATTGCATCATAAATTAATCAACGAAAATTTCAAAAATCCAAACACCCACTACTTCAACAAATACATATACCCACTTATAAATATACCCACTTATAAATAAGGCATCTCAACTACATCAATGGAGTTTTGTTAAAAAATAAATAAATAAATAAAATATATATATATATATATATATATATGTTTATTTTTTATTTTTTTTTCAATTAACCTAAAATTTATGAAGTCCATCTTAATTAAAATCTTATAAATAAACAGGAAAAATTATATTTTAAACCCTCTAAGTATTGACATTTTTTTTATGGTCTCTATCCATTTGCATGTTTCATTTTAAACCTTCAATGTATTAGCATGTTTTTAAATGATTTTTCTGTCAAAAAATCGGTCAAATCTAAGAAAATAGAGGGGTAAAATAATCTTTTTACACATTTTTAATTTTTTAATGATTTTATTTTTTATTTTTTTTCTAATCTCTCTCTCTCTTCCTCCTTTCCCTCTCCCTCCCTCCGCTCTCTCTCTCTCTCTCCTACTCAATTTTCTCTCCCTCCCTCCCTATGAAAACACCCTCTACGAGGGTGTTCTTAACAGGGGGTGTTATGTGAACACCCCCTGTGATGTTATACCCCTGTTACCGGGTTTCTCTATTTTGGTTGTGATAGGGGAGGGAGTTGAGCGAGAGAGAGAGAAGGAGGAGGGAGGAAGAGAGAGAGAGTTAAGCGGGAGATAGAGTGTGAGAGAAATCAAAGAAGAAAAAGAAAATAATAAAAAATTTATTACAAAATAAAAAAATGTATAATGACAAATTTGTCCTAAAAATTTAGTTAGTTTGGATAGAATTTTTGACGGGAAGACCAAATAAAAACATATTTTTACCTAGAGAGTTTAAAATGAAACGCTCAAACAGAAATGGACCAATTAAAAAAGTGTCGATACCTAGAAGGTTTAAAATGTTATTTTTTCAAATAAATAAATTTATGGTAAAAAATTCCCTTTAATAAAACCTTAACTATAAAACACTTTTTTCATTTCGCATAATTGTCCAATAACGCTACAGAAAGAACAGAAAGAGAAATTGAACGCCACCTAAACTCTAAACCCTAAACCAAACGACAGCTTAATTTCTTCCGCAGAAATCATTAGATCTCTCTCGTTCCTGTCTCCTATTTGCTCTCGGCCAGCCGCAGACACTCTCTCACTTCACTGTTTAGATCGTCGTCGTGCCAATTTAATCCTTCGTTCTTCGTTTGTCGGCGTCACAACGATCAGTAAAGGTAAACATCTTCACGACTTTGAAGCTTTCTGTTAAACAAAATCCATATGAATACAGTAAGTAGAAGCTATTTGTTGTTTCTCACAACTGCGAATTTAGCCCTAATGCTAAAAATTAGTGCTTGATGCTGTGTTTGGATGAATAAGATTGGAGCTATCAATTATTGAATTGAAACTGAACTAATGTTTGATTGGATTGGATTTTTAAATCATCGAATTAGATTTCTATTCTTGTTTATTTCCAATTCTAATTTTATGCAACCGAGCACCATCTAAGAGTTCATTTACAATTGCGAACAGATACTTATTTGGTTCATTATCATGAAGAAAGATCAAAACTAACACATGAAGAAGCAATAGATTATTCATTTCGTTAGTAGGTCATGTTCTTCTGCTGATCTATTTAGTGGACTCTGGAATTGTTATTGTGGTTATTGGGATCTTTATTGAAAATTTAAACTCTTTAATTGTTTGATGTACGGTTGTTTTAATGGAAAATTGAATCTTTAAATAAAATATTGGTGATTGTTATTAATATATATATAAATTTTGATTAGTTATCTTTATATTTTTTTTTCTTGAAATGTGTGTGTGTGTGTGTGTATATATATATATATTTTGCATATTTACTTTTTTTTTTTTTTGAAAATATATTTTTTAATAACATAATTATGACGTCACGGTTTAATTGCGGTTCGTCTACCAGTTGAATCAGTGACCCGTTGATTTTTTCGATTCAATGTACGGTCTAGTTTTTAAAACATTGCTAACAAATTTACTAGGTTCTCTTCTACTTTTCCAATTCTATTTGGAGTCTCTTCTACTTTTTCAATTCTATTTGGAGACTTATTAAAAATTTAATAAGTGAAACTTTTTTTTTTATTCTGAAAATAGTAAAAAAATAAATAAAATCGAAGAAAACAAGCGAAAAAGAAAAGAGAGAGAGAGAGAAAACAAAAACAAAACAAACAAAACAAAAAATAGAAAAGGAAAAAATGTGAAGGAAAACAACAAAATATTTTTTTAATTAGTCCCAAATTTCAGCCGTAAGGCCATGTAATTTTAGAATTTTATGTAAAAAAACAAAAAAAAACAAAACATAGAACAAAATAAACCTAAAAAATGAAAAGGAAAAAACTCGAAAAAAAAAATACATGGGTGTGCAGTATGAGATTTCATAGTATGTAAAGTGTTATTTCTTTAAAATATATGGGGGTGAAGTGTAATTCTTTTAGTCAAAATTTGGGGGTGAAATATAAATTTTTGGTCAAAATTAGCACCAATTCTAACAAAAGGGCCACTTAAAATAATGGTTTCAAATTAGAGGGGTTGATTGCAAAAAAAAAAAATCAGTTGGAGGGTCACATAAAAAAACCGCAACAAGTAAGAGGACCAAAACTATAATTTGCCTTTTTTTTTAAAGAATTAGGTTCTGTTCCGCCCAAACAAAACCAACCGGAAAACCCTCTATTTCTCTCTCAAATTTGTTTTCCCGGATATTTTTCTTGCAACTGCTGCTTCTATTATAGCAGTTCAGTCTCTCTCTCACTCAACCAAAATTCTATATCTATCAACCACCGACTCCACCGTCACACTGTATCAGTGTCACCACACAACAACCCCTTCCCTCTATCGAAACAGCCACTCCAAGCTTCACCTCCACAGCCATGAGGCAACCCCAACCCACCCTCCATGGCAACACACACCAACCGCCGCCCCACTCACACTGAGTTTTTCATACACAACTTTAAACTGTCTTTAGATATATTTTCAGCCCCAATAGTCTACACAACTACCGCCAATGTCCTCTATCACGCTCCAGCCCCACCTGCTTTGGCACCGGCCCCTCTATATTCATACTTCTTAGCACTATTGGCATTAGGTTTATGAATTTAAATTAGCTTCTGTAGAATGATCAGTAAATCTGAAATGATTTTTTAATGCAATTAGGGTTGTTTATAATCCAAAATTAGCTTCAATTTTGAATTTAGTGTAAAATTATTTCACTTTTGAATTTAATTTATCTCAATTTTTTTTTAAAGTTAGATTTAACTTGTTTGAAAGTTGAAATGATGATTAAATCTTCGCATTAGTTGTAGTTACTATCATTATGACGGACTTGTTTCTAAATTAAAATTTTAAAATGGATTAGTTATGCAATTCTAAATCTGTAATTATGAATTTGTGATTAATTTTGACTACTTAAGATTCTTTTATAAATTTAACTAAGTACAATTTATAGCTTCCATGCAGTTGGTATTAAGTGTACGTTGTCTTTTGACTAGTGATAGATGTTGGAATTTGTAAAAGTCACACTTCATTAGAGATTTTGTGTGAATATGATTAATTGTATGAAACTAGGGTGGGTTAGTTAAAAGTTATATTCTTCTTGGCTACTGTTTTTTAATACAAAGTTGCTCTATAATTGGAATTGAGGTCGAATATATAATTTCAATTGGTGCCTTTAGGCATGGGGTGTGATGGTGTGTACCAGTTTTTAAATAAAACATTGACAAAATTTATGATTGGTTGGGCTTTCTAATTTAACTTGAAATGTATTGTTGAATCCCACATCGCTTGTGTTACCTGATCCTGAGCTATATATAAAGCCAAGGGCAATCCTCCTCTTATAAGGCGTCTTTTGAGAGTGAGTGAGGTCCATTAAAAATTTCTACATGGTATCAGAGCCAAACTTTTGTCTGATGTTGGGCGTGTTAAATTCCACATCAATGATGGGCCACCTGACATCCGTTCGTAGTGATTTGTCAAAGTCCACCCTAAGCATGAGGGGGCGTGTTGAATCCCACATCGATGTTGGGCCTCCCAATATCCATTTGTAGTGGTTTGTCAAAGTCCACCCTGCGCGTGAGGGGGCGTGTTGATCCCACATCGCTTGTGTTACCTGATCCTAAGCTATATATAAAGCTAAGGGCAATCCTCCTCTTACAAGGCGTCTTTTGAGAGTGAGTTAGGTCCATTAAAAATTTCTACATATATAATCCAATGATCCATTTATCATATAAATCTGATAGTCTAACATGTTGATCAGTTGAAGTGTTTGGATTCCATTGATCGGCTCCAAAGTTTACCAGCCGGTGAACCAGTTGGACCCAAAACGAGTTGAATAATGAACTCAACGCCAAAAAAAATAAAAAAATAACCGTTTAAAAATAAGGGTTTTCCTGATTAATTGAATGCTGTGGTTTTCAGGAGATTGATAAAAATGGTAGGAAGGAGAAGATTAGGAGGAGGAGGTAGGCCAATATCCGTCTTCCAACCAGTTCTTCGTCGCCGTATTGAATCCTGTAAGAACAGTTACACTACCATCGATCAACTTGTGCAGCACCTCCGTACTACCTTTCCGGAATTTGCACGCCACAAGATCCATCCATTCACTAGACAAGTTGAGCAAATCCTAGAACATATCAAGAACCCCGATACCGTAACTCGGAAGACATCAGACAATTCTAGCCATCCAAAAACATCTAACGTTGACATTGATGACCATGAACACTGCACACCGTTTCACAGTCCTGTCCTCAAGAAGATGAAAATATTTAACAAGAGTGAGGAGAAATTGCAACATCTTGAAACCCAACATATTCCAAGAACTCAGAAGGTTCGACGGGGACACCATTCATCCTCCTCCTCATCATTGGTTTCCACATCCTCCTCATCATCGGTTTCGAGATCCTCCTCCTCGTCTGATGGAACAGTTGCTGATTTGACATCTGAAGATGCAGTTTATGGAGAGAAATTTGAGCCCGAGTTTGACTTGATGAAGTCGATGTTGCGGACTACGTATAGTGAATCGAAAAATGGTGCCAGATCAAAAGCTCCTACAAGTAATGAGGAGAAGAATCTTGAAATGGAGGAGGTTGTTCAGAATAAGGGCAAATACTTGGTACAAGAAGATGGAACTCAAGCATTGGGAGTGAATGATGAAAAAAGAGAGGCTAAAGGCTTGAGTGATAGTGGTCCTGGTGGCGACATTTCAGGGAAGGAAGGCCCAAGGTTTGAGGACCTTGGTGGCATGAGTGGCTTGGTGGAGGAATTAATTAAAGATGTGCTTTTTCCGCTGTACCATCCCACATTGCTTAGATCTTTTGGAACGAAACCTATTTCAGGGGTTCTGTTGCATGGACCGCCAGGATGCGGGAAGACGCAGCTGGCTCATGCCATTGCTAATGAGGCTGGCGTTCCATTTTATAATATTTCGGCTACTGAAATGGTCTCTGGAATTTCAGGTATTAATTATTTGTATGGTTAAATTTGTTTTACTTTCTACCTTTCTCATATTTCAACCATATTTATCCTACTTTGGAAGCCCGGACTTATTGCCAGCATGTTTCAGCATTTTATTCTGTGCCTGTGAATTGCAATGACACTGTTTGCTTTTGTTTTCACTCGGAAATGACATATTTCTTTCTTTTGCTTTTGCTGAATTTCACCGGCATCTATTGTTGGTTAACGTCTGGATACAATACTTAAGCAGACGGTTTGCGGATGAAATATTTTGCAGCTCTTACTTTACCCCTCCAAATGTTAGTGCAATACTGCAAGGTGGATATTCTTGTCTTCTTCTTCTTCTTCATTTTTTTTTTCATTTTTTTTATTTTGCAATTATCTTTGAAGACTAGGTTGATGGTTTTGAACATTTTTGTTCTAATAGAGATCCATTTGTAGCAAAATTATGTTAAATCCTATTGTTGACCTAGCATTGCTGTAATTTGTTTTTTATATTTGGCCCTCCTTCCAATGTTTTCATTGTGTTCATAAGATAATAATTTTTACATATTTGTTTCCTGATGGATGGCTGCCTGTTGCCATAACAATCTCTATTGCTCTTTTTTGGTAAAATTGCAGGTGCTTCTGAAGCTAACATTCGGGAGCTATTTTCTAAAGCATATAGGACTGCACCTTCTATTATATTCATTGATGAAATTGATGCAATTGCTTCCAAAAGAGAAAATCTACAGAGGGAAATGGAAAAGCGAATGGTAACACAATTGTTGACTTGCATGTCTGAATCACGCAGAAATTCACAACCGGCTGACAAAAATACAAATTCAGAAAATTCTGATGGCATACCTGGGCATGTTCTTGTAATTGGAGCTACCAATAGGCCTGATGCTATTGATCCTGCATTAAGGAGGCCTGGGCGATTTGAGAAAGAATTTGCCTTAGGTGTTCCGAACGAAAATGCAAGGGCTGAGATCCTTAGTGTGCTAACACGAAACCTTAAACTTGAAGGTGCTTTTGATATTATGAAAATAGCTAGATCAACACCTGGATTTGTTGGAGCTGACATGGAAGCATTGGTCACCGCGGCTGGTAATCATGCCATAAGTAAACTTGTTGATAAAAGGAAATATGAGTTTTCCAAAGAATTTGTAGGGACGAAAAATACTCGAGAATGGTTGAGGCGGTTGAGGCATCCATTGTCGCCTGAAGAAATGCAAACATGCATCACAATGTGTGATTTCGAGGTTATTTTCAAATGAAGTCAAACCGTTTGCGCGTTTTCATTTCCCGGAAACATTATAGTTTCGTTTTCATTTATTTGTTTTCACATTTTTACTGCCTTTTTCTTTTATTAATGATTCATTTGCAGTTATGATATTTTGCGTTTTTTTATTATTCTCTAGATGAGCCCTATAACTATTGGTTGGATTATCTGTAGGAAGCAATTCATTTGGTTCAACCTTCCACTAGAAGAGAAGGATTCTCGACCATTCCCAGTGTAAAATGGGAAGATGTTGGAGGACTTCATTCACTGAGACGAGAGTTTAATGATTGTATAGTTGAGCGTATAAAATATCCGGAGGATTACAATGTAAGTTGGTCATATCTTGTTATGAATGTGGTCTGGTCGTTCATTCTTGAGAATCTTCACTAAATGTACTAACTCTCTCCCAGTGACAATTTCTTGTTAACAATGTCGTAACTGAGTTGATTAAGTTCTTTTATAAGGATATTGAAGTTTGGTGTCATCAATTTCAGAGCAGTTGTGACCTTATGTTTCAGCATAAAATTGTAGTCATTGCATGCTAATAAAATGTGGCCGGATTGGCCTCCCCAACCTGCACCCCTAAAGGAAATGTTTACCCCTTGTCCTGAGATTCCCACTTTGTCGACTTATGCTTTCAGTTTCACAGAATCTTTCAACCAATGTCAATGTGGTCTTTGTAGGAAGTCATTACCGTGCAAAACTTGAGACTGAATATTATTCTTTTAGGGATTTGGACTTGGTTCAGAGACTGGGTTCTTGCTTTATGGGCCTCCAGGCTGCGGTAAAACATTAATTGCAATGGCCGTTGCTAATGAATCAGGAGCCAATTTCATACACGTTAAGGTTTCTGTTTGTTTTTTCAATTATTTTTTGACATTCATGGTTACTAGTAATTTTATATGCAATAATTTTTGTAATGTTGTTTATGTCAAGGGTCCTGAATTATTGAACAAATATGTCGGAGAAAGTGAGTTGGCAGTTAGAACAATCTTCACTCGTGCCAGGACATGTGCTCCTTGTATAATTTTCTTTGATGAGGTATGCGTTTACACTTTTCACATGATTAAATGATCCAAATGATCCACTTGAATTATTGTTATGATTGTCAGATTTTATTCATTTGCTCAGTATAATTTGTTCATGAAATCACTTCCATTTTGAATTGACTACAATGGTCTTAAAAATTGTGTTTTTCAATCACTTTTTAACATCTCTATATTGGCTGCAAACAGTCAACAGGCATCTGATCCTCATGTACCCCTTCCCCCCCCTCTCCAAAAAAAAAAACACAAAACACAAAAAGCCTCTCTAAAGAAAACAACATGGTTGACCGTAAAGTACATAGTTGAACACCTTTGATTTTTTTTCCCTTCATTCGCCATGTGACACTGGATCTTTTCTTTGAAACGCAAAACCAAGTGTAACGTCCCATGTTGCCCATTGGTCTAATACCTTTTAGACCGATTCACGTGACCCAAAATGCTTAAGGCAAGATACTAGTAGTAGCTTACATGGTACTTATATATCAGACAATCTTTTCTAATACTTTTGATGTGGGATCTCACAATATCTCCCACTCAAAGACGCGGTCCTCATTGCATGAGTTGGTGGTGTAGATAGTGTCCCATGAGCGGACACAAAGTAGCCCATAAGTGGACACAAGGTACCTACCCGGGGCCTCTACCCCTCTCTAGAGCCTCTATTTCTTTATTAACATCACTTCGGTGCCTTTTTTGGACCAGAGTTGGCTCCAATACCATTTGTAATGCCTCGTGCAGCCCACTGGCCTAATATCGTTTGGACCGAGTCCACGTGGCCCAAAATGCTTAAGCCAAGGTACTCGTAGTAGTCCACGTATTATTTCATATATTAGACAATTCTTTCTAATACTTCTGATGTGGAATCTCACACCGAGTCACCTTGTCATAGTTGTCATGAACTATTTCGGTTTTGGTGCAGTCATGGAATCAAATTCTGTGGAAATGGAATCGACTTTTTCGAATATGTGCCTGTTCAAAATTCAGTTCTATTCCCACGGTATTCAAATTCATTCCACTCTACCAAACAAAGATTATGTTGGAGTTTTTGGGTGGGATTCTAGCACATACAAAACACAAACCAAGTTATCAAAAATAACGTTGTAAGCTTTCATGCATATCTTAATTATAGAAGATTTAAACACACTTTTCAATTATAAAGGTCTAATACATTAACATGGTCATATAAATTTGATTTTTTGATTTATTTTTGGTACATGAAACATGTATATTGGAATCTTTGGATCGCCTTATATTTTTGAGCTTTTTGAATATTTAAGAATATTAAATGATGGTAACTTTTTGAATATTTAAGAATATTAAATGATGGTATTATTTGCAGTTGCTTGTTTTTGATGGGGTTCACTTGATATATAATTGAATATGTCATAATAATAAATGCAATATAATTAAATTAAAGTATAATAATATCTTTATTGCTAATAAATAATTTAAAAAATTTATAATGTCTTCCCCACTTAGTGATGCACACGCCTCACCTTGAAACTTGCTCTTAGGCTCCAAATGATCTTGGTGCCTTGGTGTGCCTTATGCCTTTGACAATTATGGGCGGGTGGTTGCTGAGAATCGGTAGGAGTAGTAGGAAAGAGCTGATATGTATGAGTACTCAAGAGATATGTATGGTGTCAAGTAACGTTATACTTCGCTACATGTATTCCTCCTTTTGCTATGCTGATTTATACCGTAATGTCCTTAATTTGTGGCGGATCTGGTTGACCTGGTGGGTCTGCTATGAAATTTAAGATTTAATCCTTTTTTTAAATTTATTTTTTTGCTGAGAACATACTGACAACATTTCACATCCGCGCGGAAAATCTGAGGTTGAAACCTTGCTTACTGTTGGTGATCTTACATGGTTTTGTTCCCTGAGGCTTTTACTTTTTTAATTTTTAAGATACCTATCGATATTAATCATTTCTTTTACTATTTTTAATTTGTTTTCCTCAGGTAGATGGTCTGACAACAGAGCGTGGAAACGAAGGGGGATTGGTTGTTGACCGAATCTTAAATCAAGTTAGTTAGATCTTACATTCAGGATTCTGAAGTTTATGATTCTCTGCCATTCGTATTCGTCTTGATTAAACTTTAGTTGGATTCGTGTGGAAGTTTATAGATGTATTTTGTTGCAGCTATTGATAGAGCTAAGTGGTGGAGATAAAGGACAAGGTGTATACGTAATTGGTGCCACAAATAGGTTCATCTCGTCTTCCTTTCTTTTATTTGATCATTGTGATGAACAGTGTTTTCAAAGGCATTTGGAGGATCGCTCAAGGGCGAGGCATTGCAACTTCGCACAGAGGCGAGCTGTTTGGGTGGTCTGGACATGGGGCTTGTGTTTAGTAGGTTCGGGCATTTGCTTATTATGTCAGGCACGGCCAATGGTTTGGCTTTGGGGCTATGCCCAATTCTGTTTTTTTAGACCATGGTTGACTTGAAAAACCATGGCTGGCTTAAAAAATTGACCATGTTAACAGGAGATATTCTTTGAACCTAATTAAATCAGGAAAGACAGCTCTCATAACTCATAATTGTTGGTCCAAGGTTCTGTGCTGCAAAGTGAAATGATCATTTGCTCTGCTTTGTCCAAAATCGTCCTTTGTTTAACTGCCTTTCAATGATCAATCAGATGAAACCGATTGTCTGATTGCTTTTCAGGTCTGAAATGATCCTCAGGTTCTGAGGTCTTCCTGTTTCAAAATTCCTCAATTTCTTAGTAAGTTTCTTGAAGTCATCTTCTGTTCCTCATCTTCTACAAGTTCCATTGATCAGATACTAAATTGATTTGAAGATTTGTTCTCTTTATTGAAGATCCAGTGCTCAACAAAATTGAAAATGATCCAAGTAATAAAATTGTATTTCTCTGCCTTTTCACTTGAATGAGTTTCCGTCTCATGAATTTCCAGTATCTTCTTGAATCAGACCCGTTCAATTGAAGGTTTTTGCATGGTAATTCCGTCTGTGATTTTCTTCATTTTCCATTATTCTAATTTTATTTATTTCTTGTTCAATTTATTGTTGTAAGGGTAGGGTTTACACCTTGCCCCATGAAGACTTAATGCCTCACCTTGCACCTTGGCCTTTTAAAACACTGGTGATTGACAATCGATTATAATTACCTATGTTTCGACCGTGCTTATGATCTTGTGAAATCATATTTGTAGACCACATGCGATGGACCCTGCTATCTTACGTTCTGGAAGATTTGGAAAACTTCTTTATGTCCCTTTGCCCACACCGGATGAACGTGGGTTGATCTTAAAAGCTCTTTGTAGAAATAAACCTGTAGATGCCACTGTCGACTTGATGTTGATTGGAAGGGATGAGCATTGCAAGAACCTAAGCGGAGCTGATCTTTCAAAACTGGTTTGTACATGTCTCTCTGATTTGTTTCAATATAGTGTTTTAATATGCTCCCTACTTATCTACCCATGTTATTAAATGACAGGTTGATAAAGCTGCCTTCGCTGCATATAGGGAAAAAAGATCTGCTCGTGAGGCGAATCAGCTTGTAGATGATGGCACGTCACAGAAAATCATGACAAAACATTTTGAGCGTGCACTGGCAAAGATCTCTCCCACTGTCAAAGATGAGGTATGACATAATTAGCTCAGACGTCTTGTAGGGTTCATATTTCAAGCGAACTCCTGCATTTTTAAGTGACATGGAGACCCCTGCCATTTGATAAGTACCACAGAGACTCCTTATTAATGGATTCCTACCTCGAAATATATGAAATGAATTTCTAGCCTCATTTATTCCTTTAATAACAATAATTAAACATTAAAATAAAGACAGGTATGTGTTGAAAAAAGGAAGAAAAATAGAGAAAGAAAAGGATAAATGGAAAAGGAATATTCCACTGAAAAATAAAAGAGAGCCCAACTCTAGCATTCAAGCTGCAAGTAGATTATTTTGGTGGTGATGGTGTGCTGATGGAAAATAGTCTTTTGTTAGTGTAAACAGTCTTGGAACTCCCCTAATTTGATTTGATTAGGTTTGAACTGCTAAAGATTAATAGTGTTCAATTGGTTAGATTTGAACTATTCTTGAGATGGAGACTGGTGATGAGGGTGGTGTTAATGGTGGTCAGGGGCGGAGCCATCCCTTTTGCCAAAGTGCGGCACATTAACACCCCCCCACCCCCTCACCCCAAGTTTATATTAAATTTTTTGATCCAGATTTTACAAGTTTAGATTTTTAACTCAATTATTCCAATAAAATTACAAAAATATACATTTTAAGAGTTTTAATGTATCATTTTATTTTTTTGATAAAAAGTAAAAACCGTGTATGTGCTGGGTGCTTAGAGCGTCTGTAGCTAAAAAAAAGTGACTGTTCAATTTCTCCATTTTATGGCTTGCAGGATATACGGTTTCATGAATCTTTGCACAAGAATTTCGGTACAGACTTAGAAGAGTAGACTCGACTGCGAAGCATCCGACAATGCGTTTGTTGTTTTTTGAGGTGTTGAGTACCAGCTGCATTTGGGTTGTATTTTCTACTTTCTTTTATTATTTGTTCCCTTTTTCCTCGAAATAAAGAGATGAAAGCCATCCAATTAGATTTTCAAATCATTTTTTTATGTTTTTAAATGCAGTCCAATTTATGAAGCCTAATTTCATGTAATTAAACACTAATGATTTTTTTATCATCAGTATAAAATGGTTCGCTTTGAAGTTCTTCATTTACATGTATTTTTTTCTTGTTGAATGTCACTTTCTTGAGGTTTATGTATGGGGGTTCCTAGTTTTATTTTTATTTTTGAAATTCTCTTATTTATGAGATTTGCAGCTATCACAATACTTATTCAAATTTAATTTAGGCCAGCCATTTACGGCGTGTTTTTATATGACCTTTTAATTCATTTTCTTTTCAATGTGATCCTCTTTTTTGTTGTTGGGTTTTTAATGTAGTTCTTCTGTCGAATATTGGGGTTAATTGAACGGAATTTGACCAGGTCCATGTCACTGCCATATTTTAGGGGTGAAAATGTCATTTTTACCCCCTTCTTTGTTCCTTCCTGCTCGTCTGCTACAGGTGTAAATCACCATATGATTAACATGTATTTGTAATGTATCTATAGCTGTCCGAGCATCCATTGTACTCATTATGGAAGGCCGTCGTCTCTGTCCTTTTTCTTTTTGTTCGTTGCTTTTTGGGTTGCTTTTTTTCATTTTATCTTTAATTTAAAATCCTCTACTCCAACTTGTTTTTTAATCTCGCACATTAAAAAAAAAAACAAAGGACCCAATACACGTATGAGCTCTCATAATTACATATATCTAATTTGTGTGTAAATTATTTATTAGATATAACAAATATTACACATACAATTTGTAATTATTATACAAAAATATGTAATTAATTTTACATGCAATTTGTAATTATTATACAAAAATATGTAATTAATTTTACATAAATATATGTAATATAGTTATATGAACTTGTAACTAATTTTAGTTATATATAACCAATATTCAATATAATACGAATTTATTCACCAAATTCTCTCTATTTTTCACACACAATGTGTGAGTACATGCAAGATTAATACGGAACCAAAAATCATTTTAAGGAATTAAATCTAAACTTGTGTTTTAATTAAGACAAATAATAAATTACACCCGCTATTTAGTAATTATCCCATATTATATCCGTGGAAAGAGTGGAAAATGGAATTGAATGGCAAAATATAGATGCAATGCTAGGGCGAAGGCATTACTTCATCTGGTACAAGAAAATATTAGCTAAGAAAAAAAAATATTTAAATAAATAAATAAATAAATAAAATTTGTTCAAATATATATATATATATTCCGACCAAATGTGTTTCTCCGTTTTAATTCTAAATTGAAAAAATAATTTTAGAATAATGATCATTATCAAACATGTTTCTCTGTTAAATAAAAAGAAACAATTTCAGAATAATGCTACGACCAAACATAACAATGTTCTCAGAATGAAAGATAATTAATTTTTATCTTATTCCATTTCAGTTTGATTTCCATCCAATTCCATTCCAGTTTAATAGGAGTTGGATGAGAAAAGTAGAAATACTAACAATAATAATTGTCATTTTGTTTCTATATTTCTGTTTTTGTTTCCAATTTTCTAAGAACAAAAACATAAATTTGATAACAAAATCACAAAACAAACTAGGCCGGTTCAACTACTAGCCGGTTCATATCTACACACACAATCGTATATGTTTCCTTGTACCAACTTCTCCGCCAACCGTTGATTCTTCACCATTGCCAGCTGTCAGAGCAAACATTAAAAGTGGCAAAATATAAGTCAAATAAAAAATAAATATTTTTATTTTATTAAAAAAATTACTTAATATCATATTTTACTTTTGTTAAATTGTAAAAATACCTTTTTTCACATGCAAAACAAACATTACTTCTAAAATTAAGTAATTTTTCGCTTTTAGTACCAAACATTACCCAAATGTTTCTGGTCCCAGATTTCTGTTCCAGCTAACGTAAAACAGACAAAAATCTTGAAACAACTGTGTTTTCTGAAGACCGAAACAGAATTTTTTTTTGTTCCTTTACATCTTTTTCTTTTCTCAGTTTTTTGGAAACAGAAACAAAAATCTGGGAACAGAAACACTAAACAAACAGGGCCCCAAGGAAATATTTATTACCTTTAGAGCATCGCATTTGAAATGAGCGTTGAAGTTGGTATGCAAAGACCGACCCATTCCCTCGAGAACAATCTGCATATGGAACAAACAAATACCCAGCATAAGAATTCTAGAATGAAAACAAAATTTATTCCCTCCTCTCTCTTCTCTCTCTGTCCTCATTCCATACCAGATCGGCTTGTTTTGCAGCAGCAGCAAGCTCAGAGCTGACTTGCCTCAAATCCAAGCAGGGACTTCCGCAGCCATTCTCAACAACCATCAACGGAACCGGGAGTGATTTCTCTCTACAACCCTCTTCTCCATCTTCAATGTTGTTCATCGCATCCACTAGCAAGCCTCCTGCTTCTGCAGCTCCGCGAAGAACATCACAATGCTGTGGGATTGCCACCAATCATTTCAATTCATCGTAGGAATAATGTGCTAGTATGTGTATACACACATTCATATACATATGCGTGCACATGAGAATATAGAAGAATGTATATATTTTTAACCCTATGCTTGTAAATCCCGATGCATATATATAATGTATATGCATGTGTATCTATGTATATATCATTATTATAATAACACTTAATTGGACGTCGATTCCAAGTCTATTTTTGTCGAAGAATGCATATATACAGACATTAAACAAATACCTTTGCAGCTTCAGCAACAATATCGGGCAGCTCCATAGCTGTAACATCATTCAGTGCGGGCAGGGAGTTTGCAACCAGCACAACCTGCAAAAAAAAAAAAACATTTTCTTGGGATACAATTTACACACAAAAAATAAACAAATAAATAATTTACCAAAAAATAAAGATGCTAGATTGCTAGCGAAGAAAATATAACCATATATATGTCTGTGTGCGCGCCCGCGCTTGTATATATACAACACTTATATCAAGGAGCCAGAATGAGAGATGAAGAAAATACTTGCTCATGCTTATGGCTTCTTGACATATAGAGAGAAATAAAAAGAATATAATTTCAGTTTTACGTGTATGTGTTTATTTCCTGGGGGGAGGGGTGGGGAGAGCCAAGGTGGTGTTTGTTTATTATTTCTGTTCACATAAGTTTGTATTAAGAGTCAGGGAGCCGAACAGAAACAGATTTTTTTTTCTCCATATTTTTGTTTATGTTCCCAATTTTATGGGAATAGAAACACTAACAAACGGGGCCTAAACAACTCAAAACTTCCAATGGTTTAAAAACCGTTCACGGTCAATTCAGAAGAAAAGAACGTACTTCAGTGCCTCGTCGGAGTAACTCTCGTGCCAAAGGAAGCATTCCCAGAACAATGTCAGCACCCGAGTTGTCCACAAAAAGCAATGCTCTTTTATGTGGATGAGGTTTCTTATCTCCGCAACCAAACATTCTCTCTTTGAAGGCATCAAAATCATCCACCTAAAAAAGTGCATAAACCATAAAAAATAAAAAATGAAATTGTGGTTCATAGATTTTTTTTATTAATTTATTTTTAAAAAGAGCTTAAATGAAGAAAATCTACTTGCCCGCCAAGGTCTTTGCATTTTTTTGCGACTCATTCTGTATATTTCGATAATTGTTCCTTTATGATAGAGATCAACACAAGCTCGGGATCCCCAATCGAAGATGTTTGCAGCGAGTACACCTTCAATTAGTGAAAGCAATCTTGTTTCCTATGAAATAAGAGATACTGCAAATTATCAACACAAGACATTCATCCATTCACAAAAAAGGGCATTGCAGTGTACAAACACTCCCGTCATTCTGGAGTTTGGGGAGGTCAGATGTACGCAGCCTTACCCCTGTATACAGAGAGATTTTCAAAATTTGAACCAGGGACCTTTAGGTCATAATGGAGCAACCTTATCATTATACCCAAGACTCACCCTCAAAGAATTATTATAAATGCGATCATGGGTGTTAGAAATTTTTTATTGTAGAAATCCAATGGGCCTAACTCACTCTCAAAAGATACATTGAACGAGAAGGATTACTACTAGACTTATATATAGCTTAGGATCAGGTAATACAAGCGATGTGGGATTCAACACGCCACCCCACCCGCAGGGTAACTTTGACAAACCACTGTACAAGGATATCGGGAGACCCAACATCAATATGGGACATGCCGCCTCACGCGCAGGATGGACTTTGACAAACCATTATGAACAGATATCGGGGACCCAACATTAATGTGAGATTCAACACGCCCAACATTAGACGAAAAGTCTAACTCTGATATCATATAGAAACCCAATGAGCCACATAAATTCTCAAAAGACACCTTGAAAGAGGAGGATTACCCCCTAGACGTATATATAACTTAGGATCAGGTAACACAGGCGATGTGGGATTCAACACGCCCCCTCACGCGCGAGGTGGACTTTGTCAAACCACTGCGAACGGATATCAGGGGGGCCAACATCAATGTGGGATTCAACCGTGGAGACATTTTTTTTTTTCGATAAAAACTCAAAGAATTATTATAAATCCAATCATGGGTGTTTATATATCTGCTTCCAATGCCGGTGAGCGAAAAGGAAAAGCAAGCTTGTATATTAGTAACAAGTACCTCATCCATACTATCAAGCTCCAGTAAAAGGTCAGGTAAAACAGCAAGTGAGGCCTCATTTTCCCTATAACAAACAACAAAGAAATAGCCAAAGGACAAGGTTATAGATGTCAATAGGTCGATGCTACTACTAACACATTTTTTCATATAATGAAGCAATAGTTTGATGGTTAAACTCTCCCTCCCTATATATGCATAAATACACACATGCGCACGCACTAGTAAGTCCACGAACCTTCTTTAATATTATATTAATAAAAAATAATAATTTTATGTAATTTAAATTTATAAATTTCAAATTTTAACTAACTAATTACCTTAATTAATTAATCTTATATGATAAATTAGAACAATGTGTACCCTACAAAGTAATTATGATCAATAGAAAATGTACGATCTCTCCAAATATATAATTTATAGGATGAAAATATTTGTTCAGTTGAATGGTTGAGATTTAGTTCACGTCTCCACTAATCATGTTAGCACCGACACTTCTAGTACCCAATGTATCTGTGTCCACATGTATCAGTTTCCAACACGCTGGGGAAGGCTATATCCATGTCCTAATATTTTATAATTCATTTATTGTTTCGACACTTTTTTGACATGTGAAGACACATATCCATCTACCAATCTCCCTTCTCTCGATTTTTTCTTCAGCTGGTGCTACTAGGCTGAATCAAGTTAAATTTCTATTTTTTTTGACTCTTGAGTACAAAAGTTTGTTGATGTGTATGATCAACATTTATACACACACACACACATATATATATATATAAATGTTAAAAAAAAAAAATTGTATCCTAACCATATCCATATCCTATATTTTTAGAACTTGGCGTGTCGCCCTGTCCATGTCCTGCCTTTACCGTTTCCCATATCCTTGTCTGTTCTTGTTAGCCATTAATGGACTTCAACTTCAAAAATTATTATGTAGAGCTCACACCGTCCTAATTTATAATATACAATATAGTAATCACAACGATTGTTGAATTGTCTAGACATTTTAAAGCTTTAGATTCATTTTCAAAAAAAGAAAAAAAGGTTGATAATGTTTATCGATTATTTGGTGATTTGGTCTCCCCGCCCAACACTTCTCATTTTCTGAACATGGACTAAATTACACCTTTCACCCTTTAAGTATATATAAATTGTACTTTGCACCTTAATGTTGCAATTTCATTGTATTACGCCCTGAAATTTCACATTAATTTGTGTAATTACAACTCCCGGCCAGAACTAGCCAAATTTACATTGATCAATAAAATTAATTGATGGATCAAATATACAGATACAATTAATTATTATTTTTTAATAATTAATAATTAAAATTAATTAATTGACATTTTAGATAAATTAGCGCCTTCACACACGACATACACTAGTGTTTGTATATATATACATAAACAAACACATATTTTACTAATTGAATATAAGAAGAAAGCTAATGCCATATGTTCTAGACTCATACCGTTGTTTAATGCTTCTATAACAATCGAAGAATTGGAACTCCCTCAAGCACTCTTCTCTTAGTTCCAAGAGGTTGGCCAGTCCCAATTTCCCATATGCAGCCGGCTCCTCCATCAACCTAACGTCACATGCATATAATTTTTAATTAATAGGAAAAAATGAAGATCAAATTGAGAAACTAATTTGATACTTGAGTTCTAGAAGAAATGACAAGTGAATTATCGAGTAATTGATGTCGAGCTTGCAGCTTTAGAGAGAGAGATGAAATATTCGGGCAAGAAGATGTAAAGACCTTGCCAAATGGGCAGAGAATGCGCGTGCAAATGCATTAGCTCTTCTTTTAGCATCATCGATTCCGCCCTCACTGGCCACTGCCTACATTTAAACATGGAAGTTATATTTTCTGATATATCTTATCGCTGGAGAGAGAGAGAGAGAGAGATGGGAGATACGGCCCATACGGGTAGGGATGGCAATTGAACCCGACCCGACGGGTAACCGAATCAAACCGAACCAAATGGTTGGGTTTTGAAACCGATTAAATAGGTTTTGGTTACAGTTTTGATTTCGAAATTGAAAATTGAAACGGTTTTGCTTTTACTTTTGGGATAGTAACCGCGAAACTAAACCGTGTAGCTGAACCATGTAACCGCTATTTTAAATCTATTTTCATTTTTTATATATTACCTTCACTTTTTTGTTTATTTACATTTTGACCCCTAGTGTGTGTGAATGTATATAATATAGGGTTAATTTCAGGATTTGTTCATTCTTTCTTTAACACTCAACAACCCTAGTGTACATATATATGTGTGTCTGTGTGTGTGTTACAAGATTATTTATCATTGTTTTAATTATGGTTGGGATGTTTATTGTAACAATCAATGATTTTATGGTTTGGTTTTGTTGTTTGGAATTTATATTTTCTATTTTAGTAATGTTTTTATTTATATATAAAAAAACAACGGTTGGCGCTTCAGGTTTTGGTTTTAGTTTTATATTAAATCAAAAAACCTTAACGGGTTTGCGGTTTTGGTTTTGCATAAAATTAAATAGTTTGGTTTTAAAATCATTTTCTAAAAAAATGGCGGTTTACAGTTCGGTTTTGGGTTTGGTAGTATGCCTCACAATTTTAGTTTTGGTTTATAGTGAAACCGGCCCATCCCTAGATACAAGTTTTAGAAGGATGTGAATAAATAGTATTTACCTTGTCAACAAGGTCGGGCAGATGCTCTGACAGCACGGTCAACCAATACCTACAGCAAACTTTACGTTCAGTAAATAAGCAAAAGAAACTTGTGTTTCAACAGTCTAATTCATCGTTCTTTCTCAAATATCGTATTAGTTAATCCACAAAGATACTTTAACACAATTTATACTAGAGTAAAAAAGATAGAAAAAGAAAGAGAGAGTGAAAGCCCAAAACTCACTCTAGTTCATTATCATCAGAAAGGTCTATAGTGTTGGGTTCGTATCTGCAAACATGCCAATCAGAAAAAAATATTAGGCAAAAAACTTACCACTCTGAAAGTTTTTTTCTTTTTGAGAAATAGAAACAAAAGTTTGCTTTCATAATTTTTTCCACGACCAAGAGAAAAAAACAAAGAAAAATAGCATGGCAAAGAAATGAAATTCTTGAAACACTTATGAGATGCTCCATGCACCCCTTAAGTTTCATAGCAATTCTACTTTAGCCCCTATACTTTCAATTTGAAACATTAAATGCTGAAGTATCCAAATCGTGTCAAATCAGTCATTTCGTCAATTTTTATGACAGAAATCAGTCACGGGTCAAATTTTACGACGAAAAATAAATAATTGCAAGATAAGCATACGTTTTGGGGTCTGCCAATAGTGGAAAAACATCTAAAGTGGGCACCAGATGAAGAACGCCGACATTCAAATTACTTGCATCAGAACGTAGACTATCGCCTTTAGATGATGGAGCTTCAAAGCCTCCAAGGCCTGTTGTTCCGGGGGGAGCCATTGGAACAGGAGCAGTGATTTCAGTTCCCTTCCTCACAAACTTCTCCATCCACGATATCTGCAATTAAATGCACAGGAACATAATTTTATTTATTTTTAAGTAGGATTCATCGGCATCTTTCTGCCAACAAATAGACCGATCCAAACTTCTTATCTTTCCACTCTTTTTTTTTTAAATGCATATATCCTTATTTGCTTTAAGAATCTATTCTCTTTGGTTGGAGGCCCCAACTTTTATAACACAGACAAGCACTAAGGTTTCTGTTCTGAATAATTCTTTTAAAAAGACTGACTTTTTTCAGACAGGATTACAGTAATGTAATTTCGGATTTGAAACAAAATCTTCATAATAAAGAAAGAGCTATTGAAAAAAAATTGTTTTTGTTCCCAGATTTCTACTTCTGTTCCCAGAAAACTTGGAAGCCAATACCAAAATACAGGGAAAAAAATGTTTTTGCTTTGATCCCAGTTTTTTAAAAACAAATATCTAGGAACCGAACAGAAATAAATATTTTCTTGTTCCACTGTTTCTATTTCCATTCTCTGTTTTTTAGGAACAGGGACAGAAATCTGGGAATAGAAACACTAAACGAACGACACCTTACTTGCCTTCTCATTCAAATCTCCTAGAGGAGGACCATGGATCTTTCCTCCAACATATGGTGCACCCATTGGGAACCTCTCCACCAACTGGTGAACCATCAGGTCATCAAGACCGTGCTTTTCGTAACTCATGAATGCACCTAATGCTCCTAAAAACCCTTCGTGCCGTAAAAACATTGCTTTTGCATCTCCCTTCGACCTAAACAAAAACGCCAAATAGAAGCATCTAAGCCAGTATTTGGTTGTAAAAGAATTGGAGCCTCAGGATTGGACTCAGAAATGACTGCATGGAAATTTCCAAGTTTTTGCAAGCATTCATTTCCAATTCCAATTTCCTTAAACCAAACACCTAACGGAAAATTAAGGGATTACATATATCAGCGTACCGAGGGGGCGGGGGATACAGAATTATAATTATTTAAATATTGTAAGAAAATCAGTCATTTTTTGATTCATGGAGTAATTAAAATTGCCAAGCATTTACCAGAAATGAACTGCAAATGAGATGGTGTCCATGGTGTAAGCATGGCCTCTTATGAAAAATCCTCCAAAAAATATCCGCTTAAGTCCAAATCGCAACGCGTTCAAATAAGCTATCTATGAAAAACATGGATGAATGCATCAGACAAACATGTAGTAGATAATGGTAGCCCCCCAAAGATGAGAAAAAAAAAATATAAAAAATAAATAAATATATATATAATAGTTACAATTGGGAAAACCTCCAGAGAGTAGATAATGGTAGAATATATATATATATATATATATATATTTAATAATTACAATGGGGAAAACCTCCAGAGAGTAGATAATGGTAGTGTATATATATATATATATATATATATATTAACCCACAAGCAGAAGTCCCAAAAATTTTTACGCGAAATACATAGCTGAAATACAAAATTAATTGTCACATAAAATATTTTAGCTGAAAAAAAATTGTTAATATATTTGCATGATATGTTATCTATAATTATGTAACTTGCCTGGCCAATATTATATGATATCATTCGCAAGAGGGATAGAGATATATCTTCAGGTCTGTAGTCACTGAGCTCCTTATTTTCGGAAAGTGCTTTGCCAAAACTTGAAGCAATCGTTGATGCAGATAGACCAATCTGTGATCATTCGTAACCATAAAAATATCATCTTTAAAAAACCAACTACTATATGTATCATATAGAAAGCCAGTGGCGGAGACAGAAATTTAATATAGGGAGAAAAATAAAATATAGGGTTAATGGCACTGTGGTTTGTCTGAATTGCAATTTAACCCCGTGTGGTATTTAAACACTTTACCTCCTTATGCTTCAAACTAAACTAACTGCAACAGTTAATAATTAACATAATTGCATGAAATGGAAATGTACCCTTATATTAAACCCGACCCTACCTGGGTATAAAGGAAAAAGGAAAAAAAAGAAAAGAAATCAAATGGATATTATCCGACCCAACCTGAGAGTATAAATATCAAATAATATTCTGATTTATTAATTTTAATTTTTTAAGGTTTGACTGTTAATTTTAACAGAAAAAGTAACGATTGCATTTTAGTTTTATAACAAGAGGGTAAAGTGCCTACAAAACAACACAGGGGGCTAAACTAAAACATAGTTAAACTAACTCTAGCTCTGCCACTTAGAAAGCAAAAATTTTGTTTTATGTTATAAAGGCATGTACCTTTGAGTAATCCATACCACCGTAAATGTCACCAACAAGCATGTCCACGGACCTATTATCTCCTCGTTGACTCAGCTCAAGCAAGTCATCAAAACTAATATAAAAAATTAATTTAATGCCATATCAAAATTGTTAATTCGGAAGAAAAAAAATTATAAAATTGACCAAAATATTAATACCTTTTGCACTTTGTTAACAGCTTTCC
Source organism: Eucommia ulmoides (assembly GCA_016647705.1). Taxonomy (NCBI): domain Eukaryota; kingdom Viridiplantae; phylum Streptophyta; class Magnoliopsida; order Garryales; family Eucommiaceae; genus Eucommia; species Eucommia ulmoides. The sequence goes on along the minus strand of CM028334.1, from coordinate 6,056,002 downwards.
CAAGCCCCAATATGTACCACCACCAACGTTTGTCCCGCTAACTCGCTCAAATTTCCCATCCCCATCAACCTATAGAGACCAGGATACAAAAGCTTTAGCCATGACTGGAAGTTTAGGGCCTGTTTGGTTGCCCTCCAATTGATGAACCGGACCACTTTACAATCATATGTGAACGGAGCAATACACAATCAATTCATCCAAAAGAAGATAATTCTTAAAATAGCATATTTTAGACAACCAACAGGCCCTTATGCGCCACCTAAGTTCAATGCTCAAATAAAGAATAAATTGGAAAAGAAAAAAAAAGGTACCTTAATCATGCTAACACCAGATCCGATATTAACAAGAAGATATGGAAATAAATCATTGTGATCAATCTGCACGAACTCCTTTCGACCCTCGATGTGTGTGAAAGCTTCATGACGGATCGCCTAAGACATGGTTATTGCTTCTCATTTTAGGAATAGTTATAAATAAGATTGAATTTTGAAGGTTAAGATTGAAATTGGCTCATGTTACACTTCTTTACCTTGAGCAGAAAATTTGCACCGGACACAAGACAATTCATTTCGTCTTCTTTTTCAATACTAACCCCAAGCCTTTCCTTGAAGAGATCTGCAAACTTGTATGCTCCACCACCTGTTGCCTTCTCAAAAGTTCGAGCTTGTCGGTTAACAACTTAACATATATGCATAAAAAGACACCAAACCCTATAGTGAGAAAGTGAATCAATATCATATTTGAGTGATATTTTGTAGCTCCCTTCCACAGTGTATGTGTGTGTTCGCACGCGCAAATGAGAGAGAGAACTTTTTGAAAGAAAAAAAAAAGTTCTTAGGTTCATGATCAGCCTCAGTATTTCATACTCATCTCAAGCTATTTCTTAGTTTCATATTTAGTTTATCAAAGATTTGTTCATTCAATGACAAAATTGCAAAAAGTAATTTTTTTCAAGAACCAGTACTTCAAGAACAAAAATTTATACATTTCATGCGAATTACCAAGCTATAAGGTTGGAATGATCACTTTTGTTACAAGGGCATTTTAGTCATTGTCTTTATAGGGCTAAAGGTAGGGCTTTTGTTACAACTGAATTTTTATGCATTTGAAAGAAATTTTTTACTAAATAATGATAGAATCCCACATCGAGTCCATGAGGTTTCCCAAAGTAGTCTATACATGAAAAGAGTTACTCCACTTGGTACCATATGGTTTTAAGATGGAACCTCCTAACATGGTATCAGAGCTAGGTTTGGAAAGTCTCATTTGTTTGTCCCCGATTGCTTGAATGTTTATCTTTTTCTTTCTGTTGTTTGATCGCATCACGTGCAAGGCGGGGTTACGCGTGAAGGTGGGTGATAAAATCCCACATCGAATCTATGAGGCTTCCCAAACTAGTCTATATATGAAACGAATTACTCCATTTGATACCATATGGTTTTACGATAGAACCTCCCAACAATTACTTTCAAAGACGTTAGTTATTTCATTCACATAATTCAACTTCAATTGAAATCCAACCCTCCTCCAAGCTAAAAAGACATGGAATGAAATAGTACCTTAATCACAGCATTTTCATTGTTCTGCACCTCAGGATGCCAATGGTGTGAATCCATCCCTATCCATGTAAACGACATGCTTAAAATACTTGGACGATATATGGTAATATGAACCAAATTTTAACAAAATAAATCCTTATTTCAACTAGAAAATACATTAAGAATATGAAAGTGATCCCACAATATGATACACTAAGGGTCCGTTTGGTTGCCTTTCAATTTGCAAATTGTACCATGTTTCAACAAGTCAGTTTTATAAATTGTTAAATTTGTGTTTTGTTCATTGTATGAATTAAAACACTCAAATTAGATAGCAAATGATTTTGGCTCAAATTTAAATGAAATTTTCTTGTGTAATTGGCGTAGAATATAGTTAAAAATTAACTAATGCCCGTTTGGTAACGCTTGTTTTTTAGAAGTAGCGTTTGTTTTGCACTTAAAAAAGTTTTTTGAAAATAAAAAAGGTAAAAACATGATTTTAATTATTTTTTCAAAAAACAGAAAATAGTTCTTTTTTTGCTTTTTCAATTTTCATATTATAAGATATCGATGAACTAAAACCTCTCCACTGCCATTTTTTCAAACATCTATGAATTTTTTTGGATTACGAGATCATTTATGGTGATAATACTAAGATATAATCCCTTCACTATCAAGCACGCTTTTGATTTTCGGCTTTTGCTTTTAGGTAAAAATACTTTTTGTTAAATTATTGTTTTTTTTAAAAATAAAGGAACGTTAACCAAAAAGTGCCTAAACTAAAAGAATTGCATGCTTTTTTATTCAACTGAACCAAATGTAAATTTAACTAAATCTCATGTAAACAGAATGATATACAAATAAATTCATCACGAAATAGCTATTCCCAAAAATATGATAATTTAAACAACCAAACGGGTCATTAACTTAATCCAAAATGGGTACATGAATAAGGTGGGAAAAAGGTAAGAGAAACAGACCACCACGGTGAAGCTGCTTAGAATTGATAAAATCTAAGCACTCGTTGAGCTTGGCTGTCTCGAACTTGACAAAGTGTAGCCTCCCTCCAAGAATGGGGTAGCTCCTCCTATTACCATTTGAAACACCCAATCTCTCCTTCACCGTCCTTTTCCTCCTGTCACTGACGGATGGATCCTCATGTCTTGAAAAATAAACCAGCTTGATGAGAGATCCTGGCATAGCATAAACCGTTGAAAACCCCGAAATTTCAAAAAACCAAATCAAACTTCAAAATGTCATGTAGCATTTGCTTGCATGGAACTGGAGGCTTGGAATTGGAAATACATATGAACACATGCCGAAATCTAAAAGATTACATGCGTTAATTTCCAATTCCAAGGCTTGAATTGTGTGTTACCGAACTCAACCTTATGGTTTCCTAAATGTAGTTAAAAAAACAATTAATGAAAACCATGACAAGAGAAGGGAGAAAACCCCGTTTGGTTATTGTTTTGGTTATTGTTTCTGTTCCCTGATTCATGTTCCCACTCCCAAAATTTTGGGATTAATGTATAAAAACGCGTTTAGTAAACACGTTTTTGTTCCAAAATTTTGGGAGTAATTTACGACTATTTCCAGAATTGACATAAACAAACAATGAAGAATGAAACCCATAGCTGATGAATCTTAAGCAAAGCAACCCAAGCTTCAAAAAAGGCATCAAAAGAACCACAAAAGAACAGACAAAAAGTAACAACTAAGAAGTTCAAATTCAAAAGAACAAAATCAACATAATTCAGTAGCTGAATTCACCTCCAATATCCAGAGCCAAATGAGAGATGTCATCAGATTGATTAGGCAAAAGAATGGTCGGATCCTTCTCCTCGAAATTCCCCCGGATTGCAGCACCACTGAGATCAAGCTGCGGCCGTGACCCGGACCTGTGAATTGAATTCCCTGAAATGGGTGCCATCTCTTTCTCTCCCCCTCCTCCTCCTCCTCCTCCTCCTCCTCCTCCTCCTCCTCCTTCTCCTTCTCTTTCTCCCTCTAAGACAACCCTTTCAACTCTCTGATCACTACTTTCTTCATTTATAGTGCCGTTAATCCCGAGAAGGGGTTGGTAGTCTGACATTACTCTGCACCCCCAAACTTGTATCCAACAGCTTCCTACCTTTACAAATTCGTGTAGTCAAAGTCCAACTGGGTTGCTTGTCCTACATTCAAACAAAAAGGGAAAAAAATATATATATTAATTTTAAATTACCCAGAAAACTACAGGCACCTAAAAATGGATATCCAACAGCTTAAAAGTGTCGACAATGGGGGAAACGGAACACAGTAAATTTCATAAAAACAAAATCCAGCAAAAAAGAAAGATCGATTTTCCGTTTGAACGGCAAAAGCTTAAAGCAACGCAACCACCCGACTGTTTTTTTTCTTTTGCGGTTTTTAGTTCAAGTACGACCCACCAGAGAAAACCGCTTTAAATGATCAATTGATCATTATAGTTGAAGAAAAGCGATCCCCATGTGTGTATAAAGATTGTAATCGCCTTCAAATCTACCCAGAAAAACGATTCAAATTAAGAAATTAAAGAGCTCAAAAGGGGTGCTCGTTGATTACAGAGGGATCGAAGTAATTCGGTGAGAATGGCGTGTGATAAGAGTGAAATTGAAGCTAAGCTTTGACGGTTGGATGGCTATGGACTGATAAGAAGACTGGACTGCGATGTCCCGACGGTTTCTGCATACGTAGCATTTGGAAAATTTTGGCAAAGAAAATGTATCGTAGAACTTTAAACGAAAAGTGTTTCTGTTTTTCTCTTTCTACTTATGAGATGAGAAAATTCTATTACGTTTGAAGTTATTTTAAAAATAAAAACATATTTGGTGACGTTGAGTAACTTGAAATTGTTTATTTTAATTTATGAGAACAGAAATACAAAACACGTTTGGTTATAATATTTATTTCTTTTTTTTTCTTTAAATGGATGGGGGCTAGTGGAGCGGTAGTGGCCGACAATGTGGTCGTGGGAATAATTTTGTGAGAGTGAATAAGAATTAATATTTTTTTGTTTTTTAAATTCTTAAAAAATTCAAGAAGTAGTCCCAAATTACTCCTAAAATTTTAGGAACAGAAACGTGTTTACCAAACGTATTTCTGTATATTAATCCTAAAAATTTAGGAGCAAGAACAGGAATTAAGGAACCGAAACAATAACCAAACATGGCCTAAAATAATGGTATGATATTTTCTATTCTTAATCAGTTATATTTCTGTTTATATGCATACTTAAATTTGTGGAGCGGTTACTATATGTGTTTGTAAAAAAAAAAATTCTAAATTATCATATGCTTGTCCCAATTATATTCATTGTGTTCGTCGTCAAATTATACATGAATGATCTCCGTTTCGCTGTCTTTAAAATGAAATGTCAATTATCTTTTTTAGGATTGGATAGAAATTCATGTTATATTTAACATGATATGTGTCACAAGATGAAAAAATACATTATTACATTTGTTTGTTGGTATTACATATAACATAAAATGCTTGTAAAACTAATGTATATGTTTTTTGTGAATCACACAATCATAACTCTCATATTTTGTTTGGTTGTTGAATATAACATTTATGTTTTTTGGAGTATTGGATAGCAATACATGTTATATTGAATATGGTATGCGTTGCCAAAAAAAAAAAAAAAAAGACATTAAAACATTATTACATTTGTGTGTTGATATTACATATAACACAAATTCTTGTAAACTAGGATATATGTCTTCTGGAGCACACAATTACAACATTTGTCTTTATTTGGATTTTAAATATAATATTAGTTGACTAAGACACTTGCTATTTGTAAAAAATGTTTTTTTTTTGTTTTTTTTTTTTTTTTGTTGTTGTTGTTAAGTTTAATAAAGAAAACTATTAAATTTAGTCGATTTTTCGAGGATATTTTAGTCACGAAATTATGTCCCTTTTAAAATTCGAATTAAACAGTTCAAAAAATCAATGAGATTGGTTAGTTGAGTAGCAAACAATTAATGTTAATCGATAATTTAGTTCTTCATATAGGTCTGCCCGATATTTTTTTCAGTAATTAATATGATAAGCCTATTGAAAACTAATTTTTTTTCCTAGCATTTTTATTTTTTTAAAAAAATAAATTAAAATTAAAAATTAAAAAAAATCATAACAATAAAACCAAGGAATATTTCAAGATAACTCCAATTTTAGAAAAATTAAAATGGACCAATGCCCAATTTATTTTTTTTAACAAAACACCATTTATAAAAAAAAATAAACAATAGTTCAATCATGTAAATATAAATGTCAAAAGTACCCTTTAAAAAAATTCCTAATTATCAACAATTTTCCTCCACCATTCCACCACCTCTATCAACGGAACCTAGACATCCCACCATCCTACCACCGCCTCCACCTACAGAACCCCTAAATTGCCTCCTTCCTTCTCTCTGTCAATCACGATCTAATCTGCTATCTCCTCTCTATTCTCTCTGTCAATCACGATCTAACCGGCTATCTCCTCTCTCTTTCTTTTCCCCCACCAACAACATGGGCCACCACTGTCTCCACCTACAACACCAGTTGATCGCCTCTCTCTATCTCTCTCCACCTACAACACCAAATTTGGTTGCCGCCCAAATGTGTTCACAATATGGCCGTCAACAACCAGATCCTCATCCTACGGTCAAGATATGGCCATCGCTAGCCAGATTTGTTACACACTCTGGCCGGCAACGACCAAATCTTGATCGTGTTTTTTTTTTTTTTTTTTTTAGTTTTTTTCAAGTACTTTTACATGTTGAAATGATTTTTCCCCATTAATTTGCAGACTTTTTTTTATATTAAAATGGAATATTGTATTTTTTTTTTCTTTATATTCTTAATCTTGTAATTTTGATATTTGTTGTTGATTAGTTGTTATGGTGGTTGTGGTGATAATTAAGAAAAAATTATGTGATAATAGTGATAGTTAATATTTGTTGTAGTGATAATTAAGTATTAGGGATAATTTTTCATTAATCTCAAATAACAGATATAATTTTTAAAAAGTCTCTCTTAAAACATAAGTTTTGATTTAATCCTTTAAGTTGATTTCCATTTGAGTTTTAGTCTCGCATGTGCAGACATTGTAAAAGGAATTTTAGTGAGTAAATTCGTATTATAATGAATATTAGTTACAACTTAATAATTAACTATATTTATATAGATATATATAATATTAGTTACATGTATTTGTATAATATCAGTTACACATTACAAATTATATGTATTTGTATAATATTCACGACATTTAACAAATATTACACACATAAATTAGTTTAATATTAGTTACATATATTTGTGTAACTTTAATTAAATGTTACAAATTACATGTATTTGTGAAATATTTGTTACATCTACCAAATTTTTACACACAAATTAATTACAATTTTATATATAAAATGGTTACATGTAACTGCGCAAGTGCAGGCGTGTGTATTGAGCTTTCTGCCTTTTTTGATAGACAGAATTAAAATACAAGTTGATTCCGCCCATAGGACTTTTTTAAAGTTAAGGATAAATTAAGGAACTTGCCACCGAATACCCCTAATTATTATTGTGATAGTTAAAAATAGAAAACAAGAGTATTTCTATTTAAAAGAAAAATAATATAATGTTACTAGGCTATTTTTATCAACAATTTTTCAAGGGTGTCTTTCACAACCTAATTAAAAAGATAAAAACTCGTATCAGGTATTATAAAAATGAAATGAGATATCCTTAGTATTTACCGAAATAACCAGATGAAACTCACCCACCGTCTCCCCGATCATCTTTCATACCGCATACAACATGCATATCCGTCCGTGCTTCCTAGGTTGTGAATTGTGAACTGATTAAAAAGAATTGTCCTTCAAAAAATCACCATTCACTCCACACAACTCCCATGAATCGCAAAACTTGGGATAAACCAAATATGAGAACAAAAACTGTGACATCACCCATCATCAATTATAAATGTTTCTATAACTGATCAAACAAACAGAGCCCTGTTGAAATGATTCTTTCATGGCCTAATATTACAGTACACTCTCGGGCTTTAAGGCACGGAAATTTGATTCCACATTACATGCAGAAACACACTTCACACAATTTAAAATCGTCAAGAAATTCCAAAACAAAACAAAAAAAAAAAAAAGGCAATTCATAAAGAGTTTTAGTACATAGGATGATCAAGCAGCGGCGACTGAATCAGCAGCAGGTTCTTGTTGATTGTTAACCGAATTTCCATGCTTTGCCACGTAGTCTTTGACGGCTGCTTTTATAGCATCCTCTGCAAGCATGCTGCAGTGCAGTTTAACTGGTGGGAGAGACAGATGCTTTGCGATTTCCCTACAAATCATCAATTGAGAACACTTCAGGAACAAGCGTGCTTTTTTGAGTTTCAAAACAAAAAACACTCAAAAACATGAGTTAGAATCGATCCAATCAATGCGATTCTACCCAAAAAATCACTAGAGATATTGAGTCAAGGTCATAATTAGTAGCATTTGTTGACAGAAGGGAAATACAGGAAAAGAATATCCATTTTTGTTCTGTTCCCAGATTAATAGAAAAAAAAAAAAATTGGGAACAAAACATTATTTCTCCCAGATTTTTGTTTCTGTCCCAAATTCTATTGGTAAGGAAATAGAGATCTAGAAATAAAAACACTAAGGCCCAGTTTGGTTACTGTTTCCGTTCCCTAATTTCTATTCCCGCTCCCAAAACTTTGGAATTGATGTGTAGAAACGCATTTGGTAAACATGTTTTTGTTCCCATTTGGGGGAAATTTAAGAGTAATTCCTGAATTCCTTAAGAATCTGAGAAACAAAAAAAATGTTGTTTCCTATTCACTCCCACAAAAACTATTCCCACTACTAACCCGCGGGCTACCATACATTTATAGAAAAAAGGGAACAAATGTTGCGACCGTACGTGTTTCTTCTTTCTGCTCTCATAAATTTTAAAAGAAACAATTTCAGGACAATAGTCGTTACCAGACGTGTTTCTATTCCCAAAATACTCCAGAACAACAGAATTCTCAACCCACTTAATTGGAAGTAGAAACAACAAAGCAGAAATACTAACCAAGTGTATCATATTTCTGATGAATTGACTTCTTGTTTCCCTACGCCTATGATTTAACCAAATTTAAACTCTGGTTGCTTAAATAAAGAAACATACAATTTTTTTTTGTTTTGAACTATATATTATACTCTAGTTACATGAGAATTGCATCCAAATGGAAACTATAATGGCAAGTTAGCTAATTTGTGTGTTTTAGTTCTTACAACCGAAGAACTATAACAATTCATAAATTTACCAATTGCAAAGTAGTACAGTTTGCGAATTGAAGGATAACCAAACAGGCTCTAAACAAGACACTTTAAATTCTTTACTGAAAACCTTCACAAGAAATCAAGCCTACTAGAAGATGGAATGTGAGTTAATTGCTCTATTAGGTGGTATCAGATATCTCTATATTGGAAAATTCACAAACTCTGATACCATATTATGCGGAGCACAAATACGAAGGGAGGCAGAGATACTATAAAATATCTTTCACACTCAAAACTCACAATAATATAGGAGACAAGAATATAAGTCTCTCAACTCACAAACTCTCTCTACTCATCAACTACGACTCTGTTTGGTTACTGTTTCTTTTCCCTGATTCCTGTTCCTGTTCCCGCTCCCAAATTTTTGGGCTTAAGGTATAGGAATACGTTTGGTAAACACGTTTCTGTTTCCAAAACTTAATTTGAGAATATTTCCAGAATCTGAAAAACAAAAAAAATGTTGATTCCTATTCACTCCCACTTTTTTTTAAACTATTCCCACCACCATCACCACCCCACCGGCCACCATACGCTTAAAGAACAAATGTTGCAAACAAAAGTGTTTCTTGTTTCTGTTTTCATAAATTAAAATAACAATTTCAGGTAAATGGTCGTTACCAAAAATGTTTATATTTCTAGAATACTCAAGAATAGAAACATAATTCCTGTCCTATGCGAAGTAGAAATAGAAACACCAACCAAAGGCCACCTACACTACTCTTTAGTTCTTCATCCTTAAATCCATACAACATGATGTGTAACTATACTCATTGACATGTAACTCTTAGTAACTCCTATAGACACCACTATCATGATTCTTTATTACATTTAGCGACAACTATTTCATAATTCTTACAACTCATAACCACTACTATTAATTCACATAACACCCACTAACTCACTATTAAATATTAAACTAATTATATTTCTAAGAAATATTAAATCTAAGTTTTTTATTCCAACACCCACCTTAAACTTGATTTTTTATCATGTCTTTCATTGAAAAATTAATAATTGAGGGGTTTCAAAACACTTCTCAAATATCTCTATAACCACCCCCTTCAACTGCAACACTATCCTTTGTCATTTCCCTTGATGTGTATACCTTGAAAAACTCTCTTACTGAGCAATGAAATTCTTCTCTTCACATGTGACACAAGTTCGAATTTCATCATGCTGGACTTCCTAGTACTACTTCTCTTGACCATGCTCTTCCGTATCATAATAATGTTCCATGTTGACCCGTTTTGTATCACTTAAAATATTTTCCACAACAATTTCTGAATTTTTTCTCTCTTGAAATTCATAACTGTTATGGAGATTTCGATTCTCCAAGTACCATCTAAATCTCTAAATGAATGGCCTTTCTCAAAGTTCCAAGTGCCTTCTCTTCTTTCTTTTCTTAGAATTTTCTGGCAAAACCAATACTTGGTTCTTTTCCAATCAAATCCCATGCATTAACGGACTTCAAATAGGAAGTAAGAATAATTCTCGTTCTCTTGTAATTAAACGACATCAACTTTCACACGAGGTCAATTTTGGATGAGTTATCCAAGATCAATGTTATTCCAGGATATCAATGACTAATACCATTGTTAGGCATTATCAGATAAATAAAATAATATGAATTCCAGTATCTCTATATTGGAATATTCACAAACTCCGATATCATATTTATGCGAAAGCACATATATGAAAGAAGAAGGAGACACACTATAAATATCTTTTCACTTACAACTCATATAACAATATAGGAGACAGTAATGCAAGTCTCTCAACTCACTCTCTACTTTCTACTCCACTTCAATTCTAAATTTAACTTCCTCCTTCTAAAATCCATACTGAGTGATGTATATATTTAGTCGTTCAAATGTAACTCCTACAGACACCGCTATCATAATTCTTTATTACATTTAGCGACCATTAATATTGGTTCACTTATTATCCATTAACTCACTATTAAATATTAAACTAATTATATTTCTAAAAAATATTAAATTGTTTATTATTCCAACAAGCTCCATTTCATCGCAATCATCCTCTCTAGTATCTCATCCATACACAATACTATAGAACCAAGAAAAATAAAGCAACATGTTTCCCACACATACACAAGTCATAAATAAAGACAAGGAATGAACCATAATCTGCAATCAGCTTTAAATAGTACAAGAAAATAGCTAGAAAAAGGAAAAAAATAACACAAAAACCAAAAAAAAAAAAAAAAAAGAAGAAGCAAAGAAGATAAACAAAGAAATGATCTGCAAGACCATGAGTGCGACGAAATAACGATCCCATAGCATAAAATACCCATAAATATAGAGATAGATATAAAACAAATGAAGAAGTGGGGGAGAACTTACGTGTTCCTGATAGTAAGGACTTCCTCCATTTGTTTCCCCTTTATCCACTCAGTAGCTGAAAATAAGAGAACAAAAAGTTAAAAGAAAATCCTGATTTGCTACAATTATAGATTCAAACGTCAGTGCAGACAATCATGTTCTTGAAATATCACATCAAGCTTGCACGAATAATCACATTAACACATCAAGTACCACGATATGCAAACATATTGCGGATCAATTATTCATATTTGTATGCTAGTTATTTATAAGACAGTTAATTCACAAGATAACTGATAAATATAGCATACATGTATAGCTTTAGGCTTTAGGTAATCAAAACTTGCAAATAGTTTTAATTCCACTATCATAAAAGTTAACATGGTAGCACCCCAAATAAATAAAGTAGAAGCTCTATGTTTGTGTTGAAAGCAATCCCTTCCATCAATTATTTCGGACAAACCAAAGAATAACACTACTTTGGGTTCAATGAGCAGGGACGAAATTCAGCAATCTTAGAAGGTAAAAGCAAGCTCTAATTTAAACTCTGATGCCTGAAGAACAAACAATTTCATTAGCAAATAATGCTATCAAATGAATCACAAATGAAGTTCAATCAATCTAACCGCCCGTAAGAGGACTCCTTTCGTAGCAGCAAAAGAACTTCCCAACAAACAACATTCAGGCGGGAAAAGAAAAGAACACAAATATAGAAATCACAATTTTCTGAATTTCAATAAGAAATCAATACAACAAACAACAGTGTCACATAGATAAAATTAAGATTCAACATATATCCCTAAAAGTTTATACTAACCAACGGAAGAAGAAGCAATGGCCGATCCACAACCGAAGGTCTTAAAGCAAGCATCGGTAATCTTGCCCGTCTCCTCATCGACCTTGATCTGCAGCTTCATGACATCGCCGCAAGCCGGCGCACCGACAAGGCCCGTGCCCACCGAAGGATCATTCTTGTCGAATGAACCGACGTTGCGGGGGTTGTCGTAGTGGTCCACCACCCTCTCGTGGTAGAAACGCGGCAGTACCTGCGCCGCAGGCAATCGGGCTTCCCCTAGGCCTAGAATTCTCTTAGTGGCGAGCCTCAGCATTTTCAATCAGAAGTCTAGGTTTCCGATTCCGATTACGATCAGACAACTGATTTGATTTCCGTCAATCAAATTCCGCGCTTCTTGTTCCCCTCGCGATCAATGAAAATTTGTGTGGAGGAAGAGAGAGAGAGATAGAATTATGGACTCTGGGGAGAGAGTGATGGTTCTGGAGATTTCACCCAGAATTCTGGAATGGAATATATCCGGAACGGGATATTTATTTGGGGCTCAATCTGAGCTTATCGATAACCAGGAGGAATGATAGAATTACGTACCGGTGATGTTCATTGGGTTAAAAGGGTTAATGATTTTTATGGTCTCACAAATACCGTCAGTATTCAATTGGATTCCGATATTTAAAAATAGACAATTTAGCCCCTAAAGTTTCATTTTTAGTTTCCAATTGACCCGATTGACAAATATATTAGGTCAACTTAACTGTTAACGTTAAACTATGGCTATTTTGGTCATTTTATGTCAAAAAATAAGATTAATTTTGTCGTTTTACTCAATGAAATTATTTAAAAAATATCTAAATTTTTAGGGTATTAAATGTAGATTTAAGGTTCACCCCTTTCCCCTCTCTCTAAATGAACCAACAAAAACCTTACCTTCAACTTCTTTACCTTAATGTGTCTGAAAACTTAGCAAATTATCAAAATGAGTCTATTTTCATCTTATTTCCCTAAATGGGTCTTTCTAGCCTTGGCAAGGCCAGTTTCAATTTTTTTTCTTTTCTAAAATCGGTCTTCACAAGGCCGGTTTTAGAAGTATGGGGTTGCCACCAAGGCAGCCCCCCATCCCCTCATCCCCATTGGCCCCATGCATATTCCCATCCCCATGTTTTTTATTTTTATATATATATATAAATTATATATCTATTATATAAAGTATGACGATTTTTGCTGATTAGGACAGATAAAATATAACTAAGACAAATAAAGTGCTGACTAGGACAATTAAAATACTGATTAGGAAACGAAATGCTGACTAGGACAATTAGAATGCTGATTAGAAAATCTATTATATAAAGCATGACGATTTTTGCTGACTAGGATTAACAAAATATGACTAGGACAAATAAAGTGCTGACTAGGACAATTAATCTATTATATAAAGTATAACGATTTTTGCTGATTAGGACAAACAAAATATAATTAAGACAAATAAAGTGCTGATTAAGACAATTAAAATACTGATTAGGAAACGAAATGCTAACTAGGACAATTAGAATGCTGATTAGGAAACTAAATTTGGTAAAAAGGAAATTTCAGTTATGTTAAATGAAAAATAAATTAATATAATATTGGTGATGTATTGATTAAGTTAATCAACTCATCCTTAATATGCCCTTCTCCCTCACGCTGCCGCCCTCTCTCTCGCTTACGTTGTCGTTTGATCTATCTCTCTCGTCAGCTCGATTTGGAAAATTTCTTCATCTTTCTAATTCATTCTCTCTCACTCAATCTACCTATGGAAGTCCATCCCTCTCGCCAGCTCAATCGATCGATTCATCCCTCTCGCCAGCTCGATTTGGACAATTTCTTCATCTCTCCAATTCATTCTCTCTTACTCGATCTATCTATGGAAGTCCATTCCTCTCGCTAGCTCGATTTGGGGAAACAATTTCTTCCTTTTCTATCTATGGTGAGTCACTAGCTCGATTTGGGGAATCGGTTGGAATGGAAACCCTAATTCCCCAAATTTTGATTCTTAATTCCACAATCCCCTCCCTAATTCTCAAGCAATTTTCTTTCCTAAATACCTTCCTCTCGCCTGAATCTCTCTATATATATTAACCCAAATGCCGAGAGTCATTGTTTATACCTCTGTCGCCTTCATCTTCCTCTGTCCTCGCACATAGCAGAGTCGCCGTTCAGCCATCGAGCAATTCGCTTCTGCTCGTCGTACAAAGGTGAGTTGCCGTCAGTTAGGTGGCGTTTGGTAACTGTTTCTGTTTTCATTCCAGTAGTAGGATATGATGGGATAAGAATTTTATTTTCATCTTGGGAGTAGAATCGTGTTTGGTAACGATTTTATCCTAAAATCTTTTTTTTTTTTCTTCTATTTTGGTCGGACAGCGGTGGCTCCGGCACTAGCCGGACGGCAATGGCGTTGGCGCTGGAGATGGTCGGACAACGGTGGCGGGTGGGTGACAGTGGTCGGCGGTCGGAAGGTGGCTGAAAAGTTTCCGACCGGACGGTGACTGGTGACGGTCGCCTGAGATGGGCGGTGGCGGCAGACGGTGGTTGGTCGACGGGTGAACAGTGACTGTGTGTTTTGGGAATGGAATGAGAATAATGAAAAATAACTTTTTTTGTTTCTCATTTCTTAAGAAAAAAGTGGGCACAATTCTCAAATGGGAATGAAATGGAAACGAAAACAAAAATTACCAAACGCTATTCCCAAACAGAATTTTCAAAAATCTGGGAATGGAATGGGAATTTCTGGAATGGAAACGGTTACCAAACGGGGCCTTATTGTTTCATGTTCTTTGTTTCTGTTTTAATGTTCCTGTATAATCGTACATTCTGTTATACTCGTATATTATTGATATTAACATCTGTATGTGTACTGATATATGAATGTTTTTGTCCAACTTTGGAAGAACACTAAAATAACTAGGTTAGTGTACTGTATAATACAAAATAACTAGGAAGAACAAATACGTTTTGATCTGTATAGTCGTCATTTGAGAGATAAACATCTGTATGATATTATTATGTTTATCTTCATACCCATATATTATTTATCTGTTTTAATGTTTCTGTATAATCGTACATTCTGTTATACCCGTATATTATTGATATTAACATCAATAATGACTAACAATTACCTGTGAAAACACATGTTAACAAATATAAAGTTAATGAAGCTGGTGGGAAAAAAAATCAGCAGGGTCATTAGTCTGAGTCATTAGCCTACAAATTAACCTAGTACATTAATATTGAAGAAACTGGACTAATTTGTAGGCAAATGACTCAGACTAATTACCCTGCTGAGTAATTAATGGTTTCTTCAAATTAGGCTACAAATTAGTCTGAGTTCTTTGACAAATTACCCTAATGACTCTGGAAGTTAATGTGCTAGGTTAATTGTGTTGTGTTCTATTTGTATTTTGTCTTGAATGCATGTTTATAACATTAAGAATTTATAGTTAATGCATGTTTATAACATTAAGAATCTACAATTTTTGTAAAATTAAGAAACTCATCCCAATGAATTATAATATTTATAAATACTCAATTATGTTTAGTTAGATGTATTCTTATAAAAGTTTCTAAGGGTGGCTTTGGGACTCATCCATCTCCTGTTTGAAATTTGAGATTTTTTGTTTTTTTACTGTTCCTGTTCTGCTCCTGCTCCTGCTTCTGTTTCTGTCTTGTTACTATTTCTGAACCTTGAAGGTTTTGCTTAGAATGAAATCGGTAAGAGGTGTTATCTTTGCCTTTCTTGCCGAGCCGAGTTTGTGTTTGTTTACAGGCACCAGAGAACGACGTTGGCAAGAGTTCATTTAACTATTTCCAGGTTAGTTCTGACTTCATTTTCATATTCTTAATCTTCTTTTTACTGCTTCTATTTTCCAATATTGCTTACCGTATAGAATGACTTAGAGGTGAACTTTGCAATCAGTCACAGCATAGTCCCATTCTTTTTCGTTATTATGACGTCCAACTTTTAACGTACATATATTTACACTAACCAAATTTCTTGATGGAATAATTTTGTTATATAAATTTAGAAATATACAAATATAATTAATGTTCATAAGATGACATTTCTCAATAAGAATTGTATTTAATTGGGATAGTTTGGTGTTTGGTTTTGTTGTTCAATTCGAAATTAGAATTATTGTGGTTGTTGTTGTTAAAATATTTTTAGAAGTTAGTGAATGTAATTGATCTTTGTCTATTATTCATGAATCAATTTCACAAAAGGGTCCATTGAAATTCATCGGCAAAATTCATTTTTTATTGTATAACCATTAATATTTGTCTATTGTTGTATTAGACTGTAGACTAAAAGTTACTAACAGAGATGTAATTTTAATTTTGCTATATTTTTTTGTAAATTAGTTACTAGAAAGTAATGCAAGTTTCTTTCCTATTTTAATTTTAATTTTTTTATTTTAACCATTTCCATTGAAACTATGCTTTTATTTTTGAATTATTAATTTTTTAGTTGCATATACGAAATGTATCGTTGAAATAGTGGAATTTAGATAGACAGTAAGTATTTTTTGATTTGTTTTGGTTTAACTTAGACTTAATTGTGGTATTATTTGAATAGACGAATATCTATGTTATTAATATTGATTATATTGTATTTGTAATATAAATTGTTAGTTGAAGATAGTATTTAAATGTTAATTTTTTGCTGATATTTTAATAAAACAGGTATGAAATGTTATGTCTGTAAGACCCCGACTTTTGACCTATATAAAATTTAAGCCGCATTTTTAAATATTTCAAAAATACTGGGGTAGATTTCGATAATTATTTTATGAATTAAAATTTTAGGAGGGTGTATGGAAAATTTTTATAAACATTAAAACATAGATTTGGGTTTAATTGCTACTACAACATAATAAGGGGAGGTTTGTGTGATATTATAAAAATATCTTAATATATATATATATATATAGAGAGAGAGAGAGAGAGAGAGAGAGAATGGGAGTAGGTGATTTGATGGGGAGGTATGGCCCTTGTCCAGCCGAATGAGCTCAAGTATATATATATATATATATATATATATATATATATATATATATATATATATATATATATATATATATATATATACGCGCGAAGAAAAAATGAGAAGAAGGGTCCGGAACCGAAGAAAGCGAAAAGAAGAGAAGGAAGGAAGAGAAATGAGAGAGAGAAGGGTCACCGGCGGTGGGTTTGCATGTTCCATCGGCGTGTGTGGGCTTGCGGTGTGTATACCTCGTCGCCGGTAAGTGGGTGCGTGTATGTGTTACTTGTTACTGTTTCCGTTCTGTTTCTGCTTCCGTTCCATGTCTGTTTCCGTTTTATTTTTGTTCCAGATGTGGGTGGTGGTCGGTCGTTGGCTGGTTGTTTGGTTGGTGGGTGTTGGTTGTGTATGAGTAATTGGTGGTGGTGACTGTCGGAGTTAGTGAGAGAGAGAGCGTCGACCGGCTGGGCGTGTGACGGTGTGTAGGTGTACTCGTTGTGGCTCGTTGACAGTGTGAATGTATGCATTGTGTGACTGTGTGCTTGTGTCTATTCGTCTGTACGTGCGACGGAATGTGTGTGTGTGTGTGTGTTGTTGGAAAACAAATAAGAGAGAGAAGTGAAAGTGGGTTCGTGGTGAGTGTTCGGTGGCCGGCGATTGTGTGGGTTTGTGTGTGTTGTATATGCTATGGGAGTGTGGTTGTAAGGTTTGGGTGTATTGTATTGTGTGGGTGTGATGTCGATGGTGAGAAGAGAAGGAGAGAGGTGACTGAGATCTCAAACAAAGTAGAAGGGAGGAGGAGTATCCGCTTAGACGGTGGAAGATCAGTGTCAGAGTGAGAGAAAGTTTGCCTAGGCGGAAGTTTCTCGCCTAGGCGGTAGGTCGTCAGTATGAAACTCAGAAACTGTAAAGGAGCTCGGTCGCCTAAGCGGTGGATTTTCGCCCAGGCGGTGAAAATGCAGAGTGCAGTTGAGAGAATGGGAGAAGCAGTCACTCGTTCGCCTAGGCGGTGGGACGTCGCTTAGGCGGTGAGGAGCAGAATCAGAAATACATGGAATTTTAGGAAAATCCACGATCGGCTCGGAACGGGTAACATTTCTAATTTATTTTGTGAATTCTAAATTTAGTTTTCTAACCTTAGAGTAATTAAATGAAAATAATAAATCTTGAGATTGTTTATAAGAACAGAGTTTATAAATAGTAAACTGTAACGAAACGATACTAGTTGAATAGTTATATTTCGTAATAAAAGATGGGAAATAGGAAATTAAGGAAATTAGGATTTCATGGCGTGATTAGTTTGTTTTATACAAAAGTATTAATTTAGGCCCTGTCATCGTTAGGTTCGCAGGCACCGGAGTTCGGATAGGGGATAGTCGGTTAAAGTTTACGAAAGCGGATATCAGGTGAGTGTACTGTCTTCTTGCCAAACTGTTTTTAAATACACATATGATGAAATCTGTGTTTGCTTTTATAAATGATATGGAGTAAGCCAGTTATGGGTGAGTTGGTAAAATGGATTTCCACTTAAATGTTTGGGTTTAAAAAGAAAGACTTTATAAATAATCTGTTGGATTTGGTGGTTTTAATAAAAGGTGGGAAAAACATGATTTTTAAATTAAAAGTGGGTTTTGTTAAAAAGAGATGGACAATGGTGATTTTGACGATATTGATGAGGTGATGATTTATATTATGGTTTATCCGGAGGGTGGTCCAGCAGACGGATAATTATTTGTGATGGGGTGATGATAGTATTGAATAGACTATGCCATAGTTTATGATGTCCTGTCCGGAGGGTGGTCCGGCGGGTGGTGATTTATGATGGATACTGATTATGTGGTGATTTATATTATTGGCCTCCGGAGATGTCCGGTTGGCGGTGATCTGCGCAGTTAGGTCCGCTAGGAAGGCATATCCTATGGATAGTTACGGTACCTTTGCAACTCCCGATCGTGAGGTTAAAACGATCACTATGGCTTAGCCGGTGGGTATGGGATTGAGATGTGTGTTTGAGTTAGGGTGTTTTATATATATACTGGGTGACTTATTATTGATTTGGTGTTTGGAAACTGAATTATACTGCTTTACTTTCATTTGCTTATTTGATACTAGAGTTTTTACCAACTCTGTGTGGTGTTTATATTTATTTACGCTTGATCCACTTAAATGTTGGATTTTATGAAATGTATTGTTGCTATGTTAAAAATGGATTTTTACTAAGAAGGCAGTACACTCGCAGGTGAATCCTTTAGGGGACGGTCCCCTATTGGCATTAGGTAGAGTCATCTGCAAATATTTTGAGTTGAGCTATCAGAGAGGAACAATGTGAAAGAGAAAGATTATGTATATGTTGTATAATGAATTGTATAGTAACTTATTGAAAATTTGTAATGTAATAGAAGATCCAAATGTGATAGGTGATGTCATGTTGTCGTCACGCCGGTCCTGGTATGACAGGTGTCCGGGGCGGGTCGTGACAATGTCAATTCTTTTTTTAGATTTAATATTTTTTTACGCAAGTGCCTTAAGGCACGTGTTATACGCCAGTCTATTATATAAAACAGGACACATTTTTTGCTGACTAGGGCAAATTTATGAGTAAGACAAAAAAAATATGATTATGACAAATAAAATTGCTGACTAGGATAAACAGATTTACTGACTATGACAAACAAATTTACTGACTAGGACAAACATAAAAAAAATTCTCAATTTTGGGTACAAGATTAACTCAATTTTCCTTAATCAAAAAATTAATTTAATTAATTAACCTTTGAATTGTTTCCATATATTCCCAATTTTCGGTTTACTAATAAATTATTACTTAAAATAATTAGGCTTAATATTAACTAATATTGGCTAGGTTAATATTAGTCTCTTTCCTAACAATGACGATGACGAAGAGACTTCTCTTTCCTATTTTTCTCAACTTTCCTCTCTCCAATTCCTTCTCTCTCAATCGATCTATCTATGGACGTACATCCCTCTTACTAGCTCGATTTGGGGAAACAGTTTCTTATTCTCTCCAATTTCTTCTCCCTCACTCGATCTATCTATAGAAACATGTATGCCCTTCTCTCTTATTTGATTTATCTATGGAAGTAGGAAGCATACATTCTCTCTCACTCGATCTATCTATGGAAGCAAGAAGTAGAACATTTAGGGTTGCTGGTTGATTTAGGGTCGCCACCTCGATTTGGGGAATCGGTTGGAATGGAAACCTTTTGCCTCTCTTTCTCTCTCGGTTATACCATTCCAATCAAGCCCTAATTCCCCAAATTTCGATTCCTAATTCCATAATCCCCTCCCTAATTCTCAAGCAATTATCTTTCCCTAAATACCTTCCTCTCACTTCAATCTCTCTATATATAATCCCCCAAATGTCGAGAGTCGTTTATACCTCCACTGTCATCTTCCTCTGCCGTTGCACAAAACTGAGTCGCCGTCGGTTACAGTTTTCATGTTATCTGCTTTTGTGCTCCATTTTTGTTTTAATGTTCTTGTATAATCGTGCATGTTTGATCCGTATAAAAACAATAAAAATATCACCAATTGTATTTTTCGAGTTTCAGCAGCCAAGACACATGCAAGACCTTCACATATCACCCATATTCATCTTTGGTCCATAGGACTTTCAGGTTCAGTGAAATGTTTTTAAGGAAACGACTCAATTTCATAAAGGTAAGCTTTTTCATTTTGATAATTTCAGTTTAAAATGTTTGTGGGTATGTTTGATTTTAACTTACTGAAATGGTTTTTTGATTATATGCTTTAAAATATGATTTTTGTGCTGATTTTTACAAACAAAAACCATGATGAGTTTTGCGACTGCTAATGATGAGGATATTTGATTTTTGGGGGTTGAGCAAATGGTTGAAGTCTTTTTAGGCACAATAGGTAAAGAAATGGTGAGAAGAAAAGGGTGGGAATTAAGCATGATGCAAATGAAGGAAAAAACCATGATGAGTTTTGTGACTGTGGTAATGATGGGGATATTTGATTATTGGGGGTTGAGGCAAATGGTTGTCTTTTTAGGCACAATGGGTAAAAAAAAAAAAGCATGAGAAGAAAAAGGTGGGGTGAGGTGGGGTTGGCCTCTAGGCAAATATTGTTTTTGCTTTTGGGGTTTAATGGTTTATGTATATTGTGTTCACTTTTTTAGAAAGGCTATTGTTCTATCATTTTCTATGGATTGCAGCTGTGTAGAGTAATGGGTTGCAACCCCACCCTCTCTCTCATTTTGTGCGTGTGTGATAGGTTTTCTCTCTCGACCAATTTATTTCTTTATATTTTTTAAAATAAAGATATGGTTTTCTCACCTCCACAACCTAGGTATGTTTTGGCTTATCTCTTTACAGTCCGCTTTTTGTGAGGATGGTAATATTTTTCACCAGTCATGCCTCACGAAACTAACCAAAAGAGTTGATAGTAACGCTGCGTTTGGTACACTTTGCTCCCCCCTTTATTCTTCCCTACACCATCTTCTCCGGCGAGAATCCGACACCGACAGTTGGTGTCACAACCCGTCCCGGACACTCGTCATCCCGAGGCGGGCGTGACTACAATATGACATCACCAATACCCAAATCTGCATATCAATGATAATATACACCTACTGTATAATACAAACACCTACTATGGGGGACACACCCGTCCCAATATTTGATTAACTAAAAGTATTTATCCAGGAACCTTTTATAGGTTTGCCTTTGACAGCTTCTCTCAATCGCCTATATGACTTCATCACGTAGTTCTACCTAGTGCCAGTAGGGGACCGATTCCTACCTGTTATACCTGCGAGTGTACTGTCTTCTTAGTAAAATATTTTTAAAATATTAATACGTTCTAAATATTTTCACAATTTAGTATGGATCAAGCATAAATATATAAGCAATGAAAATAAAGCAATATAGATAAATTCTACCCAAATCCATCTAGTACCAAAATCCTACCAAACATCATAATCAATAACATCAAATCAACCAATATACGTAAAACACCACATCTCAAGCACCAATCTCAAACACACACCTCCAACACACACACACACTGGCCAGCCCTAGTGATCGTTTTAATCTCACGATCGGGAGTTGCAACGGTACCGTAATATTCATAGGAATGCCTTCCTACGAAATATCCACACCCCTTTTTGGGGAGAAATATAATCCACACCCCTTACGGGGAGAAATGTAATCCACACCCCTTACGGGAAGAAATATAACCCACACCCCTTACAGGGAGAACAACCATGGCATCGTCAAAATCAAATACAGCCTCATCGAAACACAATTTAATAAATATTATCTACTCAACATTGTCAAATCACCACACCTACCACTTTCCTTCAAAACCCACTTTTAAATTCAAGAATCATATTTCGCACTTTCTTTTAAAGAAAACGTCTGATTTTATCAAAACCATTTCTCCATCCTTTATTTTTAGAAAACCAGGCATTTCTAGAAAATAGATGTTTTCTATTCTCTTTTAAAAACCCTGTCTAATTTCACCCAAAATCCAACAAAAAATCATTTTCAATTTCATTTCGAAAATTACCGAAATCTTTCGAAAATTCAATTTACCAATTCACCCACCTCTTGCTTGATCCATATAATTTTATAAAATCGTACGGTTCAAGTAAACCCACATTTCATCATATATATATACAAAAATAATTTAGCAAGAAGACAGTACACTCACCTCGATATCGATTTTGCAAAACTGACACTGACCGCACTTTATCTGGACTCTAGTGCCTGCGAACCTAATAGTGACAGATTCTAAATTAATATCTTACCCAAAACATCCTAATCATGCAATGCGGATCCTATATTCTGAATCGCTGTTAATTCTATGTACCACGTACTTAAAATTAATTAAGCGCCACGAAATTATTATAATTTTTGGATTTGTAACACTAACTGAAATTTAATTTAACGAGAATTAGTAATCGATTGAAGTTTCACCTGTTTTCGAAACGTTTGGCGATCTCGTGATCAGTTTTAGGTTTCCCTGGGGTGGTTTTTGCAAATTCCCCTTTCTTTTTTCTTTTTTTTTTTTCCTCTTTTTTTTTTTTTTTTTTTCCCCGTTTCCTGTTTCTACTTCCCGTCCCTGTTTGTTGTTTTGAACGTCCACCAGCCAGCCACACACCACACGTCCGCAAGGCAGTATTCACCCACGCCCACCGTCACCGATGGTCGACGGCCGATGGCCGCCCACGCCACCAGACAAACAGCGACCCACACCCAGGCATGTTATCGCCTGCCGAACCGCACGGAGTACCCACGATAGATGAACGACGCACTGCCGGTGAACAGAATGTACATGCATCCTCCGGCTGAACAGCGGCTAAACGATAGACAACACACATGCATTCTCGATGAACGGACAGCCCACCCACACACGCGATCGTCGGCGATCGGAACGGCGCACCCACGTGAGACACACATACACACACCCGCCCGATCATCTCCATACCGAAGAACTCTCGTACACCCACTCCGGCAGCAACGCACACCACCGGCCCGAACGGCTACACCCCCTCCGGCGACGATCGGAGCGCCGACCGAACTCTCTCTCTCTCTAGATTTTCCTCTCATTTTCTAGGTGGATTCCCGACCCTCGATCATAAGTTCCTTAATCCCCTCACATGCATGATTTTAGTGGGTTAGTTTACTCCAAGCGTGCCACGTCATTCTTCCTCTCCACCTCTCTGCCGGCCAGCTGCTCCGACCGCCGGTTTACGTGGGTGTACAACATAATAACTTTTTTTTTTCCTGTTAATTGCTCTTTCCTCCCCCAGCTTCCCTGAAACCTTGATTTTAACCCTTTTCAGTTTTTAAAAGTTTCTAAGATTTTCAATTTTACCCCCTGAAAGTTTCATTTACAAGTTACATGTCAGTTACCTCCCTAAATTGGGATTTACTGTTTCTTATATTTTCAATTTGACCCCTAGACTTTCTATTTGAATTTTTGAATTGTCCTAATTTCACCTCGAATTTTCACAATTACTTTAAAATACCACAAAAATGACGTAAAGGGTACAATCGAGGTCTTACAGTTGGAGTCAATTTCTCTTTGTTTGCAACGATTATCCTTCAATCCAATGCTGCCGATGGTTTCAGTATGTAAGTTGCCACGATTTGTGTAGATCTCCATATATATTTTGGTTTGTTTGTTTTGGTTTATGTTGTGCATATTTCGGTTTAGAATGTTCAATTGTTTTGGAAATGTTGTATAACCAAGGCAAGTTATGTTTTTTTTTTAAATGTCGGTTACTGTTGTGTTCACTTGAAAAATGGGAGTTGAGAACTTGGGAAACAAATGGTGTTTTGTCATTTTTTTTTGTTGTAAATTTGTATGTGTATTATTAATTTGTGTTTAATTGTGATTTATTGGAATTATTTGAAGATGAAAGAAAACTTTAACAATTTGATGATTCTTTTATTCTATTATTCCAAGTTCAATATTTAACATGGTTTTGTTTAGATTTTTTTGTAAAACCCCGATCTTTCTTATACGTATAAATTGAGTCGCATTCGAGCATAATAAAAAATAGTAGGGTGGTTGACGTTATTAATTATTTGATTTAAAAATCTTTGGGATCAATTAACAATTTTCAAAATGTGAATTGTAAACTTTTGGACTAAAATAAATATCAAATTCTTAATTAGGGGTGAAATTACAATTTAATAAAATCTTAAATGTTGGATTTGGATTAAAAAGAAGACTTAAAGAAATTAGGGGAGAAAAGTGTAATTAAAACAAAAGATATTTTTATATATATATACATATGAGTGTGCCGTGAGCTCAGCCGGAGACAGGAGAGAATGGGAGAAGAGCGACGTGGCAACCAGAGGTAATTGAAGAGAAGCACTAAATTTCATGCCCATAAATGATTCAAAGAAATCGTGATCTCAAAGGAAGGAAAAATCAGAAACAAACCGAAACAGAGGAGAGAGAGGGAAATGGGTTTCGGTTGGTGGGTATCGTTGTTCGGCGGGGTGTGTGTGTTCTTTTGTTTGATCCGGCATATATGTGTGTGTTTCGTTGTGCGTATGTGATTGGAGTATGTGTGTGTGTGTTGTCCGTCTGTTCAACGGTATGGTCGTCACTCTGGTGAGTGTGTATGCTTTGGGTTTTTTTTTTTTTTTTTTATCGTTTGTATGCGTGTGTGCCGTTCCGTTGCCCAGTGGTGTGTTGTGTATGCTGCTATGTATGAGATTCGTAGGTGTGTTTTCTGTCCACCGGTAGTGGGTTACGTCGTGGGTGTGTTCTGTGTTGTTATTCAGCCGTGTGGGTGTATTGGTCGACGGTGTGTGTTCCATCGTGGGGTATGTGATCGTTGTGGGGGTGTCGCCAGTGGTGTGTGTGTGTGTCTCCGGCGGTGAGTGAGCGAGCGTGTGTGTGTGTTTATCCGTTCAGTTGGATCGTCGACGTGTGTTTGTGTGTGTCGTCGATCTCATGTGGATGGGTGTGAGCTTGATCCGATGGTGGTGGTGATGGTGTGAGCTTGGTCCGACGCTGGTGTGTGAGTGTGAGTGTATGTGTGTGTGTGTGTGTTGTGACGGTGGTAAAACCCAGCAGCAAACAGAAAACGGAAAAGAAAGAAAGAGAGGGAGAAGCCGTTGGGGTGTGTGTGTAAATTCCACTAATGTGTGTGTGTGTGTGCTTCTCTGGCAGTGTGGGTGTGTGTAGGCAGGTCGTTGGTCGTCGCCGACGGTGTAGAAAACGAAAGAGAGAGAGAGTAGGTTCGATGGTCCGGCGTGGGGTGCTGTTGGTTCGTCGGCGGTTGAACGCAAACAAGCAACGGAAACAGTGAAAGAAAACACAAAACAAAAAAGGAAAAGGAAGAAGAAAGGAAAAAAATGAGGAAAATACACAAACCACCCCAATAAAACCTAAAACTCATCTCGCGGACCGGCAGAAAATTCGGAAAAGGTAGAATTCATGTCACTTTTAATATATGCATTTAATTCTATTTAACTGTCTCATGGGTGATTATGAAACTAATTACTAGCATCGAAAATATCGAAATGACGATAATAAATATTGAGACTGGTCACATGAATAAATTCGATATCGTAAACTGTAACGGAGTAATATTTGTTGAATAGTAATATAGAATGTTGGGAATAGGAAAATTTCGAAAATTAGGGCCTGCATTGTATGATTAGGGTATTTTAAATAAGATATTAATTTAGGCATTGTCGCTATTAGATTCGCAGGCACTAGCGTCCAGATAGAGTATAGTTAGTGACAGTTTTGCAAAACGGATATCGAGGTAAGTGTACTGTCTTCTTGCCAAATCTATTTTCAAATATATGATGGAAAATGTGTTTACTTAAAAACTGAACGCATTTATAACTTATATGGATCAAGTGGTTTTGGGTGATTTGGAAATGTGGTTTTCGCTAGTTTTTAAAGATAATGGAAATAAATGATTTGTTAAATCTAATTGGTTTTAAAAGACGATGGAAAAATGATATTTGAATTAAATCAATTTTGGAGATAAATGTTAATATTATTGATTTGTAGTTTGATGATATTGTTATTGTTTTGTCGATGCTATTGATTTTATCTGCTTCGGCAGAGCGTTGATGTTTTCTATTGAGTTGTTGTTGTTGAGATGGAGATGAGTTGTTATTGTTGAGGTGGAGATGAGTTGTTGTTATGGTGGTAAGGTGGAGATTGGTGGTGGATTTTCACCCGTTTGGCATAATCCAGCGAAGCGGTATTTCACCCGTTTGGCTTAGTCCAGTGGAGCGTTGTTTCACCCGTCTGGCTTAGTCCAGTAGAGCGTTGTTTCACCCATCTGGCACAGTCCAGTGGAGCGTTGTTATATCTCGCTAGGAAGGCATATTCTATGGTATACGGTACCGTTGTAACTCTCGATCGTGAGGTTAAAACGATCACATAGCTAGCCGAGGTGTGGGGGTGGTGTGATGTGGTAAGATGTGGTGTTATATGTGGTGTGATTTGTCGTATGTGATGTTTTGTCTTATTTGATGTTTTGTTAGATGTGGTGATGTAGTGTTTTATTATATTGCCTTCGGTGATTTATCATATTATCTTATGCTGATGGTTTGGATGATTTTCATACATTTGATATATATATTTATGGATGATGA
Organism: Eucommia ulmoides; assembly: GCA_016647705.1. NCBI lineage: Eukaryota > Viridiplantae > Streptophyta > Magnoliopsida > Garryales > Eucommiaceae > Eucommia > Eucommia ulmoides. Next base: position 6,028,839 of record CM028334.1, on the reverse strand, counting down.
TTTCTAAATGGTAGGAAGAGAGAGTTTTCTCGTGGTATATAATTTTTATACTATTGTTCAAAATGTGTTGTTTATACGTGTTAAGCTTAATCCATTTAAATGTTGTATTATTTAGAATGTATTATTATTATATTAAAAATAGTTTTTATTAAGAAGGCAGTACACTCGCAGGTGAAGCAAATTTAGGAGTCGGTCCCCCTACTGGCACTAGATAGAGTCATATGATGGAGTCGTACGGGAGTTTCTGAGATGAGCTGTCAGGGGCGAATCTGTGTCAGATTCTTGGTTGTTATATTTTTATGTGTTGTTATTATAATTCAGGGATGGATATGTCCCCAATTAGAGAGGATGTATCTGGTGACATTTTGTGGTTGTATTTTTATGTATGGCCTTTGTTTTTTTTTAGATGATTTGACGTTCGGGTGAAGTTATGTCGACGTCCCACCGAGCCCCTAGGTGATGGGTATCCGGGGTGGGGTGTGACATTTTTAACTTTTTATACATTTGTTTGTTTTACTCTAAAATGGTTTTAAATTATTCCAATTTTAATTGAAAGTGTTTTTTTTTTAAAATTAAAGTTTCTTTTTAGTCCGTGGCGTTTGGCGGTGGCAGTGGTGTTAGCGTTGAGAGCGTGGGGTAGGATGAGATATAAATATAATTATTTAAAAAATTGGGTAAGAAATATAATTTTAAAAATAAGAGAGTACAAAGTGTAATTAATTTATATAGGCGACAACAACAACAATTAAGTATTTGTCTCATTTAAGTAAGGTCGTCTACATAAATCTGTTTACGTTGTAATTAATCTATATAGGTTGAATAATTGAAATTAGATTTGAACATGAAATTACCAAAATACCTTTTGACCGTTACCAATGAATAGTAATTGGAGTAAAATTGGAACAAAATTAATTTGTCATGGAGCCAATGTGTATTTTTAAATTTGGGGGTTTAATTGAGCATTGGGTGCATTTATATGGAGTCAAAAGTATCATTATTTTGAATAGAAAAGAGAAATTATAAAACAATACAAATTTTAGTGTTATTGTTAGTTATTAGTGATGTTCAATTGTTAGTTATATTCAAATTAAATAGGTGCATAACGTCAATATCAATTGTTAATTATTATTGATATTCAAATTGAATAAGTTAATTCTTTATTCTGTTTTTATTGTTTTACATCCTGCCTTCAGGCACGGGTTATACGTTAGTTATACTATAATTTAAGATGACATGAAATATTATTTTTTTAGTAAAACAAATTAGATCTATTAGAGGAGTATAGAGTAAATGTCATTCATTTAATTAAAAAAAATATAGAGAGATCTTTAAATTTTATTGTTTTGTAAATTCGTGCTATATATAATATGAATTAAATAATCTAATGTAGTTATATATTAAATTCATATATTTTATTAAAATAATATTTTTATTTAAATTTTTTTAGTTACATTCAACTAATTTTGTAAATGTCAATCGTTAAAAAATACAATAAAACATAACTTAATACAGAAAAAATAATTACAAATACATTAAAAAAATAGTTACACATGAGAAAGAAAATCAACAACTGATGGCCGGATTCCAATAACCGGTGGCCTGAAGTTCGATGCATCGGCGACGACGGTCAACGATTCATACCTTAATTTGAAATATTTGATTGAAGATAAATGAGTATTGATAATGAGACTAAAATATAAGTCAAATATAATTAAATGAATTATACTTAATTCAAAATCAAAATAGGATAAATTATGAATTAGACTTTATAATTTGGACTATTCACCAATTATCCCAAGCATATATAATTAATTGAAAGTTTTTGTTTCAAAACATAAATATAGGTAAAATTAGGGGGTACGAAATGATATTTAGCCCAAAGAAAGAATGTTAGGTGGTAATGTATAGGTAGCGTGAAGAATGGATTAGCACGTCTCACAGGTTTATCTCTTCCCTCCATCGACCATTTCAGTGGCGCCACAGTGTGTGTGTGGGGGGGAGAGAGAGAGATGAGGCCTCAAATACTATTATTTGGAGACTCCATAACGGAGCAATCCTTCGGATCAGGTGGATGGGGTGCTGCACTTGCAGATACTTATTCTCGCAAGGTTTAATTCTTCAATCATTTGTTTTTCCTATAATTTCTTTTCAATTTTATGATTTTTTCTGCATTTATTCATCCGAATTTCTTATGAATCCGCATAGGCTGATGTATTGGTTCGTGGATATGGTGGATACAACACTAGATGGGCGTTGTTCTTGTTGCATCACCTCTTTCCTCTGGTAATTGCCGAGATCTGCCTTCTTTTTCTTTAAATCTGATTTTAATTGTGCAATAGATCATCGCATTATTGGTTGCGTAGCTCCGGATACAGTCGTATTGGCGGATTGCTCTATAAAAATCGTGTAAATCGATGTCGACATTGCTTGTAATGTTCTAAAATAACTCGTTGGGTTTTTGAATTTTCGATGGCGGTTTCTTGGTGAAGTTTGTGGTGTGTTCCACTTCCAGTGAAACAATGCATGATGTGTATAGTGGTAAATTGCAATTTTCAAGGTACACATCTGTAGATGAACTAATTTAGCTGGACGAGCTTGGTTTCCATGCAGTTTGCTAATTTTGATGCAATTTGTCCTTTGCCCCTATAGAAGAAATGATAAAGCAATTGCATGGGCCAAATGTGAAATTGCGCCAAATGTGAAATTGCTTATAGTCGTATGATGAAAAACAACAACATAAATCACTCTTATTGGGTGGAAAAGGAGGAAACAAAGAAAAGAACCCAGGGAGAAGTACTGAATAGAAGCATTTCCTTGCTAAGTTTGTCATTGACGTTTCATTATATCCTATTCGTGTTAAATTTTCTTGTACTTTTGAGTGAAGATTCGACCTTATTTTGGTCAAATTTTGTTGGGTTTATCCCATATAAGATGTGGGATAAACTCAACAATCTTCCCCTCACATATCGGGCCTTTGGTCGACCAACTCTCGACCAGTCTTTCCCTTTATGGCTATTGGGCCGGAGATGTTGTAACATGGGCTCTGATACCAGTGTAGGGTCGTCTCAGCCTTCTCTCAACTCCAAAAGCTAGCTCATCAAGCGAGACTTTCCCTGACACTCATAATTTGACTACCAGTTCCTTCCACATCAAATCTGGGATAAACCCAACAAGTTTGTGTCTCAAAGAATATGTGCATTGATATTTTTCTTGATTTCTGATCGATCATGAGATATTCGTGCTTACAATTTTCAAATCACTTAAGTTCTCTTCTAGATTTCTTTAGAATCTTAATATATAATTTGAATATATTTGGGCCCTATACTGATTTTTCAAATATTTAATTATTAAGATCAGATCCTCAGATGATATGCAGGCCTTCTCTATTGGCTACTACCTAGCATCACTGCAACATTTAAAAAAAATTGATTATCTTAGTTTAGATGTGTTTCTCTTGCATTACTTATCCTGCAGGGAATTACAACAGCTCCTGCTGCTACCACGGTTTTTTTTGGAGCTAATGATGCAGCTCTTTCAGGGAGAAATAGTGAACGGCAACATGTCCCTGTTGTAGAGTATAAGGAGAATCTTAGAAGAATTGTTCTTCATTTAAAGGTTTAGCTTTGTCTTAAATGGTCTATTCAATTTCTAATTCCAAATTCAAATGCATTCCAAATCCAAGCGGAGTTGGATTTTTCGATTTGTAACGTGAGAACGGTTGTGATTTGACCAACCAAACCAATCCAGAAGGTCAATTTAGCACGTTCTAACTTTGTTGCGTGCCTATTTGTTGATACATCTATTTATTTTCGTGGGTTCTCCATTGTTAAAATTGGTGTTTCATTCCTTTCTCTATTTTAAAAGGATATTGATTGCAGGAATGCAATCCCAATATGCTAGTGGTACTCATAGCACCGCCACCAATAGATGAGGAAGGGCGCATGGAATATGCAAGGTATAATTTTTTCTTTTTCAATTGTCATACCAGTCAGGGTAAGGCTGCAAGGCTGCGTACATTTGACTTCCTCAGACTCAGAAATGGCGGGAGTTTTCGTGCACTGAATTGCTCATTTTTTTAATTGTCATACTAGTAGATATGCATGTTTTTGTGGGTTTTTCAAAATTTGAACTCTTCTATGGCCGTTGATGCACGTTTTTGTGGGTTTTTCAAAATTTGAACTCTTCTATGGCCGTTGATTCACTGATCCACTGGTATATTCATGATCTTCTATTATTTTGGGATTTATTTGTATTGGTTTTTGAAAAGTATTAGAGTTTTTCCTTGTCTCTATCTATTACAAATTTACCATGACTTAAAGATTTATAAGTGACATTAGTTCTAACCTCTATTTCATCTTTAACTCTGATGCACAAAACTCTATCATAAAAATTTCACACAATGATACCAAATTTTTTTAGTAAGTACATGCCCATGGATTTGGCATCTGTTTCATATAAACTAAGCTCATGTAACTAAAAAAATATAAATAAAAAGTATATTAAAATATGTTACTAAAAGATTAGTTGAATGTAACTAAAAAAAATTCGGTGGCTAGTGACCGGCGTCCGATGATGGCCAAAATCTGGAGGCCAGAGTTTAGTGGGCGACGGTGGGTGATGACGCAACTTTACTTAGAACTTGTGTTTCCATGAATTCTAATAGATGAGACTAAAAGTAAAGTACTTATTTGATTTAAGAGTTTTTATTAATTTAGTGTCATTATTAGAACCTTGCACCAACTATCCCTTATAAAAATGAGGAAGTTAGACTTTGCGCCTTCTCTATGTTGAAATATCTCCTTTAATATATCAGTAATTGGCTGCTGTTTGGTTGAACAGATCTGCATATGGCGAGAAAGCAATGAAACTGCCGGAAAGGACGAATGAAGTGGCCGGAGTTTATGCGAAGCAGTGTGTGGAATTAGCCAACGAACTAGGTGTTCCTTCCATTGATATATGGTCAAAAATGCAGGAGACCGAGGGTTGGCAGAAAAAGTTCCTAAGGTCAGTTTAACTTCAAGATTTTCTATGCTGAAGTTCAATTAAGTAGTGTCCCTGGCATTGCATTTCAAAAAAAAAAAAATGATCCCGCCAAATCCAATACGGTTTCTTGATTTATGAAAAGCTATGCAAGAAAATAGGATCCGTTTGGTTTGCAATTTGAACCCTGCTTTGTTGCCAATCCAAAAGTAATTTTCTACAAAGGCGCCGGTTGGTAACACTTTTTTAAGTATTTTTCAAAAACTTATAAGCGAAAAATACTGAGTTTTAAATACAGCTTTGGTGTTGCATTTAACAAGATACTTTTAAAAATAAAATAAAAGCAAAAAGTAAAAACATGGTTTTACCCCTTTTTTGTTTTGAAAGTAAACAGTAGTTTTTCGTTTCCGTCACGGGCTAATAAATCGGTTGTAGACCGATTCACACTCGTAATAGGACTAACAACCATTACGGACCGTTGCAGCAGATTCTGCATGTCTATGTCCAGACAACTCTTTTTGCTTACCTTTCTCCTCACACCCAGTCCTTATCCATTCTTCCTCCAACCTAGTCAGTCAAGTTTCGGCTAGATACAGGCTCTCCAGCACTCTTCTACTCTATTTTTGGCCAGATCCAAACCCTTCACTCCATTTTTGGCCAGATATAAGAAGCATTTCTAGCAGGATTTCTTCTTCGAATAGCGGGATTTCTCCATTTTCGGGCAGTTCTATCAATTATATATATATATATATATATATATATTTTAAATTTCTGCTCATATTTGGATTAAAATAGCATACTTGTCAACGTCCTTACTTTCTTTTTTCCATTTCTAGTTTATGTCGGGAAACTCTACAGTATTGATATTTTTTTTTCAAAAAAAAAAAAAAAAAAAAACACTAAAAATTCTTGTGCTATTTTATGTACAGTGATGGGTTGCACTTGACTGCGGAGGGCAACGCACTAGTCCACAGAGAAGTAGTGAGTGTTTTCAGCAAAGCATGGCTAACCGCCGAACAAATGCCATCAGAGTTTCCACACCACTCTGAAATTGACTGGACAAACCCCAGAAAGGCTTTTCAGCAACAATGCCCAATATAATAATAATAATAATAATAAATACTACCATTGATTATCTCTCTCTTTAGATCAATATCTCATTCTATTTTTATTTTTTTAATTTTTAATTTTTATTTTTCTGGATTTCTTTTCCTTATTATTTAAGTTGAAAACAAGAGTTGGGATGTGATGTTGTGCTGTTCTTGACTTGTTTTATTGAGATCAAAGAGAGAATCATTATTTGGAAAATTTCTGTTGAAGTGTCAACCTTTGCTCTTTCAGATATATGCATATGCAGGTTTAAAGCAGAAAGTTGTGTGGAGTACCCAGCTTCAAGATATGATGAAACACTAGAGGGGAGATAAAAGGATTCTAGTTCTTCCATAGTCGTTTCTCACTGATGGCTCGGGACCTTTGTTGCCTTCTACCATGCAAAGAATGCTTCAATGCCAGTGAAGAATGGATCTAGGATCATCGCCGCGGTGTTACCGCCACTTTTCCACTTCAAGACCACCGTTGTCGACACCTTTCTGGCCCACGACTCCTATAGCCTTCGTCTTCCTTCTTCGCAGATTTTGACAAGAAGATTTCAGATTTAAAACTCTCCTTAGATCTTGGACAAGCAAATTTCACATCTCATTTTTTTTTTCTATTTTTTCTGATCTTTCGCTTTGTAGATTTTTCCGATCTAATTTCTGCAATTTTTCACGAAAAATTTCAGATCCTTTCCATCCATTTTGAAACTCGTCGTCGTCTAATTGAATCTTCGCGTTCCAATTCCACTTTCACCATTTCTCTCTGCACGAACAAAATACATTTTTTCTCTCTCTAAACCTCCATTCATAGACGTGCATATGGAGGTTTAGAGAACCCACGTGCATTTCGTGAGGGCGCAGTGCAATGGTGGTGGATGATGGTGGGAGGATAAGATGGGGATGGGGGTGGGGGTGGGGGTGGGGATAAATGTAATTGTTTAAAAAATTTATAGTACTAAGTAAGTTTTTTTTTTTTTTAAAAAATAGGGCGTGTTAGTAAACTTTAAAAAAAAAAAAAAAGATTAAAAAATATATTTTTCGAGGACATTTATGTATTTTTACAAGAAAAAATTGGTAAAAAAAATTGACCATTATTTGTAAAATGATAGAAAATATATCTAGTTAATGACAAAAAAACAAAGGAGATAAGTGACATAAATTCTTTAAACATATGCTAAAATAAGTACACTAGATTCTAGATATTTTAAAATTCTAATTAATAACACATGCTAACCTGTTTTGTTTTTGTCAACACTTACAATAGAGCCACCGGTAATGAAAGTGTACTTCCCTTCTTGTTTAAGTTATAGATTTTCCACCCAAAGCTTTTACAAAGATTTGCATGATATCCAAAAATGAGTTAAAGAAGGTTAGAAGTTTCACTTTTAACAATTAGAAATTTTCTCAAGAGTGTAGATATCCACTATTTTTAAAAATATTTGATGGCATAAATAGATATTAGTAAAAAAATTATTTTTACAAAGTGTTGGAAACCTACATTTCGACTTTCCAAAGTAGTCTATGTATGAAAAAATTTACTCTATTTGATACCATATGGTATTAAATTGCAAAAGACAGTATACTAAGACGAAAAATATCAAATCCTTATACCATTTGAAAGGTAAAAACACACCCACACACACCAAAAAAAGGAATATAGGTTGAAAGAGGTTAAGTTGGTATATTACTTTGAGATTATTTTTCTCTGTTTCTATAGCACAACATTACGTTAAATAAGGAAGGAAATCACCCTTAATGAATGTGTTAATTAATGAAATAAAGAAACCTATCAAATTGGTCAACATGACCTAAATACGAATATGATCTGAGTCTTAAATAATAAATAATGCATTGGTGTAAATATTATATATTCCAAAACTCTTTTTCAAACTAGGGCTAAGATATTTCGGAGTCTCAGATTGACAAGAGTTGACTGATATTTTCTTCCTTTCTGATAGCCATGAAGATGGATGGTAGTATGGAAAAAAAGGGAAGAATGCTTGTTGCTGGAAGAAAAAGGACAGAGATAGGGTGGGGGTAATTGGACAATCAATCACCTAGAAAATGAAGATAGAAGCCTGATCGTTATCTAGTGCATTCGGCACCATGGAGGGGATATGAGAGTTGTGACTAGACAACGCTGCTAAGGAGGACCATGAACCAGCTCAGCAACAGAGTAGGAATAGATAGCACACTATGTAGGAAAATCTACTACTAGCCACAGGGTGATAAACTAGATCTCAACAAGAGCTACACCTACAGATAACCGTGAGGCAACGGTGGGAAAATCGTAAGACAACGACGGCGTACATGCAGCGACTAAGGCAATAGTGGTGGTGCATACTTGAGTTTTAAGGTTGCGGGTTTGAGTGTTTTTTTTTTCCTTTTCATTATTTGGTTCTGATACCAAAAAGACTATATGCTTAAAGAGAATAATTTAGTATATTGCTTTGAGCCTATTCTCCCTTGTGTATAACCCAACATTTGGTAAAGAAGAAACCCATTCTTAATGAATGAGCTAATTAATGAAATAAAAAAAGTTACCAAATTAGTTAACATAATCAAAACACAAAAGTTGACCTAAGTACTAAATAATAGATAATGCATTAATTTAAATATTAAATGTGTTAATAAAAAAATAACTCACTTTTCATCTAGATCCCGAAAGGATGGATGCCATGAGCGGTGTTGAAGCAGTTGAAACGCCCACATTTGTTTGCGGGGGCGTGTCGAGATGAGTCGTGGCTAGAAACCCATAATTAGAAATCTCATCCACATCTACAATGCCTTCAAGAGCCTTCATCACCATCAACATAGATGGCCTTCTATCATGAGCTTGCATACACCATGTCACTATCTTAATCATCTTAATGACTTTTTCTCTTTCATGGGATTGCATATTTTCGTCTACCAAATCATGTAATTGATCTTTTTCTACCTTCTCCTTCACTACCTCAACAAGTGATTCAATCTGACCCGAGTTTATGTTTTTTCTCCGCACACTATTTCCAATGTTACAATCCCAAAGCTAAAGACATCAGTCTTCACTGAGACGTGTCTTCTTTTTAACAACTCAGGGGCAAAATATCCATGAGTCCCCTTTATTATCGTCAAAATTTGGCTTTGCTCCCTATTAATCAATTTAGCCAACTCAAAATCCGAAATTTTGAATTGAAATCTCTATCTAAGAGAATATTTTGGGGCTTTATATCGAAGTGAATGATATTTGAGTTGCAATGGACATGGAGATACTCGAGACCGGTTGTTATCCGATGAATGATCTTCCTCTTGATTTCCCAAGTTAGTGTTTGAACGCGGTTTTCCTTCATAAATATCCATTTGTCTAAAGACCCATTGGACATAAACTCATATCCCAGAAGTCTATTCGACTTCTCAGCACAATACCCAATTAGCTTTACCAAACAAAAATGATGTATGCTACCAATTGTATTCACCTCTGCTAGAAATTCTTCTCTTCCTTGGCCAATTGAATTCAATCGTTTAACAACAATTTTGATGCCATCGTTCAAAACTCCCTCATAAACCGACCCAAATCCTCATCGTTCGATCCTCGTTTGAAAATCCCCAGTGGCGGATTTCAACTCCAAGAATGAGAATGAGAATTTCGCCAAAGCTCCTATTACTTCTTCTTCGTCATCATCGTCTTCTTTTTCTTTTGATCTTGAATCCCTAAAACAATAAAAGCATACCCCAACAAAAAACACGACAACCACTATGCGTACAAGATTGGAGACAACTAATGCTAGTTTCAACGGAGTTAATTTTCTATCATATCTTTGAACCTTTATAAATGAATACAAACTATAATTGACACCATCCTCTACAGGGGTCATCAATGAGAAAAATTTGCGATGACAGAGAACGTTGACCTGAAGATGCATTAGAACTATAGCGAAAAAAGGTAGTTTTGCAAGAACAATTGTTCAAGCACGCGTTTTTACACCCTTACACATCCATAATCGAATCCACAGGATCAAAATCAAAGTAAGTAACATTGTCAAGCTCCAAAAAATCATGAAACGCAGTATTTTCACAAGACAATGGTGTAATCTAGGTACAATCCAATGAGGGTTGCAGGCTATGGGACTGTGTAAAGAATGTCTCATTCCCACCGGCACGGCTACATTGTTTGTTTGAGCAAATTCTATATTTTCCACCCACAGTAGGGTACCCACATTGCCCAAATTGATTGTCCTCAGACATATCACAAGATAGTTGAACATCAAATCCACTAAAGGTGTCACCCCTCTTGATCACTTTATAAGCATTTAAATGGCCATTCAATTTGAGCCTTGCGTACCCAAAATTGAGTATGTTCCCATGATCGGACGTTATGTACACAAAATCGTCTTCGGAGAGGTAACTTGCGTTTACTTGAAAAAAATGGGAATGGAAGTTTCCATATGCCTTGGCAGGGACTGAATCAAGAAAAGCAAAGACGCCATTGTTATCCAGAGAGACATAGAACATACCTCTGGAGAGGTTTGAAGGGGAGGATTGAGAAATCAGCTTTTTTTCGACTGGCATGGACTGGTTTGGAAGCTATGTATACGTTGGGTGGTCAAAGGATTCCCAGATGAGAAATCCGGTGGAGTTACAAAGAATCAAATTCCCTTATGTTGGCGTCGGAAACTGACCGACCAGCAGTATAGTTCGGACACTCCCGGATCGGGGAAAATGAGGATGGTGTTTGGGTGTTCCTTGTTGTCTCTTGTTTATCGCAACCAGGCTGGACAAGTGTAATCCGACCTACGCCCGAGCCCGGGTCTCGTGTTCCTGGCTTGATGTTCCTTGCCGTTGTTTGGGCCGAGCTCCAATTTGTTACCTGCACAAAGGACAGGCCGGGTTTTTCCCCGCGTGTCCCATCCGGTGTGAGAGTAAGAGCCGACGTGTGATTAGCGTCAGCAAGATTAGGGCCTTAAGCTCTGATTAGCACTAAGCGGTTAGGTGCGTAGGCGGCACGATTGATTAGAGCCATGGGCCTAGGTCTTGGGCCCTCCACTGTGGATGGCGGAGATACAGACCGACCTAGCACAGAGGCAGATCGACTTGGGCAATAAGGCACTGGCCAGTCTGGGCACGCCGAACTGTGATCACGTGACGATCCTTTAAATAGACTGTTGGCTGGAGATCCTGGAATGCTTCCCATCCACCGACTTCGGAATCCGCCCGGGCTGTCTATACGCCGGGTTGATCTAGGTTGTCGTGACGTAGAGCTGGTGACGTGGCAAGTCTGGTCTAAGTGGCTGACACGTGGAGGGAACTCGATTTTACCTTCATCAGTTGCCCCCCAAACCTTAGCGTGGAAATGAGACATGAGACGCTGAGGGTTCTGTCGTCGGACTACTGGGAACGGTCAGCCGACCTGATGGAGTGGGGACAATGGGACCGAGACAATGCAGCCTAGGGGCTCAGGCCGGCTCGATTGGAGAAATTTGATCGGACGTGCCTCTTGGCTTCCCCAGGAAGCTTGACGGTCACACTAACTGGATGCGCGACATGTGGCTAAAGGAGTGTGAATCGAAGTTCTACGAATTGTCCGATCAACGCGACGATTCAGCTACTCAGCACCCCTATAAATAAGTGTTTCATTTCTCAGGTTTCTTCACTAGAGTAGTGCGAAAGCTCTACCCGACCTCCGAGCACGGTACTCCTCTTCTTCCTCTTCATGTCTTTTGTTTATGAGTCTGGCTCGTCGGGGAGCAGCCCGTCCGGATCTGATGTGGACGCGACTGACTCCCAGGTCATCCAAATCGAGCTCAGTTTGTCTACGATGGAAATCGATGAGACAAGTGTTCTCTCGGCCACCGGGCTGACGAGTGAGCAAGAGCTCGTTGTCCAGTGGACATCTTCATCCAAGGAGTCCCATGGGGAGGCCAGAGTGGGGGCACGCCCTACACCCGGTGCGTCCTTTGGGTCTCTAAGGAAGAGGACGAGGAGCGAAGTGGGCTCCACCGAGGGCCTCGTGCTTGAGCTCGGCACGGGTTCAGCCTTGGAGTTCGATACGGAGGCCACGTCCTTAGAGGAGGCAGCTACTCAGCTATTGACGTCCGGCCACCCCCCTAGGACGAGTTCGACTTCCCGTCGGCCGGTCTGCGAAGTTCCCCTAGACGCTTGGGTCTGGAGAGTGGAATCTGACTTGACAGATAAGGACGTTTGGGAATTGTGCTCTAAATACGTGATTCCGGGCTCAGTGGAGACGTGCATTCCTGGGGAGAACGATCGGTCTTGCACCCCACCAAAGGGGTTTATCACGGTCTACGACCAACAACTGCAGGCTGGGTTGCGATTCCCTATCCACCGCTGGGTGATGGAAGTCTGTTGGGACCCGGGTCTGTGTTCATCACAACTATCTCCCAATAGCATGCGTATGGTCGTGTCTTTCCACGTGATCTGCCTGGCCAAGGGGATCTGTAAGACCCCGATCTTTGATATGCGTATGATTGAAATCACGTTTTAAAATGTTTTGGAAATATTGGAGGGATGGTGTAAATTATTTATGTGAATTTAAATTTTTTTTGGAATCAAATTGTAATTTTTCAAAGCATTAAAATGAGAATGGGTTTAATTAAAATCTTAACTAAAAAGAGGGAGATAATTTTGTAAATTCTTTATATAATCTATCTATCTATCTATCTATCTATATATATATATATATATATATATATATATATATATATATATATATATATATATATCGGTAGACAGAGACATAGAGGAACTAGTGGCGGGGGAAAGACTACTTGGCCGATTGCATGATCTTATATATATATATATATATATATATATATGGATAGACAGATATAGAAATGGGGAGAAGATTCGTGAAGAAAAAGAGAGAGAGAAGGAGCGGGGAAGAGAGAGAGTCCGCCGGTATGGGTTTTGGGTACTGCCGTCGTTCAAATTTCTCTGACGGTGGGTTGGTTGTGTGACGTCACTGGCGGTGGGTTTGCGTGACTTAGTGTGTGTGTGTGATTGTGTGCTGTCGGGTTGTTCGCTCCGGTGGTGCGTGTTTCGTCGCCGTCATTCGGTAAAGGTACGTGGATGTGTCAGCGGTAGAGTGGGTGTTGCCAACCGGAGAGTTAGAGAGAGAAAAAATGGGTTTCAGTTTTGGGTGTGTGTGACATCGCCAGCGGTGGGTTTGCGTGACTTAGTGTGTGTGTGTGTGATTGTGTGCTGTCGGGTCGTTTGCTCCGGTGGTGCATGTTTCGTCGCCGTCGTTCGGTAAAGGTACGTGGATGTGTCGTCGGTGGAGTGGGTGTTGCTGGCCGGAGAGTTAGAGAGAGAGAAAGTGGGTGTTTCGTTCGGCGTTGTGGGTGTTCCATTCGGTGTGGATGTGTAGCGTGATCGGAGTGAGGTCGGTCGACGGTAAGTCCCAAAACAGAAATAGAAAACGAAGATAGAGAAAGGGTCGGTGATGCTCCGATCGACGGGGTCGGTGGTGGTTCGTTGAGGGTGGTCGTCGGCCGTGGAGTTAAGTCGGCAGAGAAGTGGGTAGGTGTATGTTTAGTTGTGGGTATGTGATTGGGGGTGTCTGTGAGAGTTTTCTGGGTGTGTATGTGTGTTCGGATCGTTGGCGATGAAGATCGGCAGGAGGAGTGAGAGTTGGCCGGCATTGAGGAAGGAGATCGGCGGGAGCTCCAAATCGAAACAGAGTAGGAAGCAGAAATGAAAAAAAAAAAAAAAAAAAAAAAAAAAAAAAAAAAAAAAAAAAGAAGAGAAAAAGGGGTCACAAACCACCCCACTAAAAACATAAATCCAATCTCTTGGCCAGTGGAAAATTCGGGGAAGGTAAAATTTCGCACTTCTTAAATATATACATTTAATTGTTTCAATGTAAAATACATGTTATCATTATCGTTAAATTTAGCGTTATGTGTTTGCATGAAAAATGTCGAAATGACGATAAGAAATAGTGAGGCATTTTACACGAATAAATTCAATATAGTAAATTTCAAAATAAAGCGCGGGGAATAGGAAATTATGAAATTTAGGGTCTCCAATTCATGATTAAGTTATGTTTACATAAAATATTAATTTACGCCATGTCACCATTAGGTTCGCAGGCATCGGAGTTCTGGTTGAGGCTAGTCAGTTAAAGTTTACGAAATCGGATATTCAGGTGAGTGTACTGTCTTCTTGCCAAACCATTTATATATATATAAATGTATGTGTAAAATGGTTTTACTTGAACTGTATGATTTTATAAATGATATGGATCAAGCAGGTTTTGGGTGAGTTAAGGAAATTGATTTTCGTTAAATTATGGTGGTTTTAAAAAGAAGTTAAAAAATGAGTTTTGTTGGATTTGGTGGTTTTATAAGAGAGTGAAAAAATGGTTTTGTTGAAATTAGACGGTTTTCAACGAAAGCGAAAAATATGATTTTTGGATTAAAAGTCGGTTTTGGAGAAAAATAGGTGGATGTTGGGGATTTTGACGATATTAATGAGACGAGGTTATTGATGTTGTTGATTTGATGATGTTGTTATCGATTTGACGATATTGTTGATTTTCTGCTTCGGCAGAGCGTTGATTATTTATTGAGTTGTAGTTGTTGTTGATGTTATTGATTTTATGTCCTGCCAATGTTATTGATTTTATGTCCTGCCAATAGGCGGCCCGGCAGGTAGTTGTTGATGTTATGTCTTGCCGATGGGCGTTCTGACAGACGATTATTGATATTATATCCTGCCGATGGGTGGTCTGGCAGATGATTATTAATATTATATCTAGCCGATGGGTGGTTCGGCATGTGAATATTGATATTATGACCTGTCCGATGGGCGGTCTGGGTATATGGTCATTTGTTCCGCTAGGAAGGCATATCCTACGGATGGTACGGTACCGTTGCAACTCCCGATCATGAGGTTAAAACGATCACTATGGCTAACCAGTGTGTGTTGTGTTTGAGATGTGCGTTTGAAATGTGATGTTTTACTTATATTGGGTGATTTATTATTTATTATGGTGAATGATATTATTTTATACTAGATGGGTTTAAATGGAACTTATACTTATTGGTTTATTTTCACTGCTTATATTATGGAGAATTTTACTAGCTACGTGTTGTTTATATACTTACGCTTGATCCATTTAGATTTTGTAGAATGAAGTATTATTTTAAAATATTTTTACTAAGAAGACAATACACTCGCAAGTGTAGTGGATAGGAGTCGGTCGGTCCCCTACTGGTGCTAGATAGAGTCCTACGATGGAGTTGTATGAGGGTTTTCTTGATGAAACGGCTGAGGTGAACCTAAGAGAGGTTCATGGGTATTTATATTTCGATATTATTATTTTTGGGGGACGGGTGTGTCCCCATAGTACTAAATTAATATTTGTTATATAGATGATTTGTATATTGTTTTATGTTTGTTAGAATAAATGAGTTGGTTTGGCGGTCAGGTGATATCATGTTGACCCCACACCGGTCTCACGATGACGGGTGTCCGGGATGGGGTGTGACAGGATCACCCTGTTCCTCGAGCTGTTTCACGCTCTATTCTTAGCAAAGACCATACCCGGAGGGAAGGGCTGGTACTACCTCTCGGCTCGGCAGAAATTCCTCAAGGGTTACCCTGACTCCATCAAAGATTGGCAGTCGGGCTTCTTCTTTCTAGGCAGAGTCTGGATGGGAGGCCGATGAAGCGCCAAAATTTGAGTTCCAGGTTTAGAGGCACTCGGGGACCGTGGGTAAGGATTTCAGCTCGAAGCTCGTTGTTTTTCATCCCGGTCATTTTTTCTGAGTTGGATTTGTTTGTCTTTTTTAGTAACGAAGAAGCACAAGGCCAGCCCGGAGATCCTCAAGGTGACGGGGCCTGATATATCGGACCCCATTCGTTCACGTCGGTTCACTGCTCATGTATTGCCTCTATAACCTGAAGAAGAACTCTCAGAATAGTAAGTATTTCTAGCCCTGCCTGTCTTATTATTTGTACTTAGGAATTTTTTATTCGTTGACTGACGTCTTTTTTTTTTTAGCTATGGATTTGGCAGTTATAGCTCGGATGGCGGTAAAGAAGGTGAAGAAAGGCGATGAGTCAAGTTAGCCCGCTTAAGAGGGCCAGACCAGGCCGGCTCCCATTTCGAGAAGGCTAGGGACCCCAGTAACAGCCAGGCCGGCACAGACAGAGGCGACAGTCGAAAACCCAGCCCCCGATGCCAGGAGGGACAAGGCGAAGAGAAAGGCAGGTATGCCTGACGCCCCGGCCGGACAGCAGAAGAGGAGCTGAGCTGCGGCCTCGGCCCGGCAGGAGGAGGTGCAGGAAGAAAGTAAGAAGGCGATGGAGCTATTTGTCGCCGTGACCGGACTTCGAATCGACAGGGCCGTTACCCAGACTCCGGTCGTCCTCCCGAACTTTGTCCAACAGATCACCCCTTTGGCGGACAAGGCCAGGTTCGCCGAGAAGTATGATGGCAGACTTTGCGCCGACATGTACTGGTACCAGCTGTCAGTAAGTGCTCACCTTAGACGATCTTTTGAACTTTGTCTTCGGACTGGGTTAATTATTATTATTATTATTTTATTTTATTTTTTTGCCGTCGACCTCACAGAGCCTCTTTTCTGCGCTGGAGACGAAAATTCGCTTATACTAAGCCAATCAGGTGCTCGAGGAGCTGACAAAACAGAGAGAGAAAGACATCGACCTCCTGAACCAATACCAGAAAGAGTTGGATCAAGCTCGGGCCGAGAGCGAGAGTGCGGCCAAGAGGGCCGAAAACCTTAGGCGATCCGAACACATTGTTGTTGCCCGGCTCGAGGAGCTTAAACAGAACTAGGTGGTCGAGCTGGAGAGGGAACGGGCTGATGCGATCGAGAGTTTCAAGAAGAGTGAAGAGTTCACTGGGCTCCGAGACCAAATAGCAATGAGCGTGATCTAGTTCGGTTTCAAGGGAGCTGTCAACTCGGTCCGACACCAGTTCTCGGAAGTAGATCATAGAAAAATCGAGCTTGAGATCTCCGACCAGGACCTCGCAGAAGCACAGGTCTAGCAAGACGCAGGAACGGTCGGGCCGAGCACTGAGCTGGCCACCCAAGACGCTGGACCGAGCAGACCCTCAGGGAGTCATGGCGGCTCGCAAAGGTCGTCCGGGGACCAAAGAGCGGCGAGTGGGCGATCTGGCGACCAGGCAGGAGCAAAAGAGGCAGGCGATGAACAGGCCGGTCCGGACCCATTCCAGTAGTAGTACCCACCCTCTAGATTTTTTCCTTTTTTTTTTTGCTCAGCCCGGCGTTGAGCGGGCTTGTATTTACTGGCAGAAGTCCCAGTTTTTTTTTTTTTTTTTTGTAATCAACTTTTGATCAGTTAATAGAACTCCTCCATTTTACTAATTGTGTGTCTCTTGTTTTATTTTTCTGATTTTATTGGATTTTTACTGCTCGGTTGCCAATATGGAGAATCCAGATTGGGAAGTCGTCGGTTTAGCGACCAAAGCGACCTCCACCCCAACGGTCTTTGATAAAATTTCAAGGGAGGCATATTTCATCCCGGTAGGCTTCCTTCAAGCCCGGTTAGCTCTTGCCACTTTGTAACAAATCAGAGTATTTTCAAGTTGCGCCCACCTTGCCCCCCAGACGACTGTGAGAGCTGGTGGTGAAGAGCTGTTATGGTCGTCTTTTGGAGCCTGACGTTTTGTTAGCACTTGATATCCTCTGTAATGCAAGTAATTTCACCGAGACACACGACGGTCTGGTATTCATGTGCTTCGGTCGGTCGTTTTGCCCCCCAGATGACCAAGTGGGCTCGATTTCACTGGCTCCACCTTTGAATTGACTGACCGTTTTGCCCCCCAGACGATTCGGTAAGCTCAGTTTTTCCGAGTTTTCCGGTCTTCTTGAAGGGCCCGACATTTTGTTACCACTTGATATCCTCTGTGCAAGTAATTTTACCGAGACACACGACGGTCTGGTATTCATGTGCTTTTGTCGGTCGTTTTGCCCCCCAGATGACCAAGTGGGCTCGATTTCACCGGCTCTGCCTTTTAACTGACTGGCCGTTTTGCCCCCCAGACGATCCAGTAAGCTTGGTTTTTTCTAGTTTTCCGGTCTTCTTGAAGGGTCCGACCTGCGATTACATTGCTTCATCCTCGGATCATCTCCGTGGCTACCTCTACCTGGAGGAATGGCTAGAGCATGGCTCGCCCGAGCCTATGGCGTGTCGACTGCTCGCCTCCGCCTTAGCAAGGAAAAAGGCTAAGGATGACTCACCCCGGACTCTTGGCACACAAAGGGTTGCTCATCCTTGCCTTTAGACTTTGGATAACTTTGGACGGTCATTTTGCCCCTCTGACGATCTGATGAGCTCAGTTTTACTGAGCTTGCCGATCTTCCTAAGGGTCCGACCTGTTATTGTATTGCTTGGCGAACTTTAGAAACCGGAAATTCATTGAACTGAAAAAGCCCATTTTCATGGACTTCGATCTTTCCATTACAATTTTCTGAGATCAAAAATAAAAAATCTTTGGCAAGCTTAGGGATTCCGTTCCTCTCTCGGATAGTAGCGTTTCAAGTGTTCAACATTCCAAGGGTGTCTGAGCGGTACCCCTCCTTTGATTTCCAAATTATAGGTTCCGGGCCTGGCTACGCTAGTCACATGGTAGGGCCCTTCCCAACTTGATGCTAACTTCTCGGTATTTTTCTCCTTTGTAGCCAGGGTGACCTTCTTTAGAACGAGGTCGCCGACATCAAAAGATCGAGGCTAGACTCGACGATTGTAGTAGCGGGCCGTTTTCTGTTGATAGGCAGCCTGGTGAATCTGAGCCCTTTTTCTCCTCTCTTCGAATAGGTTGAGGCTGAGAGTCAGGCACGCCTCATTTTTAGCTCGGTCGAACAATCAGGTTGTATGGGAGCACTAACCACCTCTAAATCACCTACACGACCACCATGAGTTGACCCTCTCTCTCACACACACACACACACCCCAACCATCAACCATCCCACCACCACCTGAAGCCTCCACCATAACGAACCACCTTTCCTGTCAAGTAACTCAGTCTCTACCATAAATATAACACATCATGCAACTCATTAGCCTAATAACTTATGAATTGAGTACACGTGACTTAAAATTACCTTGTATATCAAACTATCTTTTATATTTTTTATGATATGGGATCTTAGTTTCTATATCAAACAATATTTTATATTTCTTATGATATGAGATCTCACAATCTCTCTTAAAAGATGCAACGTGCTTGTCCAGTTAGTCAATCAACATGATTTGTAGTTTAAATATCAACCCATTAGTGGACATAGAACAATCGATTGGCACAATCACAAGTATCTAACTCAAGGCAACTACAATCTGCCCTCTTCGAAGTCTATTTTATATACAATTCGCCCTCTCCGGAGCCTCTACTTCTCTATCGGAGCCTCTACTTCTCTATCAACACACCATACCATTTGAAATTAAAGAGGTTTAGGATTGCTGGATTTGACCTTGGAAAAAAAATCAAATCTCTATTTTAGCAGCACAACTTAAAAATAATTTTACAACACAAAATTTTCATAGTACTCAATCTATTAAATCACTCACTGGCACATGTTTACCTGAGAAAAACCCTATGGCATTTTTTTATCATCATATTTCAACTAATCACAAACTTTTACTTTTTAATTTTCAAACACATTATCAATTAATACTCTCCACAACTTTTTCAAAACTTAACCAAATAACTTCTCACAATTTTAAAAAACTATTTTGCAAAATTGTAATCAAACCGAACAAGCCCATTAGTTCGCTGCATCCTACACTCAAAATCGCGCCACTACTTGACGCAGACCAAAAAAAAAAAAGAGAGAGACAACAACAACAATATATGTTGGTCTGGGAAATAATGTTTATCCAAAAAAAAGAAAAAGAAAAGAAAAGAAAAAACAATAGAAGTGCCCCAAAAAGGATTGGGGGTGGAAAAGAATAGGGTGACACAACAACTAAAACAGTTTCCTGGCTGGAGGCGTCCAACTATGATTCATGAATGTATTACACTCTCTTTCTTTTACCTCATCTAACAACAAAGATTTTACCAGCAAAATTTTAACCAACCCCATGGAGATAGATCTTCAAGCTTCCTTTTGCTTTGGCTTAATGCGTTTCACTCTCGAGTACATGAACACACCAGCAAGTGCCACTCCAGTTCCTGCATCAAATATTGTGTATGATACAAAAAAAAAATTATAATCCGAAGCAATTTGTTTTCATTATTAAAAAAGATAAATTTTATTAGATGTAAGAGATTATATACCAAGAGAGTTAATCGGGGAAACGGGTGAGCGGAAGAAGAGGACAGATGTCACGATCACCACCACCCGCTTCACGCAGTTGCCAACAGAATGAGTTACTGGAGATACCCTTTGCAATATCATATATGAAACCTGAACAAACAACAACAAACACAAGTTTTTATTTATTTTTACATTTAAATAAAAAATAAAACCCTATATTTACATAAGTTTTCACATCTTCACAATGTTAATTGAACTAATAATTTTTGGGGAAACTTTGATGAGGATTGCTAAGGTGGCTTTTGATTAACGCTTATGCTTTTCTATTTCTACTCCCAATAAGATGGGATGAGAATTCTGTTTTTGTTCTGGAGTATTCTGAGAACAGAATCGAATTTGGGAACAATAATTATTCTTAAAATGTTTCTATAATTTCTCAGATTAAAAACAAAAAAAAGTGTCTAGTTGCAACTAAGCTTGGATCGTTTTTATATACATATACATATATGTGTGTGCGCGCGCGCGTGTAATAGAGAAAGAGAAGAAAGAGAGAAGAAGATCAAGATGTGTGGTGCTGGTAGTGGTTTTCAATATTTACCCTTATGAAATAGATTAGGAATAGTTTTGTGGGAATCAATAGGAACCAACATTTTTTGTTGCTCAAATTCTCAAGAAATTCTGGAATTACTCCCAAAATTTTGAGAATATTTGGAAACAAAAATATGTTTACAAAACACATTTCTGTACATTAATCCTAAATTTCTGGGAGCAGAACAGAAATTATGGAGCGGAAACACTAAATAAACAGGGCATAACTGATTAAATTTTAAACTAATAACCAAGAACCCAATAACACATGATTCTAAGAATGCATTCTACCTAGTGTAGAGTAGCGCATCGCGCGTCTGCGTGTGAGAGAGTATAAAAAGGAATCCCACTTAAACAATCAGCAGTCTATTCAAGTACAAACAAAATTAATTTTGCTTTTTTAATTTTTGTTTTCAATAAACAATAAACAAGGGAGCCGGCAAAACAAAGGATAAGTGAAACTGAAACAGCTAAGGTAGTGTTTGGTTGCAAGGAATTGGATGAGAAAATAAGAACACCACTTTTAAAATGCTTACCTGTTGATATGCATGGAAGCTAAGCGCAGCAAGGAGGGATCTAGTGCAGACCTGTCTCACATTTAATCCCTGTTTGGAAAACAAATAAGTGGAAAAACAGGGGGAAAAAAAACCCTTCTTTTGTAGAACCAGATAAATAAATAAAATGTAAAAGTTCCTGCTAACAGGATTTACTCACAGCAGCTTGCAGGTAAGAAGGGGTGAACTTGACGCCTTCCATGAAAATAGTGACAGGCGCCAGTAAGAAAAAGGACATGATTGTAATAATTGAGAATAGAGTGATGTTGTCCAAAGATTCCTGTATAAGAACAACCTCTTTATTAGGCGCCAAACCAATAGAAAGGAAACTATATATAAAAAAACTATATGTTTGTCAGGGCCAGCCCTGGGGCTAGGCACCAATGCAGGTCACCTAAAGGACCCCTTCGAATCGAACCCTATATATATCTATATTTGTATTAATATAATACTATATTAAAAAAACTCAATCCTATTTTAACTTTTTCTTTTTCAAATGATATATTGGTTTTATGAAAAAATTATGAGTATACAAAATATTCTTTAAATATTAAGAGGTCCGATTTCCAAAATTTGCCTAGGGCCACAGATTTTCTCGGGGCAGGCCCTGGTGTGTCAATTTGACACACACACACACTCTACTTATGTATCTTTTGTTTGACTTTGAAGAGATAGATGTTAAAGAAGTTCATTTGAAATGATACCATAATGTGTCAAAATAACCGAACTTGCCAAAATATATAAAAATTTTAAAAAAAAAAAAAAAAAAAAAGGCAATAAAGAAGCCATTATGGGTTTTTCAAAACAAGATTTTTTTTTCAACAAAATATTAAAAAAACGACAACCTATTCATCAACAGATAGATAATGAACATATAACACTAGAAAAGATAAAATGATACCTCTTTCTTAACCATGAACTTCTTGCTGAGAACATTTCTAGATTGATTGGTCAAATTAGAAGCCATTGCACTCCAAAACCCGGCCCTGTTTAAAAAAATCAAGACGAGATTGCATATAAACATAAGATTGACAACTTCCATAACTGATTTTTCATTTTAAAAGTAAACAGAATCAAAACAAAGAACTGAGCCTAGTTAAGAGAGAAGGAAGAGGAACGGAAGAAAGTGTTAAAGAAGACATATGCATACTTACCAATTGAAAGAGGCCTCAGTCATTGATGCCAATGCTACTCCTCCAACAATTGGCAAAAGGGAAGAGACCACCCACAAAGTAGGGAACTGTTTGAGTAGGATGATTAGAAAGATGTCATCGAGTTATTAAACAGAGAGTGAGCAACATTTTTTAAATACTTCTTACAATGAAAAAAGTTTATTTGTACAAAGAAATACTTTTACATGAAAGCAAAGGTAAAAATAAAAAGTGCGTTTGATAACCTATAGATGATATCTCTCAATGCAGGAAAAAATTCAAATATGGTTGAGAAAATTTGAATGGATAGGTACTACTCCATTGCTCTTAATATAAAATCAAAGAAACAAAAACAAACACATTTTTTACTTTACAAAAAAGGTAAACATCATGCTTTTACGTTATATTTTTATTTTTAAAAGTAGTTATTTTAAGTCCAAAACAAATGCCACTTTAAAAATTCAGTACCTTTTTTTGCTTTTAAGCAAAAAAGAACTTAAAAATAGCACTAACATGTCATTATTTATTCCATATGTGTTTTTCAGTGGCAACCATCACCCATCGCATCGGCAAAGAGGCACTTGCAAAAAGACATGAGAAAGTAGTTGCTGGTATAGATTGACAATAAAAATGCCTGCAACACTACATAAAATAGTCTCCAACAGGCATATCCAAATAATGAGCCCAAAAGCTAAAACAAAAAAGCGAAAGCATTATCAGCACGCACCTCCCCTAGAAACATAGCAGAGAGGACAACGGAGAAGAATGGCTCCATAGCTTTGATTGTGTGTGTAAATGAAACAGCAACTTTACCGAGACTCATATTAGTGAAAAGGTTTCCCAAAGTGTGAACCACAGCCAGGGGAAGGATAGCTGCGAGCTGCCAAGCAATTCATCATAACCAACGTCAATATGAGAAAATCAGTAATTTTAAACACATGGATTAACCGTTCAATCGCACGCTAAAATACCTGTGAGCCACTTATTTTAGGCCGTTTGTAGAGATTGAAGATCCACATAAAGCTAACGAGTACAGTCCCCACAGCAAACTGAATCAGGGTAATGGTAACTGGATATGGGAAAACTTTCAGTACCTGTGAAGAGTACGCATAATTAATACTCAGTGAGTCAATGTGCAACGTTAAATAATATTTCCCTTGTGAAGTAAATTAGCAGATATATCTTTGGTAAGCCAATTTCCACAAATGCTGACAGTGATGCGCAAAAATCCAATTCATACAAGCTATATTCTTGCTTTATCTTGTACAAAATGGAATCATCAAACCTTTCCCTAATAAGGTCCAAGAATTAACAGGCTATATTCTTGATTTATCTTGTACGTGATGGAATTGTGATACCTTTTCCTAATAAGGTCCAAGAATTAACCTTCAAAACAAAACTAGCAGCAATAAAAATCTTAGAAAATCTGAGGCGCTTAGCTTGATGAAAAATTCAAACCAATACCTATTAATTAAAATACACTGCATCCCAGCTGTTTGATCAAACAAATTTTGCTACCACAGTTTGAAAATTTTTGCTACCAAATTTAGCTTCTTGCTTTTTCCAGCTTTTTCCAGATGGAATTGAAGTATTTCACTCCCACAATCATTCAATGAAAAACAATTCGGCATTTCACAGATTTTGATTTCAAAATCTACAGAAGCTAAATTTAATATTTCTTCACTTTCCACAAAGTAAATAATCAAAAACAAAACGTGGAAGTTGACCAAATTTGAATTCATTTGCCAGCCATTCATCTTCTCTACCCGTCAATAAAAATTTCCAGAAACCCGATGTTCAAACGTGCATCATGTATGAGCATGTACATATAAGTACGTATAACATGTTTAGTACCATAAATTCAATACATGAATGCGTATGCGTGTGTATATACCTATATGCATGTTCACACAAAGAGCCATAAACGAGTAAACAGATCTGAGCTCAGATCGAAACAAATTGAGAGAAAACACCTCTCGGCGAAACAAATCGAAGTTCAACTAATATGAAACTCAAAGAATCTCGATAAACATTAACCTGCTTGTTGTAGATATTGAAGTAAATGTTGAAAAGGTACCAAAGGCCAAACAGCGATCCAAGCACCACAGTGTCAGTCATTGCTTTCGACTTGGGAGCCTCCCCGGCGCTCTCGGGCACCGAAGTCGCCCTAACCTCAACCCCGTTCGATTCACGCTCTGGCACAGGCGAAGGATTCGAAATCCATCCATCGCTCAACCTGGACCCCGACGACGACGACGACGAAGAAGAAGAACAGCAATAGATTGAAGGCAGCCGACGAGTCGATGAAACCGAGGTGCCGCCGAGGGAGGGCGGAGATATCGATATAGGATTGAATCTATAGAGAGAGCAGAGATTTGAAGGTTTTCGAGGCTTCGGAAGCGAAATCGAAGGCGAGAACGAAATTGCCGAGCTCTGCATTTTCGCAGAGTTTGGATCACAGAAGAGAGAGAGGGAGAGAGAAGGGGGTGGAAAATGTTGGAAGCTCCGTCGAAGAGCGGAGAGAGAGAGAGGCGTTTAACAGTCGTAATGCAGCCAAATGACAGCGAGAGGGGGGATACAAAGGGGAGGGGGAGGAAGGATATTCTCGGAATTTAACAAGGAAAATATTTTGAAACTCACCAATTTTGTTTTTATTAAGGGAAAATTATTATTTTTTTCTTTAAATATAGGAAAGACATATGTTTTTGTGTACCCTGAGTATATATGCTTCATCTCTAAAGTTTCACGTTTATTTTAATTTTATAAAATTAAAAAAATTATTAATAAATTTGGACAAAAAATTATTATTATCAACAAATGATTTTTTAATAAAGATATTTTTGTCATTTTACTATTAAATGTTATTTCTAGACAACGATTCAGATTTTTCTTTCTTATTTTTTAGAATAATCGATATTTGAAAAATATAAAAAAAAAATATCATAGATTTAGTGGAGTAATAAAATGACAAAAAAATCCTTATTAAATGATCATCGTGTTAAACACAACTCATTTTTCATCTAAAATCATTAACGTTTTTTTTTTTTTACGATTGAAACAAATGTAAAACATGAGTGAATAAATGTATAATTTGATAAATCTCAAAATCCACATAAACACCTATCCATACTCCCATACTCTAGGGATCATCGTGCTCCCTCAATTTATTTTTTATTTTGGGGATCCCCATTTATATAAATAATTTAATTTTTTTTTAATCCCAATTTTGTAATTCAATGTTCATCTAATTCACTTATAAAATATCTTCTTTAAGAACTTCAATACTACTATCATAAAAATTATTATATTTTTTTACATGTAAATGTTACATTTGCTTTTATGTGGTACAATAGTTTTGAATTTCTGAAAAAATTATTATAAAATATGCATTACATGTGCTAAAATTTTAAATTTATGGAGTGTTCGCCAAAAAGAATAAATTTCTCAAATATGTACATATCATTAGCTTACAATTTAATTTCTAATATATTCTATTAAATAATTGTTAGTTATACTTTTGACCCTAGATATTTTATAATTTTAACCTATTATACACAAATATCTTCACTTGTCACTAAGTAAGACAAAAAAAAATCAATTTTTATTTTTTATGTTCAATTATAAATCATTTATTATTTAAATCTCTCAAAATTATCAAAATTCAAATGATATAAATATTTTTATTTATTAAGAAATATATTTATTTCAAATACATTGTATATGATAGGCCAAATCCAAGACTTATAGTCTAGCGGTTATCTAGTGTGACTCATTTGGAAAGTTTAATAGTAAAAAAAAAACTCATCCAACCATTTGTACCGAAATATATATATGAGAGGTCATATTAGAATTTATTTATTTTTTTTTTTTTTTTGGGGGGGGGGGGGGGGGGGGTTTGGTTTTGGGTGTTAGGGGGTGAGGGGATTATGTGGGGGTTTATTTGATATTTTAGATAAAATTGGGTGTTAGTGGGTAGGTGGGAAGAGGGAAAAGAGAAGTTGAGTACTGAGTTGGCCATGGCATTGGCAATGGGGTCCAAATTTGGTAATGACTAATGACCACCTACTTTCTCACCAACCCGTAATGGATTTAGCCGTAATTTTGTGCTGGGAACAAAGGGTAGAAATGGGATTTGCGAATATCAATACATCCTCTCGCCTTCCATATAGGGAAAATTGTACTTTTGATCCTTGATGTTTGGGGTGAGTGTTTAGTTGGTCCCTGTAGTCTGAAAAATATCACATTTAACCCGAAGATTTGGGCTTGATGTTAATTTAACCTAATTATTAATGGCTTGCTAAAATTTGGACAAGAATGATGAGAAACTGGAGATTTAAGATACCAATCACGTCACTAGTGAAACTGACAACCGACTAAAACTGTTGTCAGTGCTACAAACGAGAGGAACAAAATTTATTTATTTTTAGATAAGGAAAAAGAAAGGAAAATAACAATTTGTATTTTGTACCACTAAATTTAAGTGTCTAAATTGTTTGAGAACTCATAAGAGTAAATGTAGACAAAAGTAATTTGTCGAACTACTATAAAATTATTGTGTCAATATCTCTATTAGTGCTCTATTTATGATTGTGTTTGTGCGTGGCTTGCTTCAAAAAAGTTCTGTAAAAATGGTAAAATCAGATACAGTTTAACCTTTTAGATTAATTTTTAAGCTATTAAATTCATCCCATCTTAAGTAATCAGTTGAGCTAACAAGAAAAATTATTCAATCTTCAATTGCTTCGAACGAATAAATATTTCACGTCTGTTTTGTTGAAAAATTGTTCCCATCTAAAGAAAAAATTTCTACACTTTGCATTTTTTTTTCGAAATTTGGATTTTCATCAACCTTCAATCTTCATCAGTGGCAAGCAGTGCTTCAATCTTTAACAATGACAAAATTCCGCGAAGAGATTGAACATAGAACCAGAGGGAAGAGATATAGCTAGAGAAAGTAACAATTTGCAAAAATCTAACAAAAATCGTCATTGATCAACATATCACAAAACAAAGAGAGATAGTTCTTTAAAATCGCAAAACAAATGAAAATTTAACAAAACCTAATCAAATCTAAAACATAAATAACTCCCTCTTAGAAACCCATCTTGATTTTGAAAGAAATTCCCAAAATTCGGCGTCACGAAGATGCTGCGAAGACGATATGACGAATCAAGATCTATGATTGAATCGTATCAATCCAGTGTAGCAACGAAACCAAAGAACCAAGATATGGATCTTGCGAATCCGACTACGCTACGACGTTACAAAAGAAATGACGATGAAGCAACAATGACGACGAGTCTAGATCTACGATGGAATTAAATGACTTGTAGATATGGCAAAGGTTCGATTTTGGGCCAGTTTCTCTAGAAATCAAAACCCTTAGGCGTGTACCAAAGCAAAATCCATCAGTGGCAAGCAATGCTTCAATCTTTAACAATGACAATTCCGCGAAGAGATTGAACAAAGAACCATAGGGAAGAGATATAGCTAGAGAAAGCAACAATTTCAAAAAATCTAACCAAAATTGCCATTGATGAACATATCATGTGTGTGTGAGAGAGAGAGAGAGAGAGAGAATTTTTTAAAATGGCAAACAAAATCAATATTTAACAAAACCTAATCAAATCTAAAACATAAAATAACTCCCGCTTGGAAACCCATCTTGATTTAGAAAGAAACTCTCAAAATCTGACGTTGTGAAGGCGATGCGATAAATCAAGAACTATGATTGAATCGCATCAATCTGGTGGCACAACGAAACCAAAGAACCAAGATATGGATCTTGCAAATCCGATGACACTACGACGTTGCAAAAGAAATAACAATGAAGCAACGATGACCACGAGTCTAGATCTACGATGGAATTACCGATGACGCTGCAAATCACGAACAATGAAATGACCTGTAGAGATGGCAACGGTTTGATTTTGGGCCAGTTTCACTAGAAACCAAAACCCTTGGGCATGTACCGAACCCAAAATCGTTGTTTTAAAAAAACAGTTGCAAAATTGAACCGTTTAATTTTAGAGCAAATTAAATTTTAAATCCTCTAACTATTGACAAATTTCTAAATAGTTTTCCTAAGTTTTTGCGTTTCATTTTAAATCCTTTACGTATGAGCACGGTTTTAAAAGATCATTCTATTAGATTTTTCATCCAAACTAACAGAATAAAGGGATAAAATAGTAATTTTCTATTTTTTTCATTTTTCAATCATTTTTCTCTTTCGCTTTCTTTTTTTCTTTTTCTTTCTTCCCCCATCTTCACCAGCGTTGAACTTCTCTCTCTCTCTCCTCTTCACCAAATCTTTTCTTCTCTCTCTCCACCACCTTCTTCCGTCGCCACCACAAAATTACAGGGGGTGAACACCCCCCCCCTTTATAGGGATGAACACCCAACCGTGGGTGTTCACCCCCTGTAACTTTGTGGTGGCGGCAGCAATTTTGTTGTGGCGACAGAAGAAGGTGGTGGAGAGAGAGGGAAATATTTGGCAAAGAGGGAAGAGAGAGAGCGCTTCATCGATGGTGAAGATGGAGGAAAAAAGAAAAAATAATGATTAAAAAATAAAAAAATAAAAAATTAGTATTTCGTCCCTTCATTCTGTTAGTTTGGATGAAAAATTTAACATGATTTTTTAAAACTGTGTTCATACGTAGATGGTTTAAAATGAAACGCAAAAACTTAAGAGGACTACTTAGAAATCTGTCAATAGTTAGAGGATTTAAAATATAATTTGACCTTAATTTTATGCAAAACCAAACCCAAAACAATGAAATCATTAAAGCTTTTTAATTTTTATATAAAACCAAATTTGAAACTGTAAAATCGCAAATCGTTGTTTTTTATATATATAAACGAATTAACCCATCAACCCTATAACATACACACACACACACACTAACACTGATGGTCAAAATGTAAATAAATAAAAAAGTGAGGGTAATATATATAATAAAAAAAATATCTAAATACCGTTTACGTGGTTCGATTTAACAGTTACTATCCCAACACCGAAACTAAAATCGTTTCAGTTTTCAATTCCGAAACCAAAACTGTAGTCAAAACCATATAAGATTTCAAAACCAAAATGTTCAGTTTGGTTTGATTCAGTTACCCGTCAATCCGAGTTGAATTGTCATCCCTAATGACTTGGAGATGGTTGATGATGATGGCGGGGCCTCAGGATTTGTCGGTGGTATCGTTGATGGTAGTTGGAGTGGGAAAAATACTCGGTGAAGTTAGAGTAAAAAAAATTACAAATTTATTCCTAATCCCGTCCAATTTGAATAGAAAATTTAATAAAATGATATTTTAAAATCACATTCATAATTATAAGACTAAAATTGAAACGCAATAAAATTATCGAGGGTGAATAACGCAAATTTGAGTTTTGCCAATTCAAAAATTACCGCTTCGTATAAAACGGCACGGAAACAATTTCTGTTGCAAACAATTCAATCCCTAACGATAACCGAGTCTTGGTGGGAAATATACAATCTCTCTCTCTCTCTCTCTCTCTCTGCGTGTGCTTCTATTGAGGTAAACGATCATTGATTTGCAGTCTCCTCCGTGTGAAGCTCTCCATATGTTCGATGAAATCTCCCCGAGAATCAATGAGGTGAACTTTTCCAACTAAATTCTAGCTACTGTTCAATTCCTGTCTTCGACAATCCAGACGATGGCGAGTCAATCAGAGAATTCGCATGAGTTGATCCGCCCCGAAAGCGCAAGCGTAGACAGAATTAGCGATTTCCCCGTACATCTTCTTGATAGAATCTTCTCCTTTCTTGAAATGCGCGAACTCATGAGAATTAGAATATTGTCTAGACGTTGGAGTAATATGGAGATTACCAGAATGACTCTTATTTTCGATCGATTCAGTAATGTGTCAACATTTCCTCACTGGATTAATGCGGCTCTCCGTCAAGCCAAAGAATTTTGTCTGAGTTACACCGGAGAGGAGGAGGATCTCACGTTGCCTGATCATCTAGTAACAGCTAGATGCTTTAAGAAGTTGGATTTATGGTTGGCCTTTCGATCCCTTATCCTTCCTAAATTTGATCAATTCTGCTGGCTCACGCATCTCCGACTTAAGGATGTTCATTTTCCGGACGAGGATTTAACCAATAATTTCTTCTCAAGATGTCATGTTCTTGAGTATCTGACTATCGATACATGCGAATTCAGTCATGGATCAGCTTTCTGTGTTATTTCGCCCCACCTTAAGAATTTAACCATTACCCACAAAACACTGTATAGGATACGCATATATGATATTGTAGACGATGAAATCTTGGATATCCCCCCAAATCAAATATCTATGAATTACTACGGTTTTGTTGTCAAAGATTACTCACTAGAGAAGCTATCGTCTTTGGTTGACATTTCCATGTTTCCATTTCTTGAAGTGGACGAAGAACATGAAAGTATTGGCCATGTTTTCCTTAAGTTTCTCCAAGTGCTTCAAAGGACATCAGTTTTGGAACTACACATAACAGCCCAAAGGGTATGCAACTAAGCTATTCATATACTTTCCTGATTTTATTCATTGTCATCATAACTTTTCTCTTATCACTCAAATGTTGTTTTTTCTATTGTACTTTCAGGCTCTCTGCAATGTTTTTAATGATGTAGAACGCTCGTGGATATCATTCCCAATGCTGAAGAAATTAAAGTTCGAGTTGGGAAATGATAAGCGCTTTCTGAAACTCCTGAGTCATTTGCTCAGGATCTCCCCAAATCTCGAGACTCTTACTTTAGCTATTCATAAGGTAAGAATCTTAGAGCCTGTTTATCTTTGTATTCATAATTTCCAAAAATAGTTTTTGAAAATCGTGCAAAATTTTTGGTTTAGTTATGAAAAAGTTATTAAAAAAGAATATTAATTTGTTGCATCGTTAGTACTCCTTGTATTTATACATTGACTAAGTTTAGTTACGATTGACATATGTAGAAGGAATGGGGAGAGGGATTTCATTTTATATATGTTAGTACTCCGGTGTTGGAATTTCGAATTAAGGAGGTTGAGTTGAGTAATTTCGAGGGACGTAGGAGCGAAATGGAAATAATTCGTTGCATTCTAGAGAGAGGACGCGCACTGGAGAAAATGATCATCAAGTTTGAAGAAGATACTAGAATTAATAGAGATTGGATTACTCAGGCAATAAGGAATATGCAAAAAGCATCGTCTCGTGTTGTATTGACAATTATTTAGTCGGTCAGAAGCAAAACATGTTTTTCTTTCTTTCTTTTTTTCCTTCCTTTTTTTGGTTTAATTGCTCATGAAATTGTGGTTTATTGTTTGTTTCTTGATTTGGTGTGGATATGAAATTGAAAGTTCTCTTTTCGGGTTAATTTTTTCTTGCTTTAATGGCTGATGAATTTGTGGTTTGTTGTTTGTTTCTTGATGATCTGGATTACAAATTACTCAAAATTTTTTTTTTTTGTCGTGCTTTGTTGACTGACTCACAAAATTTGTGGTTTATGGTTTGTTTTCTGTTTGGATTTATGTTTCTGTTCTACAATCCTTGGAGCATCAACAAAGAAACAACAATGAAAAATCTGTTTCTGAACAAAAAATGAGAACAAAAAGTTAAGATCATGTTATTTTCCTTGAGGTTAAGCTCTATTTTCCCATTTTCTCCCAAATTTCATCTGAAAAACAAGAGCATTGCTTTCTCAGACTTGTTTTCAATTTTTGTTACTCTAAATTATTAATCTGATTTACAGTATTGCTTCTAAATCTAAGTCCTGGAAGCTTTCTTTAGTTACAGTATTTTTCAGTCCTTTTTATTCCCGTTATTTTCTGTTCTACTTTTTTTTTTTCGTTCCAGATCTGTTTATCTTCTTTTTTTTTCAGTCCTTTTGTTTCTAACAGAAAAAAGAACAGAACAGAAAATAAACAAAAATAAAGAAAAAATAGAACAGATAAACAAAATAGAACAGAAATTTTAAAAAAAAAAATAAAATGAACAGAAATTAAGGGGAAAAACAGAACAAAAAAATAAATTTAAGTGGACTCCAGAGTCCAGAATTCAGAGCTAATGTGGAGTCCACAGTTTGTCCCATATGAATTGAATTTAAGTTTCTTTCAATTCATTTTCATGATAAGAATATATTGTGGAATAATGAAGCTACAGTTTAATTTTCTGTGACTCCTAGTAAACATGAATGGATTACTGAACGCATAGGGCAGTTAATTAAATTCACAGGGGAATTTTTCTGTTCTATTTTGTTCCAGATGGTACAGAATAGAAACAGAATCCGTGGGTGATTTGTTTCTGCTGTGTCAATTTTTCTGTTTCTCGTTGTTTTTTACTTCCCATAAATATGTCCCTCTCAGATTTATGTTTAAGTTTCAATAATATTAGGTGTTTAATTAATATTGTTGGATTATGGAGCAGATCGAATCAACCCATGGAACGTCCACATGGGCCTCAAGTTCTATGAATAGTCACCATATGAATGAGTGTGACTCTTGATCTCAAGAATCATGTTTATTCGATAGACATCCAATGAAACGAACACACCCTTTGGAATTCTCTCTGTAAATAGACATTGATATCTCTAAGATTTCTAATCTCTTCAAATTACAGAAAATTTAAGAGATCTTTGTTAGTAAGTGTGTGAATATTATCAGAAATACTCTAGTAGTATTTTTCTTACCGACAAAAGAAAAAATGAAAAACGAGTTGTAAATGGGTCTTCCGAATTCGAAATGTACGATTCCGTTTTAATGTTTCCGAATTAGTTTACAAATATATTATTTATATGCTATTTCATTTTGAATTGTAAATGGAAAGGTTGAAAAAAATGAGAAAAGGTCTTCCTTGTAAATGATATAAGAGACATTCCATGATTTGATAATCTATATTTAAGGTATGTTCCAGTAGTCTTGGATGGTGAGCTCCAGTGGGTGGTGGACGTATGTTTTGTTTATATTGTTCGTTTTGAAAACAAATTTTGAAGACTATTTTGTTTCTTCTAGTTGTATTGGTTATTGTCTTGTTTGATGTTGGTTGTATTTGATATTGTATATTTTAGGTGACAAGTATTTTGAGAATATTGTATAAATAAAGGGGATTATGTTAAAAAAAAAAATTGTATACTTAAATTCATTTTTCAACCACAACTAACACTATATAAACGTCATTTTAATGTTTATGTCGTTTCAGTTTCTTTTGTATTTCTAATGTTTTTGTTTCTGTATGCATATAAGTGCGATTTTTTTTCTTCTAATTAGGTGTTTGATGTTGGTTCCACTCTTTCAAGGAAATTTATTGATTATTAATTTAAATTATATTGATTTAACCTTAATTATTTTTTAAATTTTTAGCGACATTTAAATTTGCCGCTATACAAAAACTAAGGAGCCACTAAATCTTTTATATTTAGCTGTTAAATTTTAACGTCTAATAATAGATTAGTTGTTATATCTTATAGAGACTGCAGTATTAGCGACAATTATACGAATTACCGCTAAAAATTTTAGTGGGTAAAAAATGAGTTTTTAGCGGCTAACTAAATTATCGCTTGTTGGTGTCAAAATTGGTTCACACATCCAGTATGATCTAGACAGATGATGCATATAAATTTCTTGCTAAGGTGGAAAAGATGCACTGAGAAAACCAAGCTCCGAGCTTGGTGAACTTTTGACGCTTTGAGATTATAATTGCTCTCCGGGCTAAGCTCTTTTTTGGACTCTGAGCTGAACTCCAACTCCGTACTCTGAGCACCTACACAAAGACCCACCAAAGTTGTGCTTGATGAAGTCCCTTCGGCGTGAGAGTAAGTATCTGGAGGAGAAGGCTAAGAGTGCTCTTGAGTGAATAAAAAGCAATATCTATTGGTAGTAGATGCCTAGGAGTATATATAGGGAGTAGGGCTCACCTAGCGCCATCAAATTAGGGATTCCAGCTCAGTTAATTAATCTAATCAGACAGGTAGCCAATGAGCTTGCAGATAAGGGTCCTAAGTACCTAGATTGGGCTTTGGGCCCATTAGGAGAAGTCCATAGGCCAACTCAATTGAAATTGAGGCAAAGGGCCCGTTTTAAACCCTTCAGCCGAACAGAAGGTCAAGAGGGACGTTTAGACGGTTTTGGGGCCCCCTTAAGGCGATTAGCCGAGCAGAGGGTGCTCGGAGCCCTCTGTCTGGCATAGTTGTCGTCTGGGTGGTTCAAGGGCTATATTTTTTGTGACCAGCCGAGCAGAGGGTGCTTGGAGCCCGTTGCCTGGCTTGGTTGCCGTCTGGATGGTTCAAAGCATCCACATTTGGTAATCAGCCGAGCAAAGGGTACTCGAAGCCTGCTGTCCGGCACGCTTGTCGTCTGGACGATTCAAAGCCTCCACATTTGGTGATCAGCAGAGCAGAGAGTGCTCGAAGCCCGCTGCTCGGCAGAGAGTTCTTCTGGACGGTTTTGGGCTTCCCTTTCGTGATGAAACTGAGCAGGGGGTGCTCGGAGCTCGAAGCTCGGCTAAGGAGATCTTTTGAGTGGTCTTTGGCTTCCATATTTGGAGGTTTCCAAGTAGAGCGTGCTTGGAGCCTGAAGATCGCCCAAGGAGGTATTTTGAGCGGTCTTTGGCCTTCCCTTTTGTGATGATGCCGAGCATAGAGTGCTCGGAACCTGGAGCTCGGCCATGGGAGCCTCCTGGACGATTTTAGGCTTCTATGTTTGGAGGTTTCCGAGCAGAGGGTGTTTGGAATCCGGAGCTCGGCCAAGGAGGTCTTCTGAGCAGTCTTTGGCTTCTATATTTGGAGGGTGCCAAGTAGATGGTGCTCGGAACCCGGAGCTCGGTCAAGGGGCCCTTCTGAACGGTTTTAGACCTCCATATTTTGAGGTTGCCGAGCAAAGGGTGCTCGGAGCCTGAAGCTCGACCAAGGGGGCCTTCTGAACGGCTTTAGGCCTCCATATTTTGAGGTTGCCGAGCAGAAGGTGTTTAGAGCCTGGAGCTCGGTATTTTTCCCACACTTGAGATCTTGGTACCTTGAATTAATCATGAAGGAACCCCCCATGCATGTCTGGATTTGGACAGGTGGCTTGCCGACCAAATTTTCCTCCATCGTTGCTGAAACCCGTTTTTGTTGTAGTGTATGTTCCAAGTTTTTCGGAAACATAACTTAAAAGACAAAAAAACAAAAACAAAAACATTAATATCTCATAGTAGAATGTCGATCGATGTGATCTCCAGCCCAATTAACATTTGTGTAGGCATGTAAAATTGGAGATGATTGTTTTAAAGAAGTGAAGATCGTGGAAGAGTGTCCTATTGATGTATAGAAAAATCTACAGAATTTCTGACTAATGAACAATTTATAGTACGGATAAGAAGTGACTTACCTGATGATATGCATAAGAGATGTCTGAGCTTATCACTAAAAGGTATACAATATTATTTTTCATCCAAGTTAAGATCATAAATAAACAAAATAACTAATTCAAAGTAAGGGTTTATAGCGCTTTGCTCCCATATCTTTTTATCGTTAACCAGATACTTCTCTTGTCATTTTACAATTAACGGTCAACCCCTTGTAATTTTATTTTAGGCAAACAAATACTCCTGTCAATTTAAAGTTCCTGACACAACAATATTATTGACAATAAAACCCTCAAATTAGTTCTACTTCAATTAAATGACGTAAATACCCCTTCTTATTTAAGTAATTAGACATAAATACCCTTCTTGTTTTCTCTCATTTTTCCTGAACTCTCTCTCTCTCTATGTATATTTCACATAATCATGAGTCCAACTTACAAATGTAGAAACAATTTTCATGGGTTCATTTTCACTCTCTATCTAGACATTTATCTTCATAAACCCACACTCTAGTCTCTCTCTTGAGCTTTCTCTCTCTAACCCCCTCTCTACTATCTTCTTAGAGTTTTCTCTTTCTACTCTCTCTCCTCCTTTTCTCTAAACATCTCACACAATCATTACAAATGTGAAAAACATTTTCAGGAAATTGATTCATGTTTTTTTTTTTTTTACTCTCTCTAACGCCCTATCTTTACTCTCTTTCTCTAGAGCTATCTCTCTTTACTTCCCTTTTTCTCTACTTCGTCTCTCTAACCCAAAGGACTAAGGTCACCTTCCTCCTCCTCTTGGTCATGTGTTTCATCTTCAACAATTTCCTCATCTTCACCTTTCTTCTCTTGGTTATGCGTTTCACATTCAACAATTTTCTCATCTTCACCTTCCTCCTATTGGTCACCTTCAATAAAAATATAAATCAGTATAAATCCATAACTTACCAAACATATGAGTTAGTATAAACATATAAATCAATACAAATTGGCAAGTTTCTAATAGTCATTAAAAATAATGCAATTGTACAACCACGTTCTGAATGGCAAAGCTAGAGAGAGAAGCTCCCAAAACTAAGCTTAGCGAAATCTCTTCAGAGGAAGAAGATGGAATCAAACGCAGTAAAAAGAAGATAAAAAACAACCATGCAATCTCGGATTCCATCACTGAGATGGAGGAATTTGAGGAATCGGAGAAGGAAGAGGAAATGGATAATGTGGAGGAAGCAAGGGAGGTTAATGGGCTTCAGATGATGACAACCCTAATGAGGTCAATGGCTTCGATTATGCATATTCAGACGTCTTCTTCTATGCATAGCCAAGAGGAAACAACCATGCAAGATCAGGAAACTCCCATGCAACCACAGATGAAATCATTTAAAGATGCATTAAAGGGGAACAACGATATCCCAAAAAGAATCCTGGAAGAGGTTTACTTTGATGAAGAAGGAAAGAGTCCAACTGAGGAAGGAAATCCTTCGAAAGAAAATGATACTGCTCAAGGGGAAGGCATTCCGGAAGTAATTATTTTGGATACAATCATATCACAAATTAGGGAAAGATGGAAAGATACCCTTATCATCAGGCTTTTGGGTATAAAGTCCTTTGCAATAAAGCTAGGACTATATGGAAACTACAAGGTAATTTTGAACTCATTGATCTTAACTATGGATTTTACTTAGCAAAATTCGATCGTATCACAGATGCGCACAGAGTGCTCACTGAAGGTCCCTAGGTAATTTTGGACCACTACTTAACAGTTAGAAAATGGGAACCGGATTTTAGGCCGGAATTTGCGACGGACTCCTGTACGGCAATCTGGGTAAGGCCACCGAACATCCCGTTTGAATACTACGAACCCCATGTTCTCTACAACATAGGGAACAAGATTAGGGGGCTGATAAAGATTGACGGTAATACGGCGGCAACCTAGAGAGGTAAATTCGCGAGAATATGCATTGAAATCGTCCTCAACAAACCATTGGTTGCTCGATTCAGAATGAGGAGTATGGTTTTTAGAATTGAGTATGAAAGCCTTCATGGGCTTTGCTATAATTGTGGTAGAGTTAATCACAGAACAAAGATGTGCCCATATGGAAATACCCCGGTGGAGAAGAACAACATGTCACCGGAAAAAGCAGACAAAGGGTCGGAGAAGATGATCGGAGAAAAAATCGGCATTCCAACGGTCGAGAACACTGGGCTCGAGACTAAGTCCAATCAGGAAGTCAGTTCCCTAGTTCCAGCTATGACTTCAGGGTCTGACGAACCTGTGTCGGTTGATGATGGGGATGATGGTTATGGGCCTTGGCTTGTGGTTAAAAAACAAAGGAGATTTGGGAAGCCCAAAGCTAAAAAGGACTTCCAGGGTTCTTCTAAGGGGTCCAATAGTAGTGGAATGGCTTACAAAGAAAAAGGGGAGCAAGAGAAGGCTAAGCAAGCCCATGAGAACAAGACCATAAAGAATGGGCTCAAAGAGGATTTTAAGCTAAGGGAGATGGGTAAAATGAATCAAGCCCAAGGAAGTAAAGATATAATCAGCAACTCTAACCAGAGTAGTTGGATTCAGAAATCATCTGGTTCTAGAAAGGCCGCATACAGGGAGGAATCCCATCTCCTGGGGAAAGAGGGCGCCCATGGGGCTCGAGGAAAGGAGACGTTATCCTTTCCCAAGGTCACACCGAATAATCCAGTTGGGCATAGGGAAGGCACGGAGGCGATGGGGGCGGCGGAGCAATGTCCGCCCAACTCCTCTGCTGGTACTGTTGACCTGCTCCCTAACCCTCATAATAACCTGCCCTCTTTGTCAAATCACTCCAAAACCATTTCTCACTCAGGACCCATCTCAACAACTCCTCTATCCCAACCTCTGGAGCCCCCAGACGATCGTTTAAACCTCAGGCCGAAGTATGGAAGAGATTCAAACAAGTCTCCTCCAATACTCGCCTCTTTCACTGCTCATGGAGCAAGTGGCGAATATGACGCAACGTGTAGAAGTGAGCTGGATGATGGACGAGGCAAGACTAACCATGGAAATCATAGAGAGGCAAGTTCCAGAAACATTTTCTATGAAACTGGTGTTGGAAAACGTAAAAGCATGGGATGTGCTGGTGATGAGGTGCCAGAGAGTTCTGAAGCTCAGTGAGCAGGAGTCCCTCTCTTACCTTCCTATTAATTTTAATTTTTCCATGCAGATTCTAGCTTGGAATTGCTGTGGTGCCGGAAACGGCCAGTTCCGAAATGCATTTCGGGACATCCGTGTTTCCAAAAAACTTGATGTTGTTATTTTGTTGGAGACCAAGGTAGAGTTTGAGAAAACGGAAAGTTTTTTTGCTACTCTGGGGCTAAAAGCTGTTACTCGTATTGACCCTATTGGTTGGTCTGAAGAGATATAGTTGTTGTGGAACCCTGATAATGTCTCGGTCAGCTAGATCCATGTAACCAACCAGGTAATTCACGCTAAAGTTACCAAAGTGGGTTTTGATGATTGGGTGTTGTCTGCTGTCTATGAGAACCCAAACCCCAGTAGGAGAAGAGAGCTATGGGAGGAGATGAAAAGCTTCTCCCAGACCAATGACTCTCCCTGGTTGGCGGTGGGGGACTTCAACGACATCAGCTCCCAGTCTAAGAAATTCGAAATTGCTAGTTATCAGGACATTCGACGCATCAACACTTTCAATGCCAATTTTACTCCATGTGGTCTGAATGATTTGGGCGCTAGCGGACCTGCTACTACTTGGTCTGGAATGTCACAAAATGGGATTCGGATAAACAAAAGATTGGGCCGTGCCTTGGCGAATGCTAACTGGTGCGATTCTTTTCCTGACGCTAGGGTGGAAAACTTCCCACGTACGTATTCAAACCATTCTCCTCTACTTATTCATGTTCTTGGTATTAACTGGAATAACTCCTCCCGTCCCTTTAGATTTGAAGTTATGTGGCTTGAACACCCCAGCTTCAAATCCTTCCTGAAAGATAATTGGACCAATGTTAACATGGATTTGGGAAGTAACTTAGATAAATTCAGGAAGAAAGTCATTAAATGGAACAAAAATGTTTTTGGTAATATTTTCAAAATCAAAAAACACCTCTTGGCTAGAATCTTGGGGATTCAAAAGTTTCAGGATTCCAAGTATTCCAGCTGGTTAGATGCTTTGGAGAAGGACCTTAAAAATGAATATGCTGAAATTTTGAGAAAAGAGGAAATTTTCTGGCATAAAAAATCTAGAATAAATTGGCTTTCTGCTGGGGATAAGAACACCAAATTCTTCCATGCCGTCACAAATCATAGGCGTAGGAAGAATAGAGTGTCAATGATTAGAAATAGTAATAATGAATTGCTGGATAGTCAGGAGGACATCAAGAATCATGTCAGGGGCTTTTTCTCTAAGCTTTTCTGTGAAGATCCCCCTGTTCAATCTTGCCCTTCTCTTGACAATCAATCTTGCATCAACCCTATTCAGCCTTGTGATCATCCCTTCCTTTGCTCGGTGCCAAAGGATGGAGAAATTAAAATTAATTTGTCCAATATGGGGGACTTAAAAGCCCTAGGACCTGATGGCTATTAAGCTATTTTCTATAAAAGGAATTGGGATAAGGTGGGAAAAACCCTATGTGATTTTGTCAAACCTTGCTTTAATGATAGGGACATCCCTCCTAAGATGAATGAGACACTTATCGTTCTCATCCCTAAAGTTGATATACTGGAAAAAATTAATCAGTTTCGCCCGATTAGCTTGTGTAATGTGCCTTATGAATTGGTTACGAAAATTTTGGTTTCTAGACTTAGACCTCTTTTGACTAAGGTTATCGGCCCCTTTCAAAGCAGTTTCATCCCGGGTAGACAAACTACAGACAATATCATTATTGCCCAGGAGACGCTCCACAAACTTAAGAAATCTAAAAGTAGGAAAGGGGGGATGATTATAAAGATTGACCTAGAGAAAGCCTATGATAAATTAAGTTGGGATTTTCTTGAGAATACACTGGTTTTTTTCAATTTTCCGCCTAACTGGATTAATCTTGTTATGAACTGTGTTAGGAAAGCCACTGCGAGAATTCTTTGGAATGGGGAACTCCTTGAGGGGTTCTCTTTCAAACAAGGCTTTCGTCAAGGGGACCCCCTCTCCTCTTATCTGTTTGTTTTATGTATGGAAAGACTGTTTCTCTTGATTTCTGAAGAAGTTTCTAAAAAGAAGTGGAGGGGCCTGAAAGTGTCTAAAAATGGGTCTGTCTTATCCCATCTTCTTTTTGCTGATGATATTTTATTATTTGCTAAAGCTGACAAAGAATCTTGCAGGTCCATTCAGCATACCCTTGCGGTTTTTTCTGTTGCTTCGGGTCTAACCATCAAATTTGAGAAATCAAAATTGTATGTTGCACCAAAAGTTAATAACTTAATTGCTTGGGATATTAGTAAAAATCTAAACATTCGGTTATGCAAGGACTTGGAGATTTATTTAGGAACCCCTCTCATCCTTGACAGATTCAATGGGAGTCAGTTTAACACTATCCTGGAAAAAATGCATAAAAGACTCTCAAATTGGAAAGCTGGGAATTTATCTATAGCAGGTCGTACTATTCTGGTTAAGTCTGTGCTAACATCTATACCGTTATATCATATGCAAACCATTCCCCTTCCCCTTAAATTTTGTGACAAGATTGATAAATTGGTCAGAAGCTTTCTTTGGGGAAATTCGAATGATTGCAGGAAATATCACCTTGTCGACTGGGATAAGGTATGTGCTCCTACTAGCATGGGAGGCCTAAACATCAGAAAGGCCAGGGTTATTAATGCTGCTTTCATGGCTAAACTCGCTTGGAAAATTACTTCAAAAAGTAAACATCTTTTGTGGGTGGATGTGTTTATGAACAAGTATAACATTGACAGAAATCCAAAAAATTGGAAGAAACACAGTAGAGGCTCCCATATCTGGAGGGGCATATTCCATTCCCGTACCACCATTGCCAAAGGTATTAAATGGAAAATTGGGAACGGTGTGAATGTCAACCTCTAGACTGATTGGTGGTGTGG
This sequence comes from Eucommia ulmoides, assembly GCA_016647705.1. NCBI lineage: Eukaryota > Viridiplantae > Streptophyta > Magnoliopsida > Garryales > Eucommiaceae > Eucommia > Eucommia ulmoides. The sequence goes on along the minus strand of CM028334.1, from coordinate 5,986,886 downwards.
AAATGGTCCCCTAGGTAATGATGAACTCCAACAAAGGTTTGATCTTAAAGTCGCTGATATTCTGGATGATTCAGGTAGTTGGTTTCTTCTGCCAATCATCCATCTTATCTCGGATGATCAAACTAACGACATTCTGAGTTCTGAGCCCCCAAATTTTTTGGAAGAAGATGTTGCCATCTGGCTTCCGAAAAATTCGGATAAATTCACAATTAAATCTGCTTATTATTTAATTGCGAAATTTAACGCTTCCAATTCCATTGTTAATTGGGATTGGATTTGGAAGCTAAAAATTCCGCAATCAATGAAATTCTTTTTGTGAAATTTTTTTCATAAGCAACCACTGACTAATGAGATGAGAACTAAATAGTCAATGGATATGTCGGCTATATGCAAGAGGTGCAACGGAGCTATAGAATCCATTGATCATGCCCTTAAAAAATTCCCTAAGGCATGGTCAATATGGACCATGTTCCTCGATAGAAATATCCTATGGCGTGAGCATGGTATGAGTATCCAAAACTGGATATCTAAACATATTAAAGGAAGATCCATCAATCCCTCAAAGTTTTATTTGTTTGTGGCCATCATTTGGGAAATCTGGAAACACCGTAACAAAGAGGTCATCAAAGGAATTCATCTAGAATCCTTCGTGGTCGCCTTCAAAATTAACCGTAGTGCGCGAGAAATGTTGGAAGCGTTCCATCCTCCTGAATCCCATAATGGAAATATCATTCTATCAGGTACTAAATGGATTCCTCCTATTACAGGTTATTTCAAACTTAATTCAAATGGGAGTACACACGGTAACCCGGGGAGAGGTGGCTTCGGAGGACTGATTAGGAACATGGAAGGAGTGTGGATGATAGGCTACTTCGGACATCTTAATTCTTGTACGAGCTTGGAGGCGGAGATAAAAGAAATACATGCGTGGCTCTGCCTGGTGATTTCTAGAGGATTCACGAGAGTGATTGTCGAATCAGATTCCCAGGAAGCCATCGACCTGATCAAGGGAGATTGTCCAGATACACACTTCTTAAGAAGATGGATTATGGAATGCAAATCCATAGCCGAGAGTCGTGATGTTGATCTCCGAGCTATCAAAAGAGAGAGCAATTGTTGCGCGGATTTTCTAGCTTGGATGGGGGCTAGTAATAGATCAGATATGCATTATCTTGAAGAACCTCCGGAGGGTATTGAGGGTTTACTGTTAGCTGACATGGACGCGAAAGGCTCCTTGTCTAGTCGCTAGTTTCTGTGCTGTATCTTTTCTACCAAAAATAAAATAAAATAATTCAATTGTGTTATATTTGTTGCTATTCATGACTATATTCAATACTTTACAAAATTATCAAAATTCAGCAGTAATTAGATTTGCTACATAATAATTATGTCAATCAAATTTAGCAAAATAGAAAAAAGAACAAACAAGGGAACATCAATTTATGGGTAAGTACAAAAATTTACCATTATTTGACGAAAAATCTTCTGGAAAAAGCAAAAGAGGAATTAATGGTGTGTTGAAAGATGCAAGCAAAACAGAAAATCCACCATGAAAAGGAGTTTCCTATATTGCACCATCATTTTCACCATCTTCATTAATATGAACACATAAATCAATATAAACTAGAAGATGAGGGCCAAACTACAAAAATAAATAAATAATTGAATACAAGAGAAAAGAAACAATGACCTGTAGCGATTTGGGCACTTGGAGAAATACTGAATTAGGAACTTGGTTCATCCTCGTTTGATGCACCAATCACTAGTTCAACACCAATCGTTGGTTCCTCGTTTGATGCACCAACCACTGGTTCGACACCAACCTCATTCTCTCCTATATCTTTCTCGTTCAGTGTACCAACCACTGGTTCAACATCTACAATATTTGATTAGTTTGTTTTTTTTTTATATAGAAAAAAATCTCTTATTAATTGAATAATCAATAACAAAAGAAAGAGGATGAGGTATTCTCAATAGTACATAAACAAAAGCACAAAACTAAATACATGACAGGACACTAAGGAAAACTCTACATATCAATTACATCGTTCGAAAACCAATCCAATACCTAGAATCTTCAACACAAAGATTCAAAGAAAAGGGCTCAAGAATAGAAAACAGATTATTCAAATCTTTTACTTCCCTATCATTCAAAATTCTCCGACACTTGCTCAAACTTGGATTTAAGATCCTCGAGTCTAATTTGAGTCCCCTTCCCCTTTGCCTTTTCAGTTTCATTTCCCTTTCTAGTAAGAATATCTTCCAACATCTCAAGGCCAAGATAGGTGGGAATTACTCGCTTAACGTCAGCATCCTCTAGCCTAAAGACAACTTCACCATCAATGGAAAGACCGGTGGTATAGTAGATGTCTTGAAGGCCAAAACGAATTCTTTTTTGGCCAAGCACAAAATAGAATTCTGCTGGGTCATAACAATTCAAAAAGGCTTATAATAAGCTCCTCGGTTGCCTAAGTACCTTAGAAATCCCCAAGAAGTCCTTGATTTGGAGAAACCGCTTGAAACAAGTTTGTTCCACCAAAGCTTGAACTTGGGGATCGACATTCCACGTCAAGATCGCGTTTAAGTGTTGTCCGACTCTCTTGTCATTTTATATTACATCAATATTCTTTTGTTTTCTAAGCAGCCAAACACAAAATAGAAAGGAGTGAGAAATTTTGAAATGTACTCTAATCTTGTTCATCTTCACCAAAACAAATCAAAGCTAAAAATATGAAAACAAAAACAATCTTGTTCATAGAGAAAACGAATCTTGTTCCTCAACCAGCAAATGAAATGTGAAACATTCATATTCCAGGTCGAAAATCAAGTAATGGTTTAAATCAGAATTGAACGGAAACTACGTTCAATCCAATAATCAAAAATCAAGTACCAACATTCAATCTAGCAATCGAAAACTAAGTAATGGTCTAAATCAGGATTCAATGAACAATAAATAAAAAAAAAAAGTAATAAAAAAAAAACCCCTAACCTTCAATTTCTGAGAGAGAAGATGAATAACCCTAGAACTTTCATAAATTAAGTTCTATAAATAGTTACATATTAATTATAATTACAGAAATGTTGCCACCCAACAAAAATATTTGTATATGTCATTGTCCTTCCCTGCTTCCGGTCAACTTGCCAATATTAACAAGCAAAATACACAAAATAAAATCCTTAATCAATTAACTTAATATATGGAAATAAAACAACTAAAAAAAAAAAAAAACTAATAGCAATTTCAATGTTGCTAACATATTTTTCAGTTTGGTAATTTTTTCAAGAAGTAAGAAATGGTCATCAGCTACACTTTGGCCCTCTAGGATACTTGAAGAAGCCTCTCCCATGTCATTGTCAATGGCCTTCCAATATCCGTTGTCACTGGTCTTTCTCTTGCGATCAACCTTATCCCAATCAATCTTATCCCACCAACAAATTTTTTTATTATTGCACGTGTCATCACCACATTTAGGTTGTGTTTGGGTAGAGGATTTGTAGGAGAAATTTCATTTGGAGAGAGGATTTTGAAATTCTCTTTTGACAAATCTCTTGTTTGGATTTAAGAGGGAAGGATTTGTGAAATCCTTTTATGGGTGAAAGGAAGGATTTGGAAATACTTTTGAAGGGGTTGTCATTTGCCAATTCCATCCAAGAGAGGATTTCACGATTTCTCCATTGCGATTGACTTGAGCGCTCATCTCCTTTTTCTCGTCACGACGATCGACGAGCCCTCATTCCCTTCGCGACGACCGACGACAACGAACTCCTTCAATGCAGTAGTTCTTGAGACGACCGTCGATCTTTCTTGCAACAATCTTCTTCGCTGCTGCTCCTTCTCGCGACGACCCTTCCTTCTCGCGACGACAAGTTTGTTTGATTCATTTGATTAGGGTTCACAATCCTTCTTGGGTAAGGATTCAATTGCGATTAGGGTTCACAATCGTTCGTTCGCAATTGAACAAACCCTAATCGTTCACGCTCGCTCGTTTGCGAGATTCAGTTTCTTGGAACGATTAGGGTTAAAAAGTCATTCGTTCGCAATCGTTGATTTAATTTCTTGGGTTAATTTAGTGTGAAACCATCGTTCGCAATCGTTGATTCAGTTTCTTGGGTTAATCGTTTGCAATCGTTCGATCGCAAACGTTCGTGTGAAGCCATGTCAAATCCATTCCAATATTCTCAAATTAGGGTTAATTTATGATGATTCCATGATTTTTTGTCTAATAACGGTATATGGAAAATGCAATTCGATCAATGAATCGAAAAGGGTGTTTGGCTAAATCGAAAAATCGAATATTTCTTGCTTTAATTCAATGATGGCTGCATTTTCGAATGAAGGTTGCATGATAATGATCTTGAATTGTTCAAAAATAGATGGAGTTTGTCTCTTGAAGTTGATTTGTTTAATGTACTTGTAAATTCAGTTTACAAATACTTTACATATCTAAATAAGATAATTGTAAATTACACGATCAATTAGTTCAACTCAAATAGTTATCCAAATAAGGGATTTGTCAAATGATGGGATTTCAAAATTCAGGATTTGAAATCCCATCATTTCACAAATCTCTTAAATTTATCAAATCCCTTATCCAAACACAACCTTATAAAACAATCTATCAAGATTTTTAACAATATCACTAATATATATTCTTGCATTGACCCCCTCACACACGGGACAAATTATCCATTAGGGTCAGCAACAACATCTTCCCAAGGCTCAGAAAATTTACACGCATCACCACGACATTTATATACCAATTTCTTATTCCTTAATTCTAATTTTGCCTTACAACCACATGGACAGAACTTATTGTGAAATTTGATCCTTCTACTTGATGATGGAGACTTTGATGATGACATTCTTCCACTTAATGATGATCGCTTTTATGACGGCATTAATTCTCCACCAACAAAAATAAAGTATCAATAACTAAAGTCAAGTAAGGAAATTGAGAAACTACATAATTAGTTACATATTAATTAGGAAAAAGTACGATTTAGACCCTCTAACTATTGATACATTTCTAAGTGATCCCTCTAAATTTAAACGTTTCATTTCAAACCCTCTACGTATCATAACGTTTCAAAATGGTACCCCCGTTAGAAATTATGTTAAAACTAACAGAATCTTAGGGGCAAAATGGTATTTTCACGTTTTTTTAAATTTTTAAATTATTTTTAATTAATTTTTTTAATCTCTTTTAATTAATTTTTTTAATCGCTCTCTCTCTCTTCCTCCCCTTCCCCTCTCTCTCTCCCACCACCTCCCTCTCTCTCCTTCCCTCTTTTCGCCACCTCTCTCTCCTTCTTCCTCCCCTTTTCCTCTCTCTCTCCCACCCCACCCCCATAACAAGGGGTGGTTGCACCCCCTGACACAGGGGGTGAACTCACCCTTGCAACACGATTCCACCCCTTGCAACAGGGGGTGAACTCACCCCCTGTTATGGGGGTGAGTTCACCGCCACCCCCTGTTATGGGGGCGAGGTGGGAGGGAAAGAGGGGAAGAGGAGGAAGAGAGAGAGAGAGAGAGAGATTAAAAAAAAATTAATTAAAAATGATTAAAAAAATTTAAAATGTGAAAAGACTATTTTACCCCTAAATTCCGTTAGTTTTAACTGATTTTCTAACATAATGACCATTTTGAAACGTTATGATACGTAGAGGGTTTGAAATGAAATGTTTAAATTTAGAGGGACTACTTAGAAATGTGTCAATAGTTAGAGGGTCTAAATTGTACTTTTCCCTATTAATTATCATTATGGAAATTCAGAAACTGTCGGAGAGGCAAACACTATTGTGACAAGTAAGCAAGCAGTCAAGTAAGCAAGCAGAATTGTGATACAGTAAAAAATTATAGCAGGATTGTGAATAATAATAAAATTCATTTCCATGAAAACTTTGTTTTGGGAGGTTTGGTGATTTTTGGTCTAGTAAGTAGGGTATGAGATATTTTCTAGTTAGAAACAGGAGCACAACTCACGTGAACCTACTTTTTTTGTCAAATTTAGATCCCCTGTGGTTGCCTTGCCTCAAATGTAAACTATTTTTCTTTTTTATAGCAAGGTATGAAATAGTATAACTCAATTCTAAATAGTCATATTTGAAATTGAATTTTTTGCATACTATTTTTTTATTTTGATAAGATTTATATTCGATACAATGGTTATAAATATGCATTATCGGTAGTGAAACCTGCCTTTAGTATAAAGGCTTATTTTTATGGTTGATAATTTGGAGTTACAAGGAAAGAAAGGGCATAACTAAGAGCTCTTTATTACATCAACCCAATTATGAGAGGATTGGACTTGTTTTTCCTTTTTATAATTTACAATTGGAAGTTATCAAAATCTGTGTACTTATATATTAGTAAGAAGTCAAATAGGACATTTCTAATTTGGGATAAAGAACAAATCATTAAAAATATTTGAACAAAAATTGAGAAATATATAGTAACTTGAGTTTAAATTGACCATCTACTCAAGATTAAGAACTAGTGGAGTTTCCAAGAAGCTAATGATTATAATACAAGCATTCATTGGCTCAGTAGAATTGTAAGCAAGAAGCAAGCAAAATAATCCAAATACAATAGACAAGTAAGAAAATGTCAGATTTGTGAAAAATATAGTATCAATATTCTTTTTCTTTCTCAGCAGTCAAACACAAAATCTTCCACTAACCAGAAAGTTAAAATGCTCGAAAATTACATGACAAACAAATATTCAAAGGTATGGCAAAAGTTGAGCATTGGACCCAAATCTACCAAAACAAATCAAAGCCAAAAATATGAAAACAAAAATAACAACAATCTTGTTTGTAGAGAAAACGAACAAAATAAATTGGTGCCAGCAAACAAGCAAAATGAAAATCGAAAGGAACCCAATATTCTCAGTGAATAAAACCCTTTTTGCCGCTCTTAGTCATTATTTACCTCATCTTCATTGACACAAAAATATAAATCAGTATTATAGACAAACAAGTCAACAAGTTTGTATTAGTTATTAAAAATAATACTCTAGGGGTCACCTTCCATCTCCTCTTGATTATGTGTTTCATCTTCAGCAATTTCCTCATCTTCGCCTTCCTCCTCTTGGTCATTTGCTTCACCTTCAGCAATTTTCTCATATTCACCTTTCTCCTTTTGGTCACTTTCAGCAATTTTCTCATTTTTATTAACATAAAAATATAAATCAGTATAAATCCGTAACTTACCAAACATATAAATCAGTATAAACATATAAATATATAAAGTAGTACAAATCAGAAGTTTCAAATAGTCATTAAAAATAATGCATTTGTGTAATATTTGTTGTTATTCATGACTGCATTCAATACTTTACAAAATCATCAAAATTTAGCAGTAGAGATTTGTTACATAATAATTATGTCAATCAAATTTAGCAAAACAAAAAGGAAAATAAACAAGGGAACAAACAAGAGAACATCAATTTATGGCAAAGTATGAAAATTTATCATTATTTGACGGAAAACCTTCTGAAAAAAGTAGAGGAGGAATTAACGGTGTGTTGAAAGATGCGAGCAAAGGAGTTTTGTATATTGCACCATCATTTGCACCATCTTCATTAATATAAACACATAAATTAGTATAAACTGAAGGAGGAGAGCCAAAGTGTAAAAATAAATAAATAAATAGTCAAATACAAGAGAAAAAAAAACCATTAACCTATAGCGATTTGGGCACTTAGAGAAATACCGAATCGAGAACTTGGTTCATCCTCGTTTGATGCATCAATCTTTGGTTCGACACCAATCATAGGTTCCTCGTTTGATGCACCAACCACTGGTTCGACGCCTACCTCATTCTCTCTTATATCTTCATCGTTCAGTACACCAACCACTGGTTTGACACCTACAATATTTGATTAGTTTTTTTTTTTTATATAGAAAAAAATCTCTTATTAATTGAATAATCAATAACAAAAGGAAGATGATGAGGTATTTTTAACAGTACATAAACAAAGTATAAAACTAACTACATGACAACACACTAAGAAAAACTCTACAAATTAATAACATCTTTCGAAAACCAATCCAATACCTAGAATCCCCAATAGAAAGAGTTAAAGAAAATGACTCAAGAATAAAAAATAAATTATTCAAATCTTCTACTTACCTATTGGCTCAAAAATAGAAAGCAGATTATTCAAATCTTCTACTTCCCTATCATTCAAATTTCTTCTAAAACCAAAACCCCAACACACCCCATATTGCACTGAATTGATACAAACTTGGTCTATAGATGAAAACTGTTTATCAGATAAGGCATAAAGTCTTGAAAAAGACCGTTCAAAAGAGGAATCTGTAGACCAAGCATGTTTCCAAAAAAGAATCATAACCCCTTTACCCACAACCCATTTAACATTCAAAAGAAAATAGGATAATCCCTGAGATATAAGAAATCTCACAACCATTTGCCCAATAAAGCCAAATTCTTCAATCTAAAATTTATCATTTTCTCAGTCAAAGTTGCCGCCGAAATTGGTAATTTAAAAATAAACATGCAATATTTCTATATATGTAGCCAATAAATTCTAAAAAAATAAACGTTTACCTCTAATAATTAAAAGCTAATGTCAATTATTGCAATCTTCATTATAAGATATGTAATGCTCGTTGCAACTCCTCCAATTCTTGTTCTTGTGGAGGCTTAGAAGCAATGTCTTCACAAATCTAACATGAGGCAACTCATGGATTCTTGTCTCCTTGACAGTTTCTATCGAAAGTTGTTGAAGGTATAAATCTGGCTTATTATAGTAAATCACCCGAAAGCATATACACGGCACTCGTGCATAGCTAATATGAAGTTGGTGTCTATGCTCCTCGCCAATCAAATCATGCAACCTTTTATAAGGCTGTTACTCAAACCGCACATACATACAAACACACCTAATAGCATTTAGCATTTTTTTAATAAGGAAAAAGAATAATGCAATGCAACTAAAAAAAAACTTACATCTGCATCAACAAACTGATTTAGATATTATGCATAGTCTACATTCTTGGTTACCCAAGTATTTTAAAAAACAAATATTAGCTTCCTCTATCCTGCCCAAAAATAGCGAAAATGTGTTGGACAATTGAGCACCTCTTCTATCAAGAAACTCTCTCTGTAGTTTCTTGACACATTCCAATAGAAAAACCTTCAGAACAAAAAAACAATTGAAAAAGTTTTAAATCAATTAGAAAAAAAAATTAAATCAATTAGTTTTCTCACCAATAAAGCATAAAAAAACCTTCAACTGTGAATTTCTTCTTATTTAAGGAGAAAACCAAGATAGAAAATGCTGCAGCACCCCATGCATAGTTGTTTATTTTGTCTAAATTGACACATTGAAGATATATTGCAGAAACCTAAGTTGAAAAGTTGTCTGCTATAATGCCTCTCCCCACAACATATAACAGATATGCTTGGGTGTGAAATTTCAATTTTGCATCACTGTAATTCTCCGACACTTGCTCAAATTTGGCTTTAAGATCCTCAAGCCTAATTTGAGTCATTTCCCCTTCGCCTTTTCAGTTTCATTTCCCTTTTTAGTAAGAATATCTTCCGTTATCACAAGGCCAAGATAGGTGAGAATCACTCGCTCAACGTTACCATCATTTAGCCCAGAAACATCTTCTCCATCAATGGGAAGACTGGTGATATAGTTGATGTCTGGAAGGCCAAAATGAATTCTTTCTTGGCTAAGCACAAAACATAATTATGCTAGGTCATAACAATTCAAAAGGGTTGATAGTAAGCTCCCCGGTTGCCTAAGTACCTTAGAATTCCCCAAGCAGTCCTTGATTTGGAGAAACCACTTGAAATAAGTTTGTTCCACCAAAGCTTGAACTCGGGGATTGACATTCCATGTCAAGATCGCGTTTAAGTGTTGTCCGACTCTCTTGTCATTCTGTATTACATCAATATACTTTTGTTTTTTGAGCAGCCAAACACAAAATACAAAGAAGCGAGAGATTTTGAAATGTACCATCATCTTATTCATCTTCACCAATACAAATCAAAGCTAAAAATATGATAACAAAAACAATAACAATCTTGTTCATAGAGAAAACGAATCTTGTTCCTCAACCAACAATCGAAATGAAAAGTAGTCATATTTCAGGTTGAAAATTAAGTAATAGTCTAAATCAGAATTCAACGGAAACCGCATTCCATCCAGTAATCAAAAATCAAGCACCAACATTCAATCCAGTAGTCAAAACCAAGTAATGATCTAAATCAAAATTCAATGAACAGTAAATCAAAAATAAAGTAATGAAAAAAAAAAACCCTAACCTTCGATTTTTGAGAGAGAAGATGAATAACCCTAGAACTTTCATAAATTAAGTTCCATAAATAATTATATGTTAATTATAATTACAAAAATGTTGTCACCCAACAAAAACATCTATATATATATCCTTGTCCTTCTCTGCTTCTAGTCAACTTGCCAATATTAACAAACAAAATACACAAAACAAAATCTTTAATCAAATAACTTAATCTATGGAAATAAAACTACAACTAAAAAAAAAAAACTAATAGCAGCTTCAGTGCTGCTAACATATTTTTCAGTTCAATAATTTTTTCAAGAAGCAAGAGATGGTCATCAGCTATACTTTGATTCTCTAGGATACTTGAAGAAGCCTCCCCTGTGTCATTGTCATTGGCTTTTCTCTTGCGATTAACCTTATCCCAATCGATCTCATCCCACCAACAAATTTTTTTATTATCACATGTGTTTTCACCACATTTATAAAATAATCTATCAAGATTTTTAACAGTATCACTAATATATATTCTTGCATTGACACCCCCCACACACGGCAAATTATAAAACTTGATTTGTCCATTAGGGTGAGCAGCAACATCTTCCCATGGCTTACAGAATTTACACACATCACCACGATATTTATATACCAATTTCTCATTCTTTACTTCTAATTCTGTCTTACGACCACATGAACAAAATTTATTGTGAAATTTGATCCTTCCACTTGATGATGGTGACTTTGATGACAACATTCTTCTGCTTGATGATGATGATAATGGCATTGATGAAGGCATTAATTATCCTTTAACAAAAATAAAGTATCAATAAATTAAGTCAAGTAAGGACATTGAGAAACTGCAGAATTAGTTACATATTAATTATCATTACAGAAATTGAGAAACTGCAGGGGAGGCAAATACTATTATGACAAATAAGGAAGCAGTCAAGCAAGCAAGCACAATTATGATACAATTAAAAATTACAGCAGGATTATGAATAATAATAAAATTTCTTTCCATGAAAACTTTCTTTTGGGAGGTTTGTTGATTTTTGATCTAGTAGGTAGGGCATGAGATATTTTCTAGTTAGAAATAAGAGCTCTTTATTACATCAAACCAATTATGTGGGGATTAGACTTGTTTTTTCTTCTTATGATTTACAATTAGAAGTTGCCAAAATCTGTGTACTTATTAATTAATAAGAAGTCAAGTAGGACTGTAACGACCCGGTTTTCTAAGATCGCCACGCAATTTCTCCCAAGTAGAATGAACACTAAAATCGAATAATCAATATTTTACTTTATAAATATCTAAATTTTACAAACTACGACAATAATTATAATTATCAAATTATCGAGTCAATTTTACAATGGTAAATAATAAATACAATTATTACAAAATGAAATATAAATTCAAATAAAATTTCCTGAGGAGAACCATTTTAACGACCTTATAATAATAACTGTGAGATTGTGAGTCAATGCTCAATAGAATTTCAACCCTTCTAATACGTGTATCTAATTAATACAACAAATAAACACAGGCATGTATCACATATAGTTTTCATATAATCATAATTATTTCATGCGAACTAGAAAGTATAATTCAACCACAATAATATCATAAATCACACTATAAAAAGATTAAATACATATATTAAAAGAGTTAGAGATTCTACCTGAAATCCGAAGCCGAAATTCGAACCGAAATATTTTCTCATTTTCTCGTTCCAAAATTTTCAAATGTAACCCTCCAACTTTTTTTTCTTTAACATATGTATAATTATCCTAATTATATGCGTAATATCTCTATATATATATTGACAATTGATTAATATATATAAGTTGATAATTATATATAAACATATACGTGTCCTTGTGCCTTACATATATATATGTTTATATGATTGAAGATGTTTTTTTTCTTAGAAAAATAATGATTCTTAACCACTATATTTTTATTTATTTATTTACACAAATATCACTCTTAAAATAATAAAAATATTAAATATATTTCAAAACTCTTAAAATTATTTTTTTAAATAACATAATAATCCCAAAACGTTTTAAAAAATTAATTTAAAATTAACATTTAACTACAAAAAATTATCAAATATTGTTTATACCATAAATTTTCATAATATACAAAATAACCCAAAAATATTAAAATTATATAAAATAATATTTTCAAAAATATAAATTTTCGGGGTGTTATAAGAACATTTCTAGTTTGGTATAAAACACAAACCATTAAAAATATTTGGACAAAAACTGAGAAATATATAGTAATTTGAGTTTAGATTGACCATTTATTCAAGACTAAGAGCTGATGAAGATGCCAAGAAGTTAATGACTATGATACAAGCATTCATTAGCTCATCAGAATTGTCCAAATACAAGGGACAAGTAAGGAAATGACAGAATTGTGAAAATTACAGTGTTAATATTCTTTTGCTTTCTCAGTAGCCAAACACAAAATCTTCCACTAACCAGAAAGTTAAAATGCTCGAAAATCACATGGCAAACAAATATTCAAAAGTAAGGAGTAAGCAATTTTGAAATGTTCCTTCATCTTCTAGCAAAAATTGAGCATTGGATCCAAATCCACCAAAAAAAATCAGAGCCAAAAATATGAAAACAAAAACTGCAACAGTCTTGTTCGTAGAGAATACGTACAAAATAGATTGATGCCAACAAACAAGCAAAATAAAAATTGAAAGTAACTCAATATTCTCAGTGAATAAAATCTTTCTTGCTACTCTTGGTCATTCTTTTCCTTATCTTCATTGATACAAAAATATAAATCAGTATTATAGATAAACAAGTCAGTAAGTTTGTATCAGTTATTAAAAATAATGCTCTAGGGGTCATCTTCCTTCTACTCTTGGTCATGCGTTTCATCTTCAATAATTTCCTCATCCCCATCTTCCTTCTCTTGGTCACCTTCAGTAATTTTCTCATCTTCATTAACATAAAAATATAAATCAGTATAAATTCATAACTTACCAAACATATAAATCAATATAAACATATAAATCAGTACAAATCAGCATGTTTCTAACAGTCATTAAAATTAATGCAATTGTGTTATGCTTATTTCTATCCATGACTGCATTCAATACTTTATTCAAAATTTAGCAATAAAGAGATTTGATACATAATAATTCTGTCAATCAAATTTAGAAAAATAGAAAGAGAATAAATAAGGGAATAAACAAGGGAACATCAATTTATGGGTAAGTATAAAAATTTACCATTATTTGACGAAAACCTTCTGAAAAAAGCAGAGGAGGAATTAACGGTGTGTTGAAAGATGCAAGCAAAGCAGAAAATTCACCATGAGAAAAAGTTATGTATATTGCACCATCATTTGCACCATCTTCATTAACATAAACACATAAATTAGTATAAACTAGAGGAGGAGGAAGGCAAAAGTGCAAAAATAAATAAATAATCAAATACAAGAGAAAAAAATCATTAACCAGCAGCGATTTGGGTACTTGGAGAAATACCGAATTGGGAACTTGGTTCATCCTCGTTTGATGCACCAATCACTGGTTCAACACTAATAACCGGTTTCTTATTTGATGCATCAACCACTAGTTCGACACCTGCCTCATTCTCGCCTATATTTTTCTCGTTCAGTGCACCAACCATTGGTTTGACACCTACAATATTTTATTAGTTTTATATATATATATATATATATATATAAACAACCTTCTTCTTAATTGAATAATCAATAACAAAAGAAAGAGGGTGAGGTATCCTCAACAGTACATAAACAAAAATATAAAACTAACTACAAGACAGCACACTAAGAAAAACTCAACAAATCAATTACATCTTTCGAAAACCAATCCAATACCTAGAATTCTCAACATAAAGATTCAAAGAAAAGGGCTCAAGAATAGAAAGTAGATTATTCAAATCTTCTACTTCTCTATCATTCATATTTCTTCTAAAACCAAAACCCCAACACACCCCATATTGCACTGAATTGAAACATATTTAGTCTATAGATGAAAACTATTTATCAGATAAGGCAAAAAGTCTAGGAAAAGACCGTTCAAAAGAGGAAGCTATAGACCAAGCATGTTTCCAAAAAAGAATCCTATCCTCTTTACCCACCACCCATTTAACATTCAAAAGAAAAGAGGATAATCCCTGAGATATAGGAAATCTCACAACCATTTGCCCAATAAAGCCAAATTCTTTAATCTCAAATTTATCATTTTCTCAATCAAACTTGCCACCGAAATTGCTAATTTGAAAATGGACATGTAATATTGTTATATATGTAGCCAATAAATTCCAAAAAAGAAACGTTTACTTCTAACAATTAAAAGCTGGTGTCAATTATTGCAATCTTCATTGTAAGATATGTAATACTCATTGCAACTCCTCCAATTCTTGTTCATGTGGAGGCTTAGTTGCAATGTCTTTATAACTCTAACAGAAGGAAACTCATGGATTCTTGTCTCCTCAACATTTTCTATCGAAAGTTGTCGATGGCATGAATTCTGCCTGTTACAGTAAATCACCTGAAAGCATATGCATGGAACTCGTGCATAACTAATAAGAAATTGGTGTCTATGCTCCTCGCCAATCAAATCAATCAATCTTTCATAAGGTTGTCACTCAAACTGCACATACATACAAACACACATAATAGCATTTAGCATTTTTTTAATGAGGAAAAAGAATAATACAATGCACTAAAAAATATAAAAAAAAAAAAATTTACATCTCCCTCAACAAGCTGATTAAGATATTGTGCATAGTCTACATTTTGGGTTACCCAAGTATTTTTTAAGCAAATATTACCTTCCTTTATACAGCCTAAAAATAGCGAAAATATGTTGGGTAATTGAGTACCTCTTCTATCAAGAAACTCTCTATTGTTTCTTGACATGCTCCAATAGAAAAACCAGTAGAACAAAAAAAAATTGAAAAACTATCAAATCAAGTGGTAATCAATTAGAAAAAGTTTTAAATCAATTAGTTTTCTCACCAATAGAGCATAAGAAAAGACTTTAACTGTGGATTTCTTCTCATTTAAAGAGAATTCCTAGACAGAAAATGTTGCAGCACCCTATGCATAGTTGTCCATTTTATCTAAATCCACACATTGAAGATGAAGAGTTGTTTGCTACAATGCTTCTCCCCACAACATATAACAGATATTCTTGGGTGTGAAATTTCAATTTTTCATTGTTGCAATTCTCCGGCACTTGCTCAAACTTGGCTTTAAGATCCTCGAGCCTAATTTGAGTTCCCTTTCCCTTTGCTTTTTCAGTTTCATTTTCCTTTATAGTAAGAATATCTTTCGACGTCTCAAGGCCAAGATAGGTGAGAATCACTCGCTTAATGTCACCATCCTCTAGCCCAGAGACATCTTCTCCATCAATGAGAAGACCAGTAATATAGTAGATGTCTTGAAGGCCAAAACGAATTCTTTGTTGGCCAAGCACAAAATAGGATTCTGCTGGGTCATAACAATTCAAAAGGCCAACTCTTCGGATACCTAAGTACCTTGAAATTCCCCAAGCAGTCATTGATTTGGAGAAACCACTTGGAAACAAGTTTGTTCTACCAAAGCTTGAACTCAACGATCGACATTCCACGTTAAGATTGCGTTTAAGTGTTGTCCGACTCTCTTGTCATTATGTATTACATCAATATTCTTTTGTTTTTTGATCAGCCAAACACAAAATACAAAGGAGTGAGAAATTTTGAAATGTACCCTCATTTTGTTCATCTTCACCAAAACAAATCAAAACTAAAAATATGAAAACAAAAACAACAATAATCTTGTTCAAAGAGAAAATGAATCTTGTTCCTCGACCAGCAATCGAAATGAAAAACATTCCTATTCCAAGTCGAAAATCAAGTAATAGTCTAAATCAGAATTCAACTAAAACCGCATTCAATCCAGTAGTCGAAAATCAAGTACCAACATTCAATCCAGTAGTCGAAAACCAAGTAATAGTCTAAATCAGAATTCAATTAATAGTAAATCGAAAATGAAGTAATGAAAAAAAAAAAAAAAAAACTAACCTTCAATTTCTGAGAGAGAAGATGAATAACCCTAGAACTTTCATACATTAAGTTTCATAATTAGTTACATATTAATTATAATTATAAAAATATTGCCACCCAACAAAAACATATGTATATGTTCTTGTCCTTCCCTGCTTTTTGTCAACTTGACAATATTAACAAGCAAAATACACAAAATAAAATCTTTAATCAAATAACTTAATATATAGAAATAAAACTATAACTAAAAATAAAACTAATAGCAGCTTCAGTGTTGCTAACATATTTTTCAGTTCAACAATTTTTTCAAGAAGCAAGAGATGGTCATCAGCTACACTTTGGCCCTCTAGGATACTTGAAGAAGCCTCCCCCGTGTCATTGTCACTTGCCTTCCACTTTCCATTGTCACTGGCCTTCCTCTTGCGATTAACCTCATCCTAATCGTCTTCATCCTACTAACAAATTTTTTTATTATCACACGTGTCTTCACCACATTTATAAAACAATCTATCAATATTTTTAACAATATCACTAATATATATTCTTGCATTGACACCCCCCCCACACACACACACGACAAATTATAAAACTTGATTTGTCCATTAGGGTCAGCAGCAGCATCTTCACATGGCTCAGAGAATTTACACACATCACTATGGTATTTATATATCAATTTCTCATTTCTTACTTCTAATTCTGTCTTACGACCACATGAACATAACTTATTGTGAAAGTTGATCCTTCCACTTGATGATGGTGACTTTGATGACGATATTCTTCTCATTTATGATGATGATGGCTTTGATGACGACATTAATTCTCCTCCAACAAAAATAAAGTATCAATAACTAAAGTCAAGTAAGGAAATTGAGAAAGTGTAGAATTAGTTACATATTAATTATCATTACAGAAATTGAGAAACTGCAGGGCAGGCAAACACTATTGTGTAGGGCTGGTCATAGGTCGGGCTCTAATTAAGGTAGTACAAAAATATATAAGGCCCGAGCCCAGCCCAACCCTAAGATCGGGCCTTATTTTCATTCCCAAGCCCGGCTCGGCCTTATAATTTTGTTTTTTATTAATTTAAAAATTAAACATAAACAAAACATAATCACCAGCAATTCATTTCTACCAAAAAAAAGAATAGGGTAAATATATGCGATTGAAATTAAGAGATTTGAATTTGAGATAAAATTTAGTTTTTGATGGAGGCAACCGTAGCTAATAGATAGAGACTGACCTGTGTCGATTACGGTGGTTGGCGATGAGGAATCGACGATGAGATCTAGTCAATTAGAACCATCTCTGGCCCTCCACAGGCAGACATGCAGCGAGATCGGGGGCAGTGAGAGCAACGATGGTGAGCGGCGAGATCGACGGTGAAAGCGGCAATGTGGAGCAAGAGGGGTCGAGGATGGTGACGACTCGAAGAAGCTGTCGTCAGCGTTAGATCGAAGAGAGAGAGAGCGAGAGCGAGGGGATAGTGAAGGCTCGAAGAAGCTGTCGTCTGCGTTAGATCAAAGAGAGATATCGTCAACGTTAGATTGGAGCGAGATTGAGTGTGAGAACATGTGAGACGAGAGTGAGAGAGTGTGAGATGAGAGAGAGATGGTAGAGAGAAAATGAGACATCACATCATAGTTATTAATCATGCCCATGCCAGCTTGTTTCTACTCGGCAGTGAACTCTCCAATGAATCATGATATGATATTATTATATATATAGCATATAATAAATTAGTCATGACCATGCATTTCTACTTGGCAATCGGCAGTGTACTCTAATCATGATATTATTATTATTATTATTATATATAATATTATTTTAAAAAAAAAGACCGGGCTGGGCTGGAACGACCCAAAAAAAAAATAGTCAGGCCTTAGCTCGACCCTAAAATTGGTTGGGCTTGTGTTTTCAAGCCCAAGCCCTACCCACAAGCTCAAAATACAAGCCCAAACCCTAAAAAGAAGTGAGCAGGCTTGACGAGTTGGGCGGGCCCCCGAGCCCATGACCACCCCTATTGTGGCAAGTAAGGAAGCAATCAAGCAAGCAAGCAGAATTGTGGTACAGTTAAAAATTACAGTAGAATTGTGAATAATAATAAAATTCCTTTACACGAAAACTTTCTTTTGGGAGGTCTGGTGATTTTTTGTCTAGTTGGTAGGGAATGAGATATTTTCTAGTTAGAAACAAGAGCGCAGCCCATGTGAACCTACTTTTTTGGCCAAGTTTGGATCCCCTGTTTTTGCCTTGCCACAAATGCAACCTGTTTTTCTTTTTTATAGCAAGGTATGAAATAGTATGACTCAATTTTGAATAGTCATATTTGAAATTGAAGTTTTTGAAATAGTATGACTCAATTTTGAATAGTCATATTTGAAATTGAAGTTTTTGCATACTATTTTTTTTTATTTTGATAAGATTTATATTCGATACAATGGTTATAAACATGCATTATCGGTAGTGAGACTTGCCTCCAGTATAAAGGTGCATTTTTATGGTTGATAATTTGGAGTTACAAGGAAAAAAAAGGCTTAACTAAGAGCTCTTTATTACATCAACCCAATTATGAGGAGATTACACAGTCCTTAAAAATAATGCAATTGTGTTATATTTGTTACTATTTATGGCTGCATTTAATACTTTACGAAATTATCAAAATTTAGCAGTAAAAATATTTGCTACATAATAATTCTGTCAATCAAATTTAGCAAAACAGAAAAGAAAACAAACAAGGGAACATCAATTTATGGGTAAGTATGAAAATTTACCATTATTTGACGGAAAACCTTCTGAAAAAGCAGAGGAATTAACGGTGTGTTGAAAGATGCAAGCAAAGAAAAAAATCCACCATGAGAATGAGTTCCGTATATTGCACCATCATTTTCACCATCTTCATTAATATAAACACATAAATCAGTATAAACTGGAGGAGGAGGGCCAAAGTACAAAAATAAATAAATAATCAAATACAAGAGAAAAAACCACTGACCTGAAGCGATTTGGGCACTTGGAAAAATACCGAATTGGGAACTTGGTTCATCCTCGTTTGATGCACCAATTACTGGTTCGATACCAATCATTGGTTCCTTGTTTGATGCACCAACCACTGGTTCAACACTTACCTCATTCTCTCTTATATCTTCCTCGTTCGGTGCACCAACCACTGGTTCGACTCCTACAATATTTGATTAGTTTTTTTATAGAAAAAAAAACTTCTTATTAATTGAATAATCAATAACAAAAGGAAGAGGATGAAGTATCCTCAACAATACATAAACAAAAGTACAAAACTAACTACATGACATCACACTAAGAAAAACTCTACAAATCAATGACATCTTTCGAAAACCAATCCAATACCTAGAATCCTCAATAGAAATATGCAATGAAAAGGGCTCAAGAATAGAAAGCAAATTATTCAAATCTTCGACTTCCCTATCATTCAAATTTCTTCTAAAACCAAAACCCCAAAACACCCTAGATTGCACTGAATTGAAACAAACTTGGTCTATAGATGAAAATTGTTTATCAGACAAAGCATAAAGTCTAAGAAAAGACCGTTTAAAATAGGAATCTGTAGACCAAACGTGTTTCCAAATAATAATCCTATTCCTTTTACCCACCACCCATTTAACATTCAAAGAAAACAGGATAATCCCTGATGTTGATCCTAAGATTTTGATGAACAATTAAATGCTGATATTTTTTGTGGAACTAATGATTTTATTGAGTGTTTCAATTTATTAATTCCAGTGATGAAAATGATCATGAAGATATTGTGACAATACTAAAGATGATAAAAAATTAAGAGTTTGAAAAAATTGAA
The DNA here is from genome assembly GCA_016647705.1 of Eucommia ulmoides. Classification (NCBI taxonomy): domain Eukaryota; kingdom Viridiplantae; phylum Streptophyta; class Magnoliopsida; order Garryales; family Eucommiaceae; genus Eucommia; species Eucommia ulmoides. The sequence continues at coordinate 5,966,740 of CM028334.1, read as the reverse complement.
AAATCTAGAAAAAACAACCCAAGTTAAATTTTAACTCTTAATGTATCTCAGTTAGAATCACACGATACAAAATATTTTTCAAAATTATGTATGTTTTTATAGGATCCTAATTAGTTAAATTATTTGCTCTTATGTGTAATTGAAAAAGAAAAAAAGATAATTAATTAAAATTGAATTTAAGATTTTAGTGGAGCTAACCGAGAAAAGAAATCGATTAAAGGGGTGAAAATGTCGAAGAAAATGAATTAAAATTGAATTAAGGAGAGGATTCCAGCATTGATCAGTCAACTTGTAAGTCGACTTATGAAAGATAAGTGAAGTTGCTGAATCTCTCGGTCGATAGGTAGGTCGACCTGAGCTTAAATGGTAAACTTTATGAATCGGTTGATCAACAAGTAGGTCGACCTATGGCCAAAAGAGGAAGTCTTTGAATCTTCCGGTGGACAGGTGAGTCGACTTATGTAACTCCCTGAATCGTTCGATCGACAGATGAAGTATGGGCGGTCGATCGATGGGCGAAGGATTTTTGGCTTGGCTACATCCTGAATCGGACGGTTAACAGACCGGTCTTAGTCGGTCGACAGATAGATTTGTTTCAGATTTAGAGGATTTCGAGGATTCTGATCAAACAGTAGCCGTTACTAGCCGTTTATGGTTAAGACATGCGAGATATCTTAAGGGTCTGATATATTTTGAGCTATTCAATTAATATTTAAATATTCCTATAGTTATGATATTTCTCAATTTGGTACATGTAATTCTTTCTATCTAATCTAATTGAGTTTGACTAAAAGTTTGAGGGACTTAATTAAATATTTTAAGTGAATTATACCAGGAATAAATCATTATGATATAGAGGGTCTATAGGTGTAATTAAATGTCATGATTTATGAGAACTAGCCATTGGAGGACTTGTTTTATTTCCTTAAAATTAAACCTGTATTTTTTAGGTTTCAATTAATCAAGATAGTTCCAATCATTCTGAGTTATTCAGCTCTCATACTTTCTAAGAGTAATCATACTGAGTGCGTTGTAAGATCTTTCTTGAGATTTGTTCTTGAAAAACATTTGTTATGAATTATTGCTACTACCGATCTGAAGTGTCATTGTTATTCTAATCATTATTCTTTCGGTAGAATCCTAGTGAGATCATTCCAAATTACTTGCTATTAATTGTTACTTGATTCTATTATTTATTATTTAGAATTTGATCTTTGAAATTGTTTTTCGAATTTTTTATTGAAAATTATTTTTGAAACAATTTCTTGAGAAAATCTAATCATGTGCTTAACTGCTTGCTACCCATCTTTATTTGAAATTAGATTTTGAAATTCTCAATTTTCTATCACTAATATCGGGAGATTAATTGACTTTGAATTTATTTGGAATAATAGAAGCTCCGAGTGGAAAAATCACTTATCAATTGTTTGTAATTGGTGAGTTGAGTGTCGGATTAGATACTACTAGGAGTATCTAATCAGGGATAGCTGGTTTCAATCTCTTTCGGTAAAGAGATTGAGATTTTGATCTTTGCCTAGAGTATAAAAAGATTAAGTTTTAATTCTTCCTTTATAGAATTATGAGTAAATTATAACGGTTCAATCCTTACCGGGTAAAATGATATTTAGAGCATGTTTGTGTGAGGTTTAATTCTTGAGTCTAAGGTATAAAAAAGATTAGATCGTGATTCTCCCTGTAATAGAATTAGGTTAATCTTCCACCTGGTAAAAAGATAGAGGTTATTCCTTAGCCTGTGAAAAAAATTGTAAAGGTTGATTCTGAGCCTGCAAAAAGAATCATTGTGAGGGTTTGATTCTTACCTTTAAAGGGATCTTGAGTTTAGTGGGTGCGACTCTCCACGGAGCTCGGATGACTAGACTAGCCAAGAGTAGCTTGGTGAACCAGTATAAATTTTTGTGTAATGCATTATTTATATTATTTATATTTTGTTGTTTTGGTGTGCACCTAATTGATAACACATATCCACTGCTATAAAAGATAATAATTAATTTTAGGATAAAATTAATTGTTTGATTTTTGAAATGTTATATTCTGATAATTTTTAATCCTACCCAATTCACTCCCCATCTTGGGTAGCTCACTGGGCCAACACTTGAAATATAGGAAATCTCCGCAACCATTTGCCCAATAAAGCCAAATTCCTCAGTTTCAAATTTATCATTTTCTCATCTTCATTAATATAAACACATAAATCATATTTTTGGCTTTGATTTGTTTTGGTGGATTTAGATCTAATGCTCGACTTTTGCCATAAGTGAAGGTACATTTCAAAATCTCTTACTCTTTACTTTTTGAATATTTGTTTACCATGTGATTTTCGAGCATTTTAACTTTCTGATTAGTGGAAGATTTTGTGTTTGGCTGCTGAGAAAGTAAAAAAATATTAATATTGTAATTTTCACAATTCTGACATTTCCTTACTTGTCACTTGTATTTGGACAATTTTGTTTGTTTCTTGCTTACAATTCTGCTAAGCTAATGAATGCTTGTATCATAATCACGAGCTTCTTGGCAGCTTTACCAACTCTTAGTCTTGAGTAGATGGTCAATCCAAACTCAAGTTATTATATATTTCTTAGTTTTTGTCCAAATACTTTTAATGGTTTATTTTTATCCCAAACTAGGAATGTCCTACTTGACTTCTTGTTAATTAATAAGTACACAGATTTTGACAACTTCCAATTGTAAATCATAAGAATGAAAAACAAGTCTAATCCCCTCATAATTGGGTTGATGTAATAAAGAGCTTTTAGTTAAGTCATTTATTTCCTTGTAACTCCAAATTATCAATCATAAAAATGCGTCGTTATACTGAAGGCAGGTCTCACTACCAAAAATGCATGTTTATAACCATTGTATCGAATATAAATCTTATCAAAATAAAATAAAAAAATAGTATGCAAAAGCTTCAATTTCAAATATCACTATTCAGAATTGAGTTATACTATTTCATACCTATCCATAAAAAAGAAAAATAGTTTGCATTTGAGGCAAGGCAACCACAAAGGATCCAAACTTTGCCAAAAAGGTAGGTTCACGTGGGTTGCGCTCCTATTTCTAACTAGAAAATATTTCATGCCCTACCTACTAGACCAAAAATCACCAAACCTACCAAAAGAAAGTTTTCATGGAAATGAATTTTATTATTATTCACAATTCTGCTGTAATTTTTAATTGTATCACAATTCTGCTTGCTTGCTTAACTGCTTCCTTACTTGTCACAATAATGTTTGTCTCCCCTACAATTTCTCAATTTCTGTAATGATCATTAATATGTAACTAATTCTGTAGTTTCTCAATTTCCTTAATTGACTTAATTTATTGATACTTTATTTTTGTTGGAGGAGAATTAATGCCTTCATCAATGTTATCATAATCAAGTGGAAGAATGCCGTCATCAAAGTCACCATCATCAAGTGAAAGGATCAAATTTCACAATAAGTTCTGTTCATGTGGTCGTAAGACAGAATTAGAAGTAAGAAATGAGAAATTGGTATACCGTGGTGATGTGTGTAAATTCTCTGAGGCATGGAAAGATGTTGCTGTTAACCCTAATGGACAAATCAAGTTTTATAATTCGTCGTGTGTGTATGGTCAATGCAAGAATATATTTTAGTGATACAGTTAAAAATCTTGATAAATTGTTTTATAAATGTGGTGAAGACACGTGTGATAATAAAAAAAATTGTTGGTGGGATGAGGTTGATTGGGATAAGGTTATCGCAAAAGGAATGCCAGTGATAATGGAAAGTGGAAGACAAGTGACAATGACACGGGAGAGGCTTCTTCAAGTATCTTAGAGGGTCAAAGTGTAGTTGATGACTATCTCTTACGTCTTGAAAATATTGTTGAACTGAAAAATATGTTAACAACATTGAAGTTGCTATTAGTTTTAATTTTAATTGTAGTTTTATTTCCATATATTAAGTTATTTGATTAAGGATTTTATTGTGTATTTTGCTTGTTAATATTGTCAAGTTGACAGAAAGCAGGGAATGATAAGGACATATACAGATGTTTTGGCAACATTTCTGTAATTATAATTCATATGTAACTAATTATGGAACTTAATTAGTCCTCCTTGGAAATGTAACAGGGTAAATTGGTCATTTAATTGGTTTTGTTTTAATTGTATAAAGTTTGTACAAAATATAACGTATCAGACTCTTTATATACAAAAAAACAGTCAATAGAGTTAACCGGTATTTATAAAATTATATGAAAAATGTATAATTATGAAAAAAAAAAAAAAAAAAAAAACTAAAAGTAATATAGTATACTTTTACGGCATGTTTGGTTAAACGGAATCGGGAGCAGAATGGAATCACATTCTGCCCTCGATTCCTATTCCGTTGTTTGGTTCTCTAATAGAATCACTTTTGTTGTTTAATTGGAATGAAAACCAAGGGAATGAGATTCCATATGAAATAGGTTAAAATCAAGTCCAACCCAATAGAATCAAAACTAAAATTACAAAAAAAATTATCGCTGATCCAATCTAATTCATAAATTAGAGAACAAAAATAGATTTTAGAGAACAGAAACATAAATTAAAAAACAGAAACTGAAAATTGAAAACATAAACTAAAAATTGAGAACAAAAACAGAAAATTAGAAAACAGAAAATTGAGAATAGAAACAGAAAATTGAGAACGAAAACTAAAAATTGAGAACAGAAACTTAAAATTGAGAACAGAAAAATAAAATTAGAGAACATAAAATTGAGAATAGAAACAAAAAATTAAGAACAGAAACTGAAAATTGAGAATATAAACTAAAATTTGAGAACAAAAACAGAAAATTGAAAACAAAAATTAGAAAATATAAAATTTGAGAACAAAAAATATAGAACATAAATTAAAAATCGAGAACAGAAACTGAAAATTGAATAGAATAGTGAAATATAATAAAATGAGGGAATGAATGGAATAATAAAATATAATAAAATTTTATTATAAGGATATAATAGCATATGGAATTATAATAAAATAACGACATAATAAAATTTTTTATTATATTTCATTATTTTATTTTTTTTCTCATTTTATACCAATTAGACAATCTTTTCATTTCTTCTTTTATTTTATTATTTTTTCTATTTCATTCCATCCAAATTCGTTAAATTTTGTCCAACGAAACGGCCGGTTTGAGTTTATAACGGTAAGCATAAATCATTTTCTGTTACAAACAATTCAAGCTCTAACGATAACAGAGTCTTGGAGGGAAATACAGATTGTTTAGGTCTCTCTCTCTCTCTCTCTCTCTATGCGTGTGCTACTATTGAGGTAAACGATCCCCATTGATTTGCAGTCGCCTCCCTCTCTCTCTCTCTCTCTCTCTCTCTCTCTATATGCGTGTGCTACTATTGAGGTAAACGATCTCCATTGATTTGCAGTCGCCTCCGCGCGAAGCTCTCCATATGTTCGATGAAATCTCCCTGAGAATCAATGAGGTACACTTTTTCAACTAAATTCTAGTCACTGTTCAATTCCTGTCTTCGATCATCCAGACGATGGCGAATCAATCGGAGAATTCGCGTGATTTGATCCGCCGCGAAAACCCTAGCGTAGACAGAATTAGCGATTTGCCCCTGCATCTTCTTGATAGAATTTTCTCCCTTCTTGAAACGCGCGATCTCAGGCATATTAGAATATTGTCTAGACAATGGAGTGATATGGATATTACTAGAATTACTCTTATTTTGCATCGATATCTTAATGCGTCAACATTACCCCACTGGATTAATTTGGCTCTTCGTCACGCCAAAGAATTCTGTCTGACTTACAGCGAAGAGGTGGATCTCACGTTGCCTTTTTATCTATTAATAGCTAGATGCTTTAAGAAGTTGGATCTAGAGTTATACGATAAATCCCTTACCCTTCCTAAATTTGATGGATTCTGCTGGCTCACGCATCTCCGACTTAGGGAAGTTCAATTTCCAGACAAGGATTTGGCCTGTAATTTCTTCTCAAGATGTCACGTTCTTGAGTATCTGACTATCGATACATGCCAATTCCATCATGGACAAGCTAAGGGTGTCGAAATTCCTTTACGAAACCTTAAGAATTTAACCGTTACCCACAAAAAACTGTATAAGATACGGACAGAGATTGAAGAAGATGAAATCTTGGATATCCCCCCAAATCAAATATCTATGAATTACTACGGCTTTGTCGTGAAAGATTACTCACGAGAGAAGCTATCATCTTTTATTAATCTTTCGATGTATCCTTTCCTTAATGAGGGAGTAGAACATGAAACGATTGGCCATATTTTGCTTAAGTTTCTCAAAGTGCTTGAAAGGACATCGGTTTTGGAACTACACATAACAGCCCAAAGGGTATGCAACTAAGCTATTGATATACTTTCCTGATTTTAATCATTATCATCATAACTTTTCTCTTATTACTCAAATGTTGTTTTTTCTATTGTACCTCCAGGCTCTCTGCGATGTTTTTAATGATGTAGAACGCTCATGGATATCGTTCCCAATGCTGAAGAAATTAAAGTTCGAGTTGGGAAACGATAAGCGCTTTCTGAAACTCTTGAGTCATTTGCTCATGATCTCCCCAAATCTCGTGACTCTTAATTTAGCCATTCATAGGGTAAGAATCTTAGAGCCTGTTTATCTTTGTATTCATAATTTCCAAAAATAGTTTTTGAAAATCATGCGAAATTTGATGGTTTAGTTATGAAAAAGTTATTAAAAAAGAATATTAATTTGTTGCATTGTTAGCACTCCTTGTATTTATACATTGACTATGTTTAGTTACGATTGACATATGTAGAAGGAATGGGGAGAGGGATTTCATTTTGTATATGTTAGTACTCCGGTGTTGGAATGTCGTATTAAGGAGGTTGAGTTGAGTAATTTCGAGGGACGTAGGAGCGAAATGGAAATAATTCGTTGCATTCTAGAGAGAGGACGTGCACTGGAGAAAATGATCATCGAGTTTGAAGAAGATGCTAGAATTAATAGAGATTGGATTACTCAGGCAATAAGGAATATGCAAAAAGCATCGTCTCGTGTTGTATTGACGATTATTTAGTCGGTCAGAAGCAAAACATGTTTTTCTTTCTTTTTTATTCTTTTATTTTTTATTTTTTTGGGTTTAATTGCCCATGAAATTGTGGTTTTGTTGTTTGTTTCTTGATTTGGTGTGGATATGAAATTGAAAGTTCTCTTTTCGGGTTAAGTTTTTCTTGCTTTAATGGCTGATGAATTTGTGGTTTGTTGTTTGTTTCTTGATGATCTGGATTACCAATTACTCAAAATTTTTTTAATTATTTTTTTGGGTGCTTTATTGACTGACTCACAAAATTTGTGGTTTATGGTTTGTTTTCTGTTTGGATTTATGTTTCTGTTCTAAAATCCTTGGAGCATAAATAAAGAAATAACAATGAAAAATCTGTTTCTAAACAAAAAATGAGAACAAAAAGTTAAGATCATGTTATATTCCTAGAGGTTAAGCTCTATTTTCCCATTTTCTCCCAAATTTCATCTGAAAAACGAGAGTATGGATTATTCCTAGTTTTCTACAAAGTGGAAGCCCTTCTCAGGTGAAGCTTTCTTTAGTTACCGTATTTTTATTTTTTTTATTTTTTGTTATTTTCTGTTTATGCTTTTTTTTTTCCTGTCCTTTTGTTTCTTTTTTTTCCCTCAGTTTCGCTTTTTACTGTTTAAATTTTTTTTGCCGAATAGAAAAATGAACAGAACAGTAAAAAAAAACAGAACAGATATACAAAAAAAAAAAAAAAAAAAAAAAAAAAAGAAGAGGAGGAGGAGAGCAGAAATAAAGAAAAAACAGAATAGATACCAATGCTCTTCTTTTCCAAAGGAAATTTATTTTCTAGCTTCTCCTTTATAATATGCTCTTATTATATCGAAAACCATCTTTGGATGTGACCAATAAAATGTTTTTTTCAATGTGATTAAAATTTGGATTCGATATTGGTGTTCTAGATAGTAAACACCGTCTGATCCACTTGCACTTTGATGTTTTTGTTTCTGTTCTGTTACAAACGAAACAGAACAAAAACGAAACGTAAGGCCCCGTTTGGTTAGTGTTCCCAACCAAACTCAACCCAACCCAATCCAAAAATTTTGGGTTTGATTTTGGGAACGCATTTGGTAAATACAAAACTCAACCCAACCCAACTCAAAAAATAAGAATTGATTCTCAAAATCCTAAAGAAACCGGAAATAAAAAAAAAAAATTGTTTCTTTTTGTGCCCAAAAAACTCAACCCAAAGTTCTCAACTTCTGTCTTCATCTGCCGGCCGACCACCACCACCCGCCGCAGTCCGCCGCCGCCAGCCACCGTCCAGCGACCATCGCCGGCTGGCGACCGACCGCCGTCTCCGGCGACCTTCCGCTGCCGCCCCGCCAGCCGTCCGGCCACCGCCATCGCCGCCAAAACAAAAAAAAAAATCTCAAAAAAAAAAAAAAATAGTTTTAGGATAAAACCGTTACCAAATACGATTCTGTTCTTAGCACAAAACAAAAATTGTCGTTACCAAACGCAATTCTGTTCTCAAAAGGAAACAAAATTCTCAATCCAATCCATCCCAATTGGGTTGAGAAAGGTGGAAACACTAACCAAACGCCACCTAATTGTTTCTGTTCTGCTCTGTTTTCTTCCGAAACAGTCTTTTTCTGTTCTATTTTGTTCCAAACGGTACAGAACATATACAGAATCTATGGGCAATTTGTTTTAGTGTTTCTATTGTTTCACTTTTGGAGTTGTTGTATTAAATGATTTTTTTGGGTATTTTGTGACCCAATTATTTGCGGAACTAATAATAATTTGGGACATGTAAATATACAAATATGTTCTCCTTAGTAAGGAGATGAATGTAGTATATTTATTTGTGTAAAATTATCTAAGAGGTGAATTAAAATTGTTCATTAAAGTACTAAGTTGAAGACATTGATTAACGTATAGTGTGGGTTATCCCACATCGATAATCTAAGAAGATAAAAAGTCATTTATTAAGACTCAAGATACCTCTTGTAGGTAAGCCCTTTAGGGCGTTAAAAGATATAGATAGAAAGTAGGCTACCGGCTATAAAATAAATGAAGTCACACATGCGCGCAGCAGCTGCCGTCGCCGACTAACCAACTGCCCAGCCCCACCGTGCTGAGTCTGGGTCCAGGTCTGGGTCCTTGTGGATCTTGGGGAATGTTTGGCTTGGACTTGGTATGTTTTGTACTAAATCCAAAAAAAATTCTAAGTCAAACACAGCCTTAAGTACAAATTGCAAGTTTTATAATTTCAGAAAAGTTTCAGGTTGGTCGTTGTCTGTTCAAGTATGTAACTACCTGAAAGTTACTGTTGTCTATTAAATGCCTTAAATTTTAACCAACTGCCCAGCCCCACCGTGCTGAGCCTGGGTCCAGGTCTGGGTCCTTGTGGATCTTGGGGAATGTTTGGTTTGGACTTGGTATGTTTTGTACTAAATCCAAAAAAAAATCCAAGTCAAACACAGCCTTAAGTACAAATTGCAAGTTTTATAACTTCAGAAAAGTTTCAGGTTGGTCGTTGTCTGTTCAAGTATGTAACTACCTGAAAGTTACTGTTGTCTATTAAATGCCTTAAATTTTATTCTTCAGGTTGATTTTTGCTCTCTATAAAATGGCACGCATTCTTAGCATTAAGCATCCCATAAGCTGCATTGCATCTTTGTTTTCAATAGAAAGTTTCTTCTTCTTTGTTGTTCTTGTTTTTGAGAGAGTCCTTGAGAGAGTTCTATATTTCTCTTGTTCGTTCGGCTTCTCATTTCTAGTGCTGGTACCATTAGCAGTCTGATCATTATATCTTGGGAAGCAGACGCTCATTCAACCGTAAGCACATAAAGGGGGCGAAATCTGTTTTAAGGACAAATCGTCAAACGATTGCATCGATCTCTTCTTCTTCTGGTATTTCTGTTTCTATTTCTAATTATTACACATTAAGTATTCTGTTTTCGTTTATTTATTATTATACAACAGCTACTCTTCTTTCTGATTTTCCATTTTAAATTGTAATATTTTTCTTGTAATGTCATCTGGAATGTTTCTGTAACAAAAAAATCAGAACTGTTTCTTCTATATTTTTTATTCTCTAATTAATAATTGACTAAATAATTAATTGTTTCATCATTTAATTAATTTTTGACCATATTTACCAACAATAGTTTCTCTTTGATTTTTCCTTCCCATAAATTTGTCCCTCTCGGATTTATGTTTAGGTTTCAATAATATTAGGTGCTTAATTAATGTATTATTGATATGCTATTTCATTTTAGATTGTAGATAGAAAAGCTGAAGAAAATGAGACAAAGGTTTCATCATATATGATATAACTTATAAGAGACATTTTATGATTTGATAATCCTTGCTCAAGTTATGTTTCAGTAGCCCTGGGAAGGAGGCTCCAGTGTCTTGGGTGGTGGACGTATGTTTTTTTTATATTGTTCATTTCAAAAACAATTATTGAAGACTAATTTGTTTCTTCTGGTTATGTTGGTTATTGTCTTGTTTGATATTGGTTGTATTTGATATTGTGTATTTTAGGTGACAAGTCTTTTGAGAATATTGTATAAATAAAGGGAATTATGTCAAAAAAAAATTGTATACTTAAATTCATTTTTAAACTACAACTAACACTAGATAAATGCCATTTTAATGTTTATGTTGTTTCAGTTTCTTTTGTATTTCTGATGTTTTTGTTTCTGTTTGCGTACAAGTGCATTTTTTTTTTTGCTAACGAGGTGTTTGATGTTGGTTTCACTCTTCCAAGGAAATTTAGTGATTATTAGTTTAGATTATATTGATTTACGTTAGATTAGGAATTGAATTCAATATTATTTTATTAATGTAATTTTTCTGGGTAATTTTTTTTTTTTTTGGAGGCCAGGTTTATGTTTTCAATTATTTGTATTATCATTCAGATTTTTTTGGTGATTAATAAAGTTCTTCTTATTTCGTTGAGATTATCTTAAAACGTTTATCATCTAAATCATCACTTGCCACTATATGTAAAAATAAATATTTAATTTTTTTTTAGTGACATTTAATTTTGCTGCTACACAAAAAATACAAACATTTACTGTTTAAATTGTCACTTGCTACTAGAAGTATATATATATATATATATATATATATATATATATATATATATATATATATATAATTTAGTGGTATTTAATTTAGCGCTACTCAAAAATATAATAGCAAGTGAATGTTTTCGACTAAGTCGTTATTTGCTACTAAATGTAAGTGTCATTTAGACTTGCAGCTATAAAAAATGAAATAACCGGTTAATGTAAAACATTGATTGGCTAAATCGTCATTTGCCACTAAAATGACAGTCAATGGGCTTAACCAATATTTGTAAAATGATGATAAAAAATATCTAGCTGACGACAAAAAGATAGAGGAGTGGTATAAAAGTGATATACTATACTTATATAACGTTATAAATCATTTTATGTTGCAAACAATTCAATCTCTAATGATAACCAAGTCTTGGAGAGAAATGCACATTCTCTAGCGCACTCTCTAGTGTTCTCTCTCTCTCTCTCTCAGTGTGCTACTATGGAGGTAAACGATCTCTACTGATTTGCAGCCGCCTCCGCGTGAAGCTCTCCATATGTTTGATGAAATCTCCCTGAGAATCAATGAGGTAAACTTTTTCAACTAAATTATAGTCACCGTTCAATTCCTGTCTTCGATCATCCAGACGATGGAGAGCTTCATTTTTTAATTAGATACAAGTTTTGTTAATTCTATTTTAAATTATTTTTTTCATTCATGCTTCGGCCATTTTTTTTGGGGGGGGTAAAATGAAAGGAAAAAAAAACACATAAAAAGCAAACTAGAACAAGTTAGGCATTGGGCACGTATCAAAAGCCCTTCTATCTATCTCTTGAAATAGAGAATCTTCAATGTCTAATGTCGGTGCATCAAGAATCTTGAGGTTGCAATTTTCCTTAGCACCTCTCTTAGCCAAAATATCAGCACAGCGGTTAGTTTCCCGTAGAGCGAATGGAAGAGTGTAATCGTAGAGCGGAAGCAAGTTTTTACACTCCTCAATCAAGTCTCTGAATCTATTATATTCCGAACAAGTGTTCTGAATCAGGGTAATAGCCTCCGCCGAATCAGTTTCAACTTAAACTCTAGGATAATTTCTATTTCTCGTAATTTTGATACTCATGGCTATACTTTTGACTTCTACTTCCAAAGCAGTGCAATTGTCAATACTAGCATAAAAGTCTAATTTCCAAGCTCCCAGGTTTTCTCTAAAAAGACCTCCTATGCCCCATTTTCTAGGACTACCTTTAGCATTACCATCGTGTTGAGCTTAAGAATTCTTGTTTTAGGAGGAAACTAGAAGGTAGTAAATCCTTTAAAATTATTGGAGAAATTTGGTTCCAAGACAGATTTAGCGAGATCATTCGCATAGTTTAAATTTTTGCAAGCGTAGAACTTCAAGAATGACAAACTCCTTCAATAACCTATTTGTTTCTATCCTTCCAATTTTTCCTAGTGGTGGCGATAAAAAAATACTAGGAGTGATTAAGGAAACTCCCTTTAAGAATATGTTTCATCTAAACCCAAAACTCCATAAATGATCGGTTATACCTGAAGTTATAACAATTGACTTGATCCCAAATAAGGTTAGCTTTAGGACAAGTGCGAATAGCATGTTCAATATCCTCAACCGCATTGTTACATCTTTGACATATACTAGAAACATTTCCACCACGAGAAGCGCGAAAAGAGTTTGTAACAAATCTTTTATGAAAAATAGTCCAATAAAAAATTTTAAGATTTCGAGGGATCTTGAGTTTCCAAATCCAACACTAACTATTATCAGAAACTCTATCCTCGCTATCCAAGATACCCAGTTGGTAAGCTGATTTAATAGAAAAAAACCCGAGTATTATCAGGCATCCACAAGGGTTTATCAATGAGATCAATAGAAGGAGGCTACATAGACCTGATTTTAACTTCAGTATCAATATCAATAAGATAAAGGATAGGATTCAAAAACCAATCTCTAGTATCATCCACAATATCTACAACTTTAAAATCAAACATTTTTTGTAGTTCCTAACAACTTAAAGTTTTGTCTCCACACCACGAGTCAGTCCATAAATTAATAGAGGTACAATTCCCCACTTTCCATTTAATACATTTTTCTAAGATATTCTTAGCGGATTAAATAACTCTCCAGATATGAGAACTATCGTTGGTTTTCTTCCAAGAATTAGAATTATTTTTAATAGAGTATTTATTACGAATAACCCTTACCCACAAACTCACATTATTCGCAATTTTCCAATCAAGTTTAACCAAAAAAAAATTATTATTACTTCTAGCATTTCTAATACCCAAACCCCCATCATCCTTGTTACGACAGATTTTGTCCCATTTCACAAGATGATATTTTTTCACATTATCCCTGTCCTCCCATAAAAACTTTCGATTGAATTTTATCAATAGTGTCACAAAATTTTAATGGGATGGAAATTATCTGCATGGAATAATTCGGGATAGTAGCAGTAACATATTTTATAAGAGTAGTTCTACCGGCCACAGATAACATATTAATTTTCCACTTAGAAAGTCTATGTTGAATTTTTTGGAGCACATGATGGACATGGAAATTATTAAGTCTCTCATGCACTAACGGGAAATCAAGATAGACTCTTAAATCCTCCGTAAGGCCAATATTCAAGTGACTACTAAAATCTCTCGCTTTCTAGCAGGGGATGCATGGAGCAACATAAAATTTTTTTGTCCCAATACATTAGTAAAAATATTCTAAACATTTAAATGTTATCAATTTGAGTAGAATTAGCTTTCCCAAACAAGACAAGATCATCAACCGTTAGTTTCGGCCATATCTAGTATAAAATAAATAGAAACATTCGCTATTTGAAATATTTTTTATCATTCAATAGTAAGACACATTTTCAACTGTTAATTTAGATTTTGTCAAAAACACTTAAAAACAAACTTTCAACAAAATATTTACTCATTCATTTATTTGAAAAACTTAATTTATTGAATTAAAATTAATTACTTTAAAAATATATACTATATACATAGACCACTTCTCTAGAAATCAATTTAAAAAAAACCCACAACCAACTCAAAAGCAACCAATAACACTATCTATGCACAGATTCATATCCCCCTCTCAACCCACTCACCTTTTCCATAAGCTTAGCTTATACATAACACTCCACTCCAATAGTCTTATCCCAATATACATCAACCACAACAACAGCAGCAATTCACAACTCAACAACCCACAAATTAAATGAGGATTTCAAGTGGTCATCTCCCTCTCTCATGACATATACACTTGAACACTTGCAGTCTTCATCATCTGACAAACCGGACAAGCCTCGACAAACCTTTCACAATCCCTACACACACACAAATGCCGACAGGGAAACAACAACACACAAACATCCTTAAACTTACACAATCTACACTTCTTACTGAACCCCGCGTCATTCTCAACCCTCGGAGGATTCGCATAGGAAGAGGCCGCATCGTTGGCCCCTCCGCTTTCGCCGCAGCCTTCTCTTGCCTGAGCCATCACTTGTTGGAGATTGGTTTTTAAGGCATTGACGATGGACTCGTTGTATTTGGCTCGGTAGTGCCATGACTGGGCTTCCATTGTTATTTGCTTTATTTTTTCGCCGAGTTCTTTGTTCTTGCGATTCATGGTGTCGATCTCGAGTTCCTTTTCGCGGAGCTTGGTGTTGACATGGCTTTCGAGGGCGTTTAGAAGAGAAGTTGTGTGCCTGTGGTTTAAGTCCCTTACACCCCTGACCATGTTCTCTTCCTGCTTGAAAAAAGAAGTGAAATGAAAAATGGAAGGAGAAAAACGTACAAGGCGCTATTTAGGTTGCTAAGGTGGCGTTTGGTTAGTGTTTCTACGTTTCTACTTCCAAAAAAATGGAATGGAAATTCTATTTCCGTTTGTGGTATTCCGGAAATAGAAACATATTTGGTAACGACCATTGTCCTGAAATTGTTTCTTTTAATTTATGAGAACAAAAATAAGAAACACGTTTGGTTGCAATATTTGTTCTTTTTTTTTTCTTTACACGTATGGTGGCCGGCGTGGTGGCAATGGAAATAGTTCTGTGGAAGTGAATAGTAAAAATCAATAATATTTTGTTTCTCAAATTCTTAAGGAATTCAGGAATAGTCCTAATTTACCCCCCCCCCCCCCCCAAAAAAAAATTGTGGGTATAGAAACACATATATTAATCCCAAAGTTTTAGGAGCGGGTCAGGGAACATAAACAGTATCCAAACGGGGCCAAGGTGGCATTTAGTTAACGTTTATGTTTTTTGTTTTTTTTGTTTTTTTTTTTTACTCCAAGAAAAAGGGATGATAATTTGCTTTCAATTCTCAATAATTCTAAAAACTAAATGCTTGAAGTAACAACAATTGTTCTAAAATTGTTTCATAATTTATGAGAATAAAACCAAAATAAGCAACACATTTGGTTACAACATCAGTTCTCATATTTTCTTTTATTTTTTTTATTTTGAGTTTAAATCTAAAGAATAGACTGTAGATTTCTTTTACATGGTCAATGTTCGCAAATTATAACAAAATAAGAACACATCTATAAGATTAATCGCAACAAAATAAAATGATTATAAGAAAGTAATTATTGTGTTTTCATATTTGAGGCTAACAAGGTTTAAAAAAGGGGGAGTCATTAAAATTTCAAAAATACTGATCTCATCCCGTTAAGTGAGAATACGTTGAGAAGGAATGGAAATAAACCTTTTTTTGTTTCTCAAAATCCCAATAATTTTGGAAGTATTCTCAAAATTTTGAGAATATTTGGGAATGGAAACAAGAATTTGGGAGCAAAATCACTGAACAAATGGGGCCACTTTCAAAAACTCAAAATATTACTACGTCTCTTTTAACAACAAAAGCGAAAACCCACTTTTAAAAAATAATTTTCACAATGTTCAATCTATCACATCACTTACTATTAATATTATACTTTCATATCTCATAAATTTATGTTTTAAATTTTTTTCATATTTATATTTTTTATTTCTCCATAATTTTATTTTATTTTTAAAAAAAAAAAATCTCTACCACACACTCACACAACAAACATCACCATCGTCTCTTTTTTTCAACATCATACATCAATCGATCACATCACTTTTATTATTCAATTTTCTAACACATTTTTAATAGATATTTTTAATTTCAAAATTAAACCAAACAAACTCGATTCCAATTCACGGAATAGGGATTTAATCTCACTTCCTAGACACGTGTGAAGATTAAATACAACCAATGAAGGTGGCGTTTGCTTAGTGTTTCTGTTTTTCTGTTTCTATTTCCAATAAATTGGGATGGCATCGGATGGGAATTTTGTTTCCGTTCTGAAGTATTCCAGAAATAGAAACATGTTTGGCAAAGAAATTCTATATCATTGATATTCTTTTTCTCCTTCTCTCATCCTTCCATTTTATACACATCTTTGTCTCTATTTCACTTCACAAGTGAAAATCAGATTGATTTTTCTTTTGTTTCTACAAAAAAGATTTCAATTACTACAATGATTTGAATTTGACCGATATGTCATATATCATGATTGGTTCTTTCGATCTAGATAATGAATGTGACGTGATATGTTGGTTATTAGTTCTTAAGAGTTACTAATTCATACTATTACTCGGGGTCGGGGTCTGATCTTTCTTTTTTTCTTATCCTAACCCTAAACTAGAAAAAAAACAATGAGTCACACACTAAGCATAGCAATTATATCAAATGGTCACTCAATTTCATTTAACCCTATAGAATTAGCAAAGAATTCAGAAGTATAATGGATTGTTTTGGTTTTGATTGAACAGAAATGAACAAAACTATAGACTATAGCCATCGACGAACATAAGAAATTGGATATAAGTATGAGAAAACATACCTGAACTCTGATATAGCGATCGAATTCTTCTTTTTGCCAATTGAGATCGATTTTGACACAGTTGGCAAGGGGGAAAACGCCAAGAAGGGTAGCGCCCTTGAGGTTTTCACTGGCGGAAGTAACTGTAGAGTTGTGTTCATCTTCCTCGTAGGAGAGTTTAAGCCCGGTCGATACAGGGTTTGGATTCAAATTACTTGCAAAGAGTCCACCTTCATCTTGGCATAAGTAATTGTTCAAAGATACATGTAGCTTCTGCTGTCTAGATGTTATTTCAGGGTGGTCTCCGCCTCTTTTGGTTGGCCGACCCAATGTAGCTGCATGGTCATTGCCCATGAACTTGGTCGGATCGACATTGGCGCCAGCTGGTACTGCGATATAAAATTTGGACAAACACTTTATAGAACACTTTTTCGATGAAGAGATGCAATGGATAGGAAAAAAAGAAAATCAACAAAAATGACGAAGTTATGAAAAGATTGATATACAACATATTTTGGGGCTATCAACTTTTTATTTGATTTTGGGGAAAATTACAGCGTTGGTTACTTGGTCCTTCAATTTTATGGACATGTTTTGTCAAATTGCACATTTGATCCCTTAAGTTCCACATTTGATTCAATCCTGTAAAATTGAAAATGTTAATGTAGAAAACCCAATGGACCTAACTCACTCTCAAAAGACGTCTTGTAAGAGGAGAATTGCCCCTGGCTTTATATATAGCTCAGGATCAGGTAACACAAGCAATGTGGGATTCAACACGCCCCCTCACGCGTAGGGTGGACTTTGACAAACCACTGCGAACGGATATCGGGGGCCATCATTGATGTGGGATTTAACACGTCCAACATCAGGCAAAAATCTGGCTCTGATACCATGTTAGGAGGTTCCAACTTAAAACCATATGGTACTAAGTGAAGTAATTCTTTTAATTTATATAGTGGCTTGAGAACTCTCAGATGAGCGATGTGGGACAAGAATCTAACACCTGCCCTTGAGTGCAACCCCCGGTTTGCACGAATGATTTGACTACGAGGGAATTATGATAAATGTGCAACCCCCGGCTTGTACAGATGATTTGACTACAAGTGAATGAGAGACCCATAACCTTGGCTCTGATACCATGTAGAAAACCCAATAAGCCTAACTCACCCTCAAAAGACGTCTTGTAAGAGGAAGATTGCTCTTGGCTTTATATATAGCTTAGGATCAAGTAACACAAGCGATGTGGGATTCAACAGTTAATGATGGATTTGGAAGGAAAATGGATTGTGTTTAGCACATGGTCTTCTATGAGTATTTATTTTTGTCATTTTATCATTTCTCTAAACCTAAAACGGTTTCTCCTAAGAACGATTCAACCCTCTCTCTCTTTTTGTTTAGATGAATCTTTGGTAGGGAAATATGAAGAGAACACATTTTAGGTTTAGTGTAAAGATGAAATGATGAAATATCCCCCCATTAGAAGGACACATGCTAAGCACAACCCATTTTTCATCCAAAATCATTATCAATGTTTTTAACTTTGCGGGATTGAAACAAGTGTGAAACTTGAGGGACCAAATGTGCAATTTGACAACCCTCAGGGTTCACATAGACACCTACCCCATACTTTAGGGACAAAAAATGTAATTTTCCCTTGATTTTGCATTCATATGTATTGAAGTCTATACCTATACCTAAAATTATGATTTCAAAATCATTAACAAGTAAACTTAAGATTTCTACATTAAACCTTCAGGATTGACATACAACATGAAGAGTATTTAAGATTTATGGCATCCAAGATTGCTATTAAAAATTAATTTTGTTTCTCATCTTAATTGCACTGAGAACAAATCCCACATCCAAACTAGCTAAATACAACTAAAAACACAAGCATCAATCTCAAACCAAGTAATATGAAATTGAACCAGAAGCTAAAAAAGTTATACATGGACAATATTTTGATTGCATATATACGAGTTTGTGTGTGCGTGCGCGCCTAGACATACGGGCAAACATGCGATAGTTAAAGAATTCAACTAAGTAATAAGCACTAGGAGAACTCACTATCACCAAATAACTGCAGCTGAGGCAATGTGCTCTTATTTTCGCCCAAAAAAGTGGGAAATAAAGGTTTGTTGTTACCAGTTCCTCCGAACATTCTCCTGAAATTTTAGTTTGCCATAGAAAGCAGCGTTAATCAGGCAATTTATTGCAAACAAGAAAGCAAAGTACCCGCAGTTAATAATGACGAAGAAAAAAAATTCAATCAACTTCAATCCTAAACTCCATTAATCTGAAAGTGAATCACGTCCAGTGGAAAAAATGTGTTCTTTACTATCAGCATTTGTTTAAACAGAAAATACTTTTCTAGAGAAAAGGTTTCGAAAAAACGTTTTGCGAATCTGCTGCAATAGCAGTCTCATTTACAAAATGGAAAATGTATGTTTAAGGGGGAAGATGTGTATACATGCATATATCAATAAGCTATTATGCTTGGACGCGTATATATTGATCACTTTTATATCTATACGTTTCTTATTGTAACAAATGCCTTTATAGTATATTAGCATGAACTGATACAAAAATTAAATTGCTTCTATTACTCGCACACACTAGCATACAACATTTTATTGCTTGCTAGACGGATAGAAAAGGGAACGAGATCATTGGCCAAGTAACAGACAAACGGCAATCTAAAGAGAATGAGAAGAAAACGAATATTTTCATGACTATGCCATGAAGAAGAAAAACTAATATGAAGAAAATGCTACAAGAAGAACATTATAGATATCAGCTACCAAACTGAATCACCTAAAAATAGCATATGAATAATGAACACAATACAAACGAAATAAACAAAAATGGAAAACTCTAGGAATACATAGTGATAGAATTTAAACAAGTATCCATGAGCACAATCAGATGTACGAGCTCCAACGAGAGAAATTCACGAAAATCAAATCAATACAGTCAAAACAGTGAATAGGAATTTAACATTCAAATGCTCCTCTGAAAGAACCTCAAGTTCTTCTGGTGAGCAAAAACTCAACCAAAAGACAACAAAGAAACACGAAATTCCAATACCTGTCCCTGAATCACTGCCTCACACTCAGTATATAATGGGAGATGCAGAATTCAGACAAAAAAAAAAAGCTCAACATCCTGAACAGATCAAAAAATCAACTAGATACGCTTAATCTCTTCACTCAATAAATTCACAAAAATCAGATCAATGCAGTCAAAACAGTGAATAGGAATTTAACATTCAAATGCTCCTCGGAAAGAACCTCAAGTTCTTCTGTTGAGCAAAATTTCAACCAGAAGACAACAAAGAAACACGAAATTCCAATACCTGTCCCTGAATCACTGCCTCACACTCAATTATAACAGGAGATGCAGAATTCAGACTAAAAGAACGCTCTACACAATGAACAGATCAAAAAATCAACTAGAAACGCTTAATCTCTTCACTCAATAAATTCACGAAAATCAAATCAATACACTCAAAACAGTGAATAGTTATTTAACATTCAAATGCTCCTCGGAAAGAACCTCAAGTTCTTCTGTTGAGCAAAAATTCAATCACAAGACAACAAAGAAACACGAAATTCCAATACCTGTCCCTGAATCACTGCCTCACACTCAATATATAACAGGAGATGCAGAATTCACGCAAAAAAAAAAAAGGCTCTACACAATGAACAGACCAAAAAATCAACTGCAGACGCTTAACCCCAGCACTCTTCATCGAGCAACACGATGTGATATAGAAAAACGGGAGAAAAACACAGAATTCGAAACAAACACTTAAGAAATCGCCGATCAACAAAAAAATACGCAGGAATTAATTAACACACAATAACTCAAGCAATCGTAAATCAGAGAAAAGGTTAAAGACAGAGGTACCTTGAAATCCTGAGATTCGGAAAAGGAATCGCAGCCGATGAGTCGATCTAGGAAATCGAGATCGGAAATGATCGAAGAAAGCTGAAGGGAAGGGGAAAAAAACAAAAGAAATAAATAAAAATAATAATAAAAAATCGTGAAGTGAGTGGGAGAGATAAGATCGTGGCGTTCTGATGGATAATAATAGCTGTTGTTGGAGAGGTTTCGGTTAAGAAAAACGATTCCATTCGTTGGTATTGGTGATGTTGAAGAAATCTTCTTCTTCATTGCGCTCTCTCTCTCTCTCTCTCTTTCTCTCTCTCTCTGGCAGCTTTCTTTTCGTTTTCCCACCAGTAATTTATTTTATACTCGTGGCCTTCAATTTGATCATTATGCCCTTTGCCTTCCCCTGTAACCCGACCCGATCATTTTTTCGCCATCTTTTCCGGGTAAGAATGGCGATGTGAAATAAAGGCATTTGTCCGTTAATGTTTAGATAAAATATATGTTTTTTATTTTTTATTTTTTTTTATCTATAGTAAAAAAAAATTTATTTTTTCTGATATCGTTTAGCTGAAAAAAAAATTATTCTAATGTAATTTATTATTTTATCCTTGTATATTACAAAAATAAATTAAAAAATTTATTATTAAAGATATAATTATAATTTTGATACCTTTAACTATTTTTCTCCTACATTTGTGAAGAAAAAAATTTATCTCGGAAATTATATTTTATTCATCCAATTTTTTTTCCTTTTCATTTTTTATTCAATCAAAGATTTTTTTTTTTTCTTTTTTTTCATTTATGAATATTAAAAAATAATAAATAAATAAGTAAAAAGTTTTTAAATTTTGTACGGAAATTTTGGAGAAATTCTATTTTAGTTTTTCTTATACTTTTAATTTGAGCACATTAAACTTTGAAATATCTAAATTGTATTAAGTCAATCCAAATCACTAATTCCGTCATTTTTATGACATAAATCAGTTACATGTCAAGTATAGAATCACACCTACGTGGGTGAATTCAGTTATAGAAAAATAATGTAAAAACTGACTTGACACGATTTGGATACTTCAGCGTTTAATGTATTCAAATTAAGATGATGGGGACTAAAATAAAATTTATCTTAAACTTCAAGGGTAAAAAATGCTCAAAACTCTAAAAAAATACCAATAAAATATCTTATAAAATATAATTAAATTCAACTGTTTTATAAGTGGAGATGTAAAAAAAAATTAGTGGGAATTTTCCTGGCCAGATATTTCATCAACTCATTCTTACTAAGTGATTTGTGTGCATAGTGAATTATATAACTTGAGTGTGTCGAAAAAAAAAAAAATAATAATTTACATTTTGTAGAGTCGAATCTTTTATATTTATTTTTGTTGTCAAATAAAGTTTTGGAACTAATTTTCGAGTCAACCAAAAAATAAATTATTATTACTATTACTAAAAAAAAAAAGTATTTTATTCTAAAAGGAAGATATTTTGTTTTTTCGGACTTATTATCTTAATTTAATTAATTTATAGATTTTTATTTTTAATAAATTTGAAAAATTTTAAAAACAAGAGAGTGATAAAAATGTATTTTTAAAAAAAGTAAAACATGGCCTCTCCATTAATATATTCAACAACGTAATATGCTAATATTAAAGACACTCATTTTAATTTATTATTTATTAGGTTAATTTTGGATGTCCTATATTTAGTTCAAATAATTAATAAAAAAAAAATATTAAACGTTTGTTATTTAATTTATCAATAAAATTTAAATAAATAATTTAAAATTTCTCTAACCATTTAATAGTGAAAAAACTTGAAATGTAGAATATATACTTGTATAGTTTGTGATGTAGCTAAAAATTTCCAACACGTGCGAAAGACTTTCCACGCTCCAAAAACCTCCTCTACCTGTAAATAAGTGTGCTGCAATCTCAAAAAGCTAAACGGAGGACACCGATGTGGTGTCGGTCAAATAACCTCCAACGTATGAATAAGTTAATCAGTTTAATATGTCGATACATTCTCTCATATATAGACTTTTTAATTCATGTTGTTGGTTAGTGAAAGTTGTCCCCTCCACGATCCACTCCTAACTGTATAGGATTCATCGATGATCTCGCCACGAACAGTGAGTCGGTTACAGTCCTCCTTTTGCATGAGATCGTAGGGTTTTGGGCTGATCTTTTTGTGGCCTTCCACTGTGGGCTTTGTTCATACCCGATTAGGCCTCTTTACAAGGTCTTCTTCTATTCAGGTATTGGGTTGCTCTTATGAGCAAATCTCATTCCTGGTGGACCGATGTGTTTAGCCAGGGGTGACCCTTGGCCCACCCTTGGG
Organism: Eucommia ulmoides; assembly: GCA_016647705.1. Classification (NCBI taxonomy): domain Eukaryota; kingdom Viridiplantae; phylum Streptophyta; class Magnoliopsida; order Garryales; family Eucommiaceae; genus Eucommia; species Eucommia ulmoides. The sequence continues at coordinate 5,943,532 of CM028334.1, read as the reverse complement.
TCGGTTTCAATTATTTGACTCGACTCATCGAAACCTTTCAAATTTTTATTAAACATGGGCGAAAATTCCTCCCACATCAATTTGTTATGAATTTTATGATTTAAATCTACGATTGTTTATTTGTTGAGATGGTTTGTTAGGAGTTCCCTGATCTCAACTTTTTGATCTAATTCAATGGTTGAATGTATCCTTAAAATCTTATAATTTGACCTTTAAATATCTCATACAATTATTAAAAATATCTCAAATATAAAATATGTTATGATTTATATCAGAGGTATATCTCCTGTGTATTCGCATTCAATTTTTTTATTATTATTATCTAAAATTTATTGAAAAGAATAATAATTTTAAATTGCCAAAAAGAGAGGTTAATGATTATTAAACCAAAATATAATAGCTATTGTGTTAATTCTTTACTTTTCTTTTTTTAACTTGAAGAAATATCCTCTTTATTATTTTTTTAGCTCTTAAAATATATATTTATTTGAAATTTCTCTGGTTAAAGATACTATATCAATTTTTAAATTTATAAATAATTTCAAAATAGCTAATAATAAATTTTAAAGAGAATCAAATATTATTAAATTAAACCGCTTTGTAAGTAAGATTTTTTTTATAAATATTTTATTAACTCATTTTAATTATCCATTCGCTTCAAATTAATACAGTATGTTAAGAAAAAAAATATTTTTTAAAAAAATTATTTATTAATAGAAACTTCAAAATCATATATTTTTTTTAATTAATTTATTGTAATTAAGAATTTTAAACTAAAAAATAAAATTTTTGCACACGAAGTGTGCCCATAATTCTTGGCAAATAAACCGGGTTGACCAAAGACGAGAAAATTATTATCCGGGTTCCAAGACGGGTCAAACCTAACAATCCGGGTTGTGTGTTTAAAAAACACGGGGGTATTTTCGTACTTTAACAAGTTTGCATTAAATTTCCCCCTGTTTTCTTCTGCAAGATGATGGTCGGCCCGAGGCCCTATCAGTACATATTCCTCAGAAAATGACTTTTTTTTCTCTTTTAAATTTTGGGTGAGAGTATAAGTATATTTAATTTTTAAATTATTAAATTAATTTTAATATGGTCTAAATTCTCTAATTTATTCTTTAAAATTGATTGCACATATTTTTCAAAATTTATTTTATATTTTTTCTCTCTTCTTCTTCCTTTTCTTAACCGTCAAAAACCACCGTCGACATGTGAATAACAGCTCCTACAATTTTTTTCCGTGACTGAAAAAAAAAAAAACAAAAAAAAAACACAATACATTCAAAAAGAAAAGGAAATTATACTAACAAACTCCCACCCTCAACTCCCTCACCCTGTAACTTTCGGCCACTACCTTACCTCTCTCCGACCATTTTGCAACTGTCGGCCATTCCTGTCCTATCGTCCTCCCTACCTTCTCCTCTTTTTTTTTGCTTCTTTTTATTATTCTTCTCACACCCATGTAGATCTGAACACACACACAAACACATATAGAAAAATGGAGAGTTAAATGTGTTACGATGATTGAGAAGTGGGAAACATGAATATGTATTGATATTATGCTAAAGAGATTAAAGAATACTACGATATATACATATATATATAGGGGAGGTGGGGGCTACGGTTTTATCCTAATTGGTCATGTGGGTCAAACCCATATAATATTTAACATCCCCTCTCAAACTCAAGACGGTAAGTGAGAGATGGACTTGAGTTTAAAAACTAGAGAGTGAAAGTGTTCAGGTGGATGAACCTTAGTGAAAATATCTGTTGTCTGATTGGCAGAACTGATGGATTGTAGACAAATCGTATTCTGGATAATGTAATGACGGATGAAGTGACAATAGTTTCAATATGTTTTGTACGCTTGTGGAATACATCATTGTGAGCGATCTGAATAGCACTCTTATTGTTACAGTGTAGGGTAGTGGCAGCAAGAGAAGAGATGCCCATGTTAGCGAGTAGCCATCGAAGGTAGAGAAGTTCTTGAGTTACATTAGTCATGACACGATATTCAGCTTCAATATTGGAATGAACAACCACAATTTGTTTCTTACTACGCTAGAAAATGAGAGAATTGTCAAAAAAAAAAAAAATAGTAACAAGTGGTTAAACGTCTGTCGATGGGGTCTCCGGCCTAAACGACATCAGAATAAGTTTATAAGACGAGAGTAGACTGAGTTGAGAAATGAAGCCTATGAAATAAAGTACCCTTGACATACCGAAGAATGCGAAGAACAACCGAGTAATGGGTGGTCCGAGGAGCGGACAAGAACTGACTGACTTGATGAATGACATGGGCAATGTCAAGGTAAGTGACAGTAAGATATACAAGACTTCCAACCTGTTGGTGATATAGAGTGACATCCTGAAGAGGTGAACCATCAAGTGGGGTAAGTCTGACGTTTGCTTCGAAAGGAGTAGTGGAAGTGGATGAGTCAGTGATCCTAGCCTTGAAAAGGAGATCCAAGGCATATTTGGCTTGAGAGAGAAAATATCCATCAAAATCAAATGAGACTTCAAGGTCAAGAAAATAGGTGAGTACGCTAAGATCTTTCATTTCAAATTGGCTACTGAGAAACTTTTTGAGTTAAAAATACCACGTAGATCATCTCCAATAATAATCATATCATTCACATAGAGTAAAAGAAGAATAATACCGTTGGCAGTATGTCGAATAAATAGAGCCGAATCATGAGCACTTGGTGTGAACCCAAACTAATGAATAGTAGTGCTGAATTCGACAAACCAAGCACGTTGAGCTTGTTTCAAACCATACAGGCCATAGTGAAAGCAACAAACTTTATTTTGAAGAGCAGCCAGGCCGGAAGAAGTATGCATATAGACTTCCTCAAGAAGATCACCATTGAGAAATGCATTTTTGATATCTATTTGAAAGACAGTCTATTTTCGAATGGCGGCGACAAAAAAAAATGTACGGACAAATATTAGCCTCACCACTGGAGCAAATGTTTCTTCACAGTCAATGCCATATTCATGGGTAAATCACTTGGCAACAAGTTGGGTTTTATATCAGTCAACAAGGCCATCAGAAAGCGTCTTGATTTTAAACATCTTTTTGTACTAAATAGGAGTTTTTCCAGGGGAAGATCAACAATATCCCAAGTATGAGTTTGGTGAGGGCCTAAAATTCTTCGTGTATTGCTTTCTACCAAAGAGAATTAGTATTATCCTCCTTATAGGATTGAGACTCATGCAAATGAAGTATAGTGAAAAAATAATGAAAATCATAAACATAATGTGGAGGATGAGTTACATTAGTAGAACTGCGGGAGGTGATATGGGGCATGGGTTTTAAAGGAATGCGGTACAGGATCATCGTCCACAGTAGAAGTCTCAGGCATGGTCACTAGAGTTGGAAAGGTGAGATCAGTTGGTGGTTCTGAAATAGATTCAGCTAGTAGTTTTAGGGTGGACTCAGTATAAGGTGCAGGACTGGACTCAACTGGTGGTGCTGGAGTGGATTCAACAGTACCTGGTGTAAGACCCCGATTTTTAATATACGAATAATTTAAGTCGTGTTTTAAAAATATTTTGAAAATATCGGGATGGACTACGATATTAATTTTGTGAATTAAAATTTTAGGGGTTAGATTATAATTTACATAAACATTAAAACTTAAGAAGGGGTTTAATTACTATCCTAACTAAAAATGAAGGGGGTTTATATATATATATAAAGGGAGTTGGTGAAATGAATGGAGAAGAGAGAGGCCACTTGGCCGGCCGGTGATCTCATTCACTTTTTGATGTATATATATACACACACACACACACACACATACGGGAGAAAGATCAAGAAGGGAGGAGAGAAATTGGAGAAAGAGAGAGGATTGGCGATGGAGCTCTGACAGGAAAGGAAGGGTCGTTCGTCAAGGATGGGTTTGGTTCGTCATATGCGGGAGTGCACTGTTCCGTCGTTCGGCCTCTGTCGTCGTTGCTGTGCGTGTTCTGATCGTCGGAGTGTGTGTGTGTGTGTGTGTGATCAGTGTGTGTGTGTGTGTATGTATGCAGAACGGTATGGGGTGGCTGGTGGTCAATGGCGTGATTGGAGCTTCTCGTTGGTCGGCGGCTGGTTCAAACAGAAACAGGAAACAGAAGTAGAAAACGGAAGAGGAAGAGAGAGAGGGAGAAACTATTGGGGGAGTGTGTGTAAAGTCCACTGCTATGTGTGTGTTTGTTTCTGATGTGTGTGTTGTGTATGCTGTGGGAGTGTGGTTGTGAGTTTTGGATGTGTTGTATTGTGTGGGTGTGAGCCGATGGTGAGAAGAGAGGGAGAGAGGTGGCTGAGATCCTAAAACAGAGCAGGAGGAGGAAGACGTTTACCACCTAAGCGGTAGATTTTCGCTCAGGCGGTGAAACTGCTGTGTGCAGTTGAGAGAAAAGGAGAAGCAGTCACTCATTCGCCTAAGCGGTGGATTTTCACTCAAGCGGTGAAATGGCAGTGTGCAGTTGAGAGTAAGGGAAAAGTAGTCACTCGTTCGCCTAGGCGGTGGGACGTCGCTTAGGCGGTAGGGAGCAGAATAAAAAATACATGGAATTTTAAGGAAATCCACGATCGGTTCGGAACAGGTAACATTTTCTAATTTATTTTATGAATTCTAAATTTAGTTTCTAACCTTAGAATATCAAAATGAGAATAATAAACAATAAGATCGTTTATATGAATTAGGTGTAAATTGTAAATTTTAACGACGCTAAACTAGTTGAATAACATGTTAATATATCAAAACGTAGGGAACGGAAAATTTATGAACGTAGGGATTGCATTGTACAATTAAGTTATTTTCTCTATAATATTAATTTAGGCCTTATTACAAATAGGTTCAAAATTGTCGAAAGTTCAGTAGCGGATATTTGGTGAAGCTTTTGAGAGCTGAATATCAAGTGAGTGTATTGTCTTTTTGCCAAACTATTTATATATATATAAATGTGCGTGTAAATGGTTTTACTTGGATTGTATGATTTTATAAATGATATGGATCAAGCAGATTTTGGGTGAGTTGAGGAAATGGATTTTCGTTAAACTATGGTGGTGTTAAAAGGAAATTGAAAAATGATTTTCGTTGATTTTGGTGGCTTTAAAAGAGAGTGGATTTGTGATTTGATGATGATATTATTGAGTTGACTATGCCATAGTTTATGTCCTGTCCGGAGGGTAGTCCGGCAGGTGGTGATAGATACTATGTGGTGATTTATATTATGGCCTCCGGAGACGTCCGGTAGGCGGTGATTTGCACAGTTAGGTCCCCTAAGAAGGGATATCCTACGGATGGTTATGGTACCGTTGTAACTCCCGATCGTGAGGTTAAAACAATTACTATGGCTTAACCGGTGGGTATGAGATTGAGATGTATGTTTGAGTTGGGGTGTTTTATATATATATTGGGTGATTTATTATTGATTATGGTGTTTGGAACTTATTTATACTGCTTTACTTTCACTACTTATTTGATACTGGAGATTTTACTAACTGTGTGGTGGATATATATTTACGCTTGATCCATTTAAATGTTGTATTATTATTATGTTAAAAAATAGTTTTTACTAAGAAGGCAGTATACTCGCAGGTTAATTTTTTAGGAGACGGTCCCCTACTGGTATTAGGAGATGTCAACTGGAAATCTTTGAGTTGAGCTGTCAAAAGTGAACCATATGAAAGAGAAAGATTGTGTATGCCTTGTAAAATGAATTGTATAGCAATTTATGCATTTTGTAATGTATAAGAAGATAGGAATGTAATAGGTGATGTCATATTGTCGTCACGCCGGCCCTGGGATGACGGGTGTCCGGGACGGGTCGTGACACTTGGAACTGTATCATTTGGAAATAAATCAATTGATGGATCAGTAAAAAATCTGGAGTTGGTGAGGGTTGACATGTCAAATGACCGTAAGGATAAAAACATTTGATGTTCCCAAAAAACGACATGTTGCAAGATACAAAAGGTTTTAAAAATGGGATCCCAACACCAATAACCTTTATGTTCGATGTAGACATGGCATTTTGACTGCCTCGCAAAAAATTATACTTTATTTTATAGTTACCTTTATTTTATTTTTTTATTATTTATTTTATTTTTTTATTTATTTTGTTTTGATTGTACCGTATTTATGCGGTTTAATACTGCTAAATTAAATTTTATTAATCTCTTAAGTAAATTAAATATTAGTAATTGATTTTTATTTTTTTTGGTTTTGTAGATTTTTCGAAGTGGAATAAAAACGCGTTAATTCGGAACAAAATGGACAAGAAACAGACGAGAACGAGAGAGGTCTGAACCGAACGGGGGTGGGGGGGTGCACGAAGGTCGCACGTGCGACCAGCTGGCCGCACATGCGGCCAACAAAAGAAAAGGGGCAGAAAGCCCCCCTTTTGGGTGCACCAAGTTTTGGTGCACCCAAAAGGGGGTGGGTGCACCAAATTTTGGTGCACCCACCCCCTTTTCTTTACCTTTTCGCACGCCTTTTGTTCGGAGGAGTTTCAGAAAATTTCCTATAAATAGAAGAAGGCTCAGACAACTCAAGAGGGAGGAATTTTTGGGGAAGAATTTTTTGGAGAGGAATTTTTGTAAGGGAGAGGTGAAATCTGGAGAGAAATTTTGAAGAAAATAATATTATTTTCATTTTATTATAATTTTGAAGAAGAAAAAATCTCCAAGAAGGTGGTAAATTTTCATCTGTTGTAAATCTTACTCTTATTTTTAAATAAGTTGTTATTATACTAATCTTTTTTTTTTTTTTTTTTTTTTTGTACATTAGATTTTTTTTTTCTTCCTTTATTATTTATTTATTTATTTATTTATTACTTTTTATTTTCTTTTTTTTTTTATTTATTTTTTATTTTTTTGAGTAAGTAAAACGAGGTGGAAAATTCCCAACCTTCAATTTGAACGGTTTAAATTTAGAAGAGAATTGCTCCCCTCGATGCGTGTGTGCGGGTGTTTTATTTAATTTGTATTAAATATAATGTGCTAACAATACGAGGTGGAAAATTCCCAACCTTCCATTTGAACGGTTTAAATTTAGAAGGGAATTACTCCCCTCAATGCGTGTGTGCGGGTGTTTTATTTAATTTGTATTAAATATAATGTGCTAACAATACGAGGTGAAAAATTTCCAACCTTCAATTTGAACGGTCTAAATTTAGAAGGGAATTATTCCCCTCGATGCGTGTGTGCGGGTGTTTTATTTAATTTGTATTAAATATAATGTGCTAACGATACGAGGTGGAAAATTTCCAACCTTCCACTTGAACGGTTTAAATTTAGAAGGAAAATTATTCCCCTCAATGTGTGCGTGCGTGTGGGTGCGTGCGTTTTCTTTAACTCATATTAAATATAATGTGCTAACAATACGAGGTGGAAAATCCCTAACCTTCCATTTGAACGGTTTAAATTTAGAAGGGAATTACTCCCCTCGATGTGTGCGTGCGTGTGTGAGCGTGTGTTTCTTTAACTCGTATTAAATATAATGTGCTAACAATATTAGGTGAAAAATTCCCAACCTTCCATTTGAACGGTTTAAATTTAGAAGTGAATTATTCCCCTCAATGTGTGAGTGTGTGCGTGCGTGTGTTTCTTTAACTTGTGTTAAATATAATGTGTTAACAAGATAAGGTGGAAAATTCCCAGCCTTCCATCAGAACGATCTAGGTTTAGAAGGGAGATCACTTCCCTCAATGTGTGTGTATGTGTATATATGTATATAAGGAGGATTTAAAAATAAAATAAAAACATTCGGATTTAAATTCTAATTGGACTTAATCGGATAAGGTACCGTCTTTGGACGGGCGTCTTGGGGTGCTTGACACCTTCCCCGAGCGTAACTGACCACCGAACTCTTTAAACGAATCTCTAGTCAGACCATGTTATTTTTTGAGTCAAATTTTACTTAAGCCATTTTTTTAAAATTATTTTCAAAAAAGAAAAATATGGTGACCTAGCACATCATTTAAACCCAATGCTAGGTGGCGACTCCTTTTTCTAAAACAGGCTTAAGTATATTTTAATGAGAAAATCGACGTTTTTAAAAATTCTTCTCGTTTTACCAACGCTAAGCATATATAAAGCATATATCTATATTTTCTGATTTTCTCTGGAAAATCGGGGCGCGTTCAGCTGGCGACTCCGCTGGGGATCGGCTGAGGGTCGAGCCCAATATGTCTGAATAAGTCCAACTAATCTAAAGTCCGAATGTTAAATTTTATTTTATTTTTTCCCTCAATTCAGTAAATAAGTTGTGATTTATTTATTTATTTATTTTTTATTTTTTTTATATCATTTATTTTTTATTTTATATATATATATATATATATATATATATATATATATATATATATATATATATATATATATATATTCCTTATTTCCTCTCAGGCCCTTATATCGTTGTAAATCCTTTGACAAAAACAAAAATGTCTTGTATCCATATTATCCCCTCAGGATTCTATGATATAAGACGAGAAAAGGGTTTTTTGTACTTGATGGATTTATGACGTTTGGGGAAGTCCTAAAAAAAAAAAAAAAAAAAAGAAAGCACACCAAACAAGTTCAAAGTTTTCAATATCGGTAGGGAAAGACAAAAAAAAAAATTGTTTTAATTAGTCGTTATCGAAATTGAAATCTTCGAATTAGAAAGGACTTTAAGGCCACCTAAGACCCACGTGAACTAAAAAAATGATTTTTTTTGTAGGTGAAAAAGAAAAGGACAAGACAAAGAAAATTGGTCTCAGAAAAGCAAATTCAGTTCCCCCCTTTCGAAGTCCGATCTTTACACACAGTCGAGCACAGACTCATTCCAGGATGACATAAAAAAGCAATCCTGAATCTCCCCGAACGACCCAGATAGCTCAGATGCAGGAAACTATTGACAGTTTGATGGAAAGGATCAACGAACTTAGCCGACCTCAGGAGGTGCCTATTCCTCCGTCCAACGGGACTCCTGTGACTGAATCCCCAAATGGAAACCCTGCAAGTATTGGGATGGAGAACTCAGGGATGAATCCGAACCACGTCGGCCCGAACTTTGCAGTACCGGTCTACTATGGACCTCAGATGGGCCCTCATCCTTTCGCCTATGGAGCTCCGACATATCCCATCCAGGGGCATGTCTATCAGGCCTCGCCAGAGGGCTCGGCCCCTGCCGCCCTGCAGATCCTCACTCACCCGAAGGGGGTCGTTGCTCCACCAAACAATTCAAATGATAGCCAACCGGCCCCGGCCATTGAAACTGAAAACAAAGAAGAGAATGGCCCTCCACCGACTTGGCTTATGAAAATGGAGAAATTGGAGAAAACTATGGAAGAATGGCAAAAGGAGAAGCCATCCAGGAAAGCGACGTACAAGGAGTTGTCAGCACCACCCGGGATTGTGTACCCGAAAAATTTCGTGGTTCCAGAGTTCACAAAATATGATGGCACTGGCCCTCCAGAATGGCATGTCAGCATTTACAAAGAGGAGTTAGGAATTCATGCTCGAAACGAAGACCTTTGCCTAAAGATGTTTCGGAGATCGTTGAAAGGACCGGCTCTCAACTGGTACATGACCCTGGAGCTATCACAGATTAAAACATTTGAAGATCTAGTAGAGGCCTTCTGTGAGCAATATGTGTACAATAGGGATGCCGCGCCAGACCGCAATACCCTCTACCAGATACTGAAAAATAAAGACGAAAGTTTCCGGAGGTATACTGCTCGTTGGAGGGAAGAGGCTGCCAAAGTTGTCCCTAAGCTGAGCGAGGAGGCTCAATTAGAGATATTCAAGTCAATTCAGTCACCGCCGTTCTATCGAGATCTCTCAAGCATAGCAGTGGTTTCTTTCGGCGATGTGATCAAACAGGCCGAGGTGACGGAAGAAGAAATAAGGAGCGAAAAAATTGAAGGGGCCCAATCCAATCTGACGAAAAGGTCAGCCCCACCAAAGATGAAAGAAAATGAAGTAGCTGTTATCGTTTCCCCTCGGCAAACCCATTACCAGAACTACCCCCAAGCTTCTTGTCCCCAGAACTACCCGAACCAGAACAATCAATATCACAACTACCCTCCTCAAAATCGCCAAAACCAAAATTATCCTCAAAACCAACCCTATTCCCAAAGCCGCCCCCGCTATTACCAAAATGTACCTCCCCCTTATCAAAACCACATTCCCCAATATTACCCTCAAGCCTACCCAACACCCTTTTACCATACCTATCAACCACGCCTGAACACCCCACCTCAAATTCCTAACCGCACTCCAAGGTCAGGAACCCAATACCACCAAGACCTTCTACCTCATGCTACTGGGAGAAATTTCCAGAACGACAACAGAGAGCTACAAGACCTTCCGGTCTCGATCACCGAGTTGTACCAGAATTGTTTGAAGCAGGGGATGCTGACGCCCCTTCCATTCTACGAAGTTAAACCTGGGAGTAAAGCAGTTTCTTCAAATGCTTTCTGTGAATACCACTCGGGAACCAGAGGACATGCGACTGAGCAATGCTTTCAGCTAAAAGACAAAATTCGGGAGTTTATACGGATCGGAGCCATCATGTTTCCTAAAAAACCTGAGGCCGGTACGCCAAATTGTCAGCAAAATCCGTTGCCTGAACACGCCTCCTCAGGAAGTGGCGTCAATCTAATTTTCACAGAGGAGGTCGAAGAAGAAGTTGATGTGATCGATATCGGTGGTGTTTATTTACACCCGGAGGTTCTCTACGGAGGGTTCGAATTACATCTAGAAATGGTAGCCCAAAAACTGGAGAAATCTCTAGTTTTGTCTTTCCCAATCCAAAAGATGGTGGAAAATCTCAATAAGGTTCCATGGAATTATGAGATCGTCGCTAAAACAGGAGAAGGAGAAGAATTGCCAATCTCAGTAGGAGAAACCAGTGGAATCACTCGGTCTGGAAGGGTGTATACGCCACAGAATTTGATCAGGATTCCTGTAAGGGAACCAAGAGGGGCTCTGAAAAAGTCGGTGTCAGAACCGGAGGCTCACGACTTCCTAAAGGCAATGAAGAATTCATAATACAAGATAGTGGAGCAACTCAGCAAAGCACCGGCGCAAATCTCGATGCTCTCACTACTCTTATCCTCAGAAGTACATAGACAGGCACTACTGAAAGTCCTAAATGAAGCCCACTTGCCTAGCACGATCTCTCCGGAGAAGTTTGTCACTCTGGTCGAGCAGGTCCTAGGATCTAACACCATCACTTTCACAGATGACGAGATGGACGATGATGGAACAGGTCACAACAAGCCTTTGAATATCACGGTCGAAAGCCATGGAATGTTCATAGCTCGGGTGCTGATTGACAATGGATCGGTACTAAATATTTGTCCTTTGTCGACCCTGGAAGAAATGGGGATAGATCTATCACAGGTTCGATCGTCTAAGACGGTTATCCGAGCATTCGATGGGGCTAAGAGAGATAGTGTTGGAGAAATTGACCTGCCAATTGAAATTGGTCCAATACAGTTCAATGCGAAGTTCCAAGTGCTCGACATACCTGCTTCGTACAACCTGTTGTTGGGGAGGCCATGGATCCATAACGCTGGGGCAGTGCCTTCATCTCTACATCAGAAGATCAAGTTTATCATTAATGACACACTGTACGTGATCAAGGCTGATTCAGATATCATACCTTTCCATCAAACGATAAGTCGGCATGTCCCGTTAACAGATGACGGAAAAGAGAAGGAGAAGATTGAAGCCTCCTATCACGTGTTCGACGTTGCGAATGCTACCTTTGTGAAGGAAGGAGGACACGAGATGACACCATCACTGTCTAACACTGTGGCCTTCGTTGCTAAAGAAATGAAGTCTCGGGGTTGCATTCCCGGGAAAGGTTTGGGCAAGAATCTAGACGGAATTACGGAACCGATAGAAGTCAAGGAGAAGAGGGGGAGATTCGGATTGGGATACGAGCTGACAAAAGCAGACAGGGCGAAGTTCTTCCGGAAGAAGAGGGATGGATCCCCAGACAACCAACCAATGAAAATTCTGCATATCCGGGTCACTTTCCCCTATCCAGCAGAAACCATCAACAAAGGGAAGGAGACCGCAGGATTCAAGTTGCACCCTGAGAGAGTAATGATCAAAGAAGCTGTGAATGTAATCATGAGAGACGAGGCAGGGCCAAGTCATGGGTCTGGTATTCGAACCAAGAGAAAAGAAAAGCTGCAGAATTGGGATTCTTGTTCTCTCCCAATTCGCCAGGCGTTTCGGTAAACTTAGGGAGATTTTCTGTTGGTCATCCCTTCATCCACCTTGCCTTCTAGATGGAAAGGGATTTTGCTTTGTAATGGTTTTTTATATTTAATGAATGCAATTCTGTTTTATCCGACATATGGTTTAAATGTTTAAATTTTATGCTTTCAGGATGTCTAAAACACTAGTGTATGATGCATGCGATATAACTGAGCCAGAGTGCGATAAGTATGATTTCAATGCAGAACCAGACCATAACCCGATGGGAGTGGAAGCAGAAGATGACTCTTGCCAGCCAGACGATGGTGAGATCCGAAAAGCTTTCACGGAGTTCGAGAACAAGCCGATTCCCAGTAATGATGAGACCGAGTTGATAAACTTGGGGACCTCGGAAGAGTTGAAGGAAGTAAAGATTGGATCAGCCCTCATGACTCTGGAAAAGAAAGAGTTGACAACGCTCTTAATTTCCTACCAAGATATCTTTGCCTGGTCCTACGATGACATGGTAGGACTGGACAAGAGTATCGTGGCCCATAAGCTGCCGCTAAAACCAGGGAATATACTAGTCAAACAAAAGTTGAGGAAACTGAGGCCCGCTGTCAGCCTCGAGGTCAAGGAGGAGATCGTGAAGCAATTCAATGCCCGAATTATTGAAGTCTGTAACTACAGTGAATGGCTCTCAAATGTCGTTCCCGTGCCAAAGTCCTCAGGAAAAATCAGAGTCTGCGTGGACTATCGTGATCTCAACCAAGCGACTCCAAAAGATGATTTTCCACTGCCAAACATTCACATCATCATCGACAATACTGCGGGGCGAAAGCTCTATTCTTTCGCCGATGGGTTCTCTGGCTATAATCAGATTCTAATGGATGAGAAAGATCGAGAAAAGACAGCCTTCACTACCCCATGGGGAGTCTTTTGCTATAGGGCGATGCCTTTCGGTCTCAAAAACGCCGAGGCAACATACCAAAGAGCAATGACGACCCTCTTTCATGATATGATGCACAAGGAGATGGAGGTATATGTAGATGACATGATCGTTAAATCACAGGAGAACGAGGATCATCTCTGCCATTTGAAAAAGGTGTTCGACAGACTTCGAAAGTACCAGCTCAAGCTCAATCCAGCAAAATGCGCGTTTGGGGTGGCTTCCGGAAAACTTCTTGGTTTCATGGTAAATCGCCATGGAATCGAGATTGATCCTGCAAAGACGAAGGCCATTCGTGAGATGCCGCCACCGAGAAATGAGAAAGAAATTCGAGGTTTCCTGGGGCGATTAAATTTCATAGCCCGATTCATCTTCCAACTCACTGTCACTTGTGAGCCAATCTTCAAGCTACTTCGAAAAGAAAGTGACGGGCGATGGAATGCAGATTGCCAGAATGCCTTGGAGAAAATTAAAGTCTATCTAACGAACCCTCCCATTCTAGTGCCGCCTTGGGAGAAGGTTTCGTTATTACTATATTTGTCGGTTCTCGACTCCTCCATGGGAGCTATTCTTGGGCAACTCGATAAATCTGGAAAGAAGGAGCAAGCCATCTACTACCTCAGCAAGCGCTTCATGAAGTATGAGGAAAATTATACCTTGCTGGAGAGGACCTGTTGTGCATTGGCTTGGTCTGCTCAAAGACTGCGCCATTATATGCTCCCACTGACTATCTACTTGATAGCCAGGATGGATCCCTTAAAATACATCTTCGAGAAGCCGATTCTGTCAGGAAAAGTTGCAAAATGGCAGATGCTGCTGACGGAGTTCGATATTATCTACAAGACCCAAAAGTCAGTGAAGGGTCAAGCAATAGCGGATCAGTTGGCTAGTTGTCCAGCTCAAACAGATAACCAGCCTCTTGAGACGCTATTCCCTGACGAGTCGATTCATGCGGTGGATGAAGAAAATGAGGAAACAGTTTGGAAAATGTATTTTGATGGAGCAGTGAACTCTCGAGGGGCTGGAATCGGAGCCGTTCTGGTTTCTCCAGGCAAACAGCATTATCCAGTGGCTTCCAAGTTGAAGTTCCAGAGCACAAATAATCGAGCTGAGTACGAAGCCTGTATTATGGGACTCCAGCTGGCTGTCGATATGAAAATCAAAGAATTGCTAGTGTTCGGAGATTCTGAGCTGATAATCAATCAGGTGACGGATAAATATGCCACGAGAGATCTGACCTTGATAGCCTATAACAATCACATTTTGGAGTTGTGCGAGCAATTTACAATAATAGAATTTGAAAGCATACCGAGGCTAAAAAATGACTTCGCCGATGCCTTAGCTACCTTGGCATCTATGATATCTATCACTCGAGAGGATGATGATATCATTCCGGTGGTGATCCGAGTTCAACGCCGACCGGCCCACTGCTGCCAGCTTGAATCTGAGCCAGCCAAAGACCCGTGGTACCATGACATAAAGAACTTTCTGAAAAATCAGGAGTATCCGGAAGGGGCATCAAGTGTTGATCGGAAAACTCTCCGGAGGTTAGCAGGCCAATTCTTCCTAAGCGGGGAGACACTGTACAAACGCTCCCCTGACATGGGCCTGTTGAGATGTGTTGGAGTCGAAGAGGCCATCCAGTTGATGAAAGAGGTCCATGGTGGCATATGTGGACCTCACATAAGCGGCTTCATGCTTGCCAAGAAGATCCTGAGGACCGGTCATTTTTGGCTAACGATGGAAAGCGATTGCGTGCAGTTTGTTCGAAGATACCATAAGTGTCAGATTCATGGTGATCAAATCCATGTCCCACCTTCGCACCTTCATTGCTTGGCGGCCCCATGGCCCTTCTCAATGTGGGGTATGGACGTTATTGGGGAAGTTACCCCTAAGGCGCCGAGTGGTCATCGCTTTATCCTGGTGGCAATTGATTATTTTTCCAAGTGGGTAGAAGCTGTTTCCTTAACCCAAGTGACTCAAAAAAATAGTAGCTCGATTCATCAAAGAAAATATTGTGTCAAGATACGGTTTGCCGCAAACATTGATAACCGACAATGCTAAAAACCTGAAGGGTTAAGAAATACAGAAAATATATCAGCAGTTCAAGATCGAGCACAAAACCTCAGCGCCTTACCGTCCAAAAATGAATGGAGCAGTGGAAGCCGCCAACAAAAATATAAAGAAAATTCTCCGGAAGATGATTGACAATTATAAAGAGTGGGATGATATGCTGCCATATGCTTTGATGGCTTACCGAACCTCGGTTCGGACCTCGACAGGGGCAACCCCCTATTCTCTGGTCTATGGCACAGAAGCGGTGATACCAGCCGAGGTGGAAATTCCATCTCTACGAGTGCTCATAGAGGCCGAGCTTGATGAAACTGAATGGGTACAACAACGGTTGGACCAACTTTGTTTAATCGATGAAAAGCGGCTGACAGCGATATGCCACGGACAGTGTTACAGACAGAGGATTACTAGAGCTCATGATAAACGGGTATACCCTAGAGTCTTCAAGGTCGGTGAGTTAGTATTGAAGAAAATCTTTCCTTTCCAAGATGAAGTTAAGGGTAAGTTCGCACCAAATTGGGAAGGTCCTTTTGTTGTTCATAAGGCTTTGAGCGGTGGAGCGTTGATTCTCCAGGAAATAGATGGTGATGTATTTCCCGAGCCCCTAAACTCGGATTCTGTAAAGAAATACTTTGCCTAATAAATGTCCTTATTTTCTAAGTAAGTTTATTTCAATTTGTGATTATCTGTTGCTTCCAAAAAAATAAAAAATAAAAAAAAAAGGAAAAAATACGACTCGAACATGGTAAAAACTCGAAAGGGCGCTAGCGCTATGAGAAAAATGTAGAGACCGTGTTGCAAAAAAAAAAAAAAAAAAAAAAAAAAAAAAAAAAAAAAAAAAAAAAAAGAAGAAGAAGAAGAAGAAGAAGAACAGTTAGATCACTCCTAGAGACATTTTTGGAATTCTCACTACGGTTGACTTCCATTGACCGTAAGACTTTTCTGTGTTCGGAACTTGATGGATTTGAGCAAGAGTTGGAATCTGTGAAAAGGAACATCGAATATGGCTCAAATTTGCATTGAAATCATACTTGTCAGACAATCTGGCTTGAAATCTCGCAGTCAACATATCTGGTGATAAAGATACCTGTTTGGGGTAAGGTTTTACACATTTTTCCCATATTTGGTTAAATCAGTTTTGCAGGATTTGAAAAATACAAAGGAAGCAGGAGTATGTGATTCTCCTAAGCACTGAGGATGCCTAATAGAAAAGAGAAAGTGAGAATCGGCGGGTGCAGAGAAATAAAGGCTGATAGGGATGTTGTCCAAAAAACCAGACCCTGCCAACAACCCGGAGAAAACCTCCAGAAAGTACATCTCTAAGATTGACGGAAGGACGAGACGGAAAAATCTCCCGATACTGTCCCGTGACCTGCGAAAGTCAAGCGCCATCAAATGAGGGATTGCGACGGAAAAAGGAGGGACGGAATTGCGAGTCGTAAAGAGTGACAAGTTTTTTCAAACTAAATTTCGTGTTATATGTGTTTTTTGTTCAATTACAGGGTTTTCAAAGGACATGGAAGCATGGATTTCTCTCTCACAAAGACTTCTTACCTTCCGGTTGGACGGAATTGCGAGTCGTAAAGAGTGACAAGTTTTTCAAACTAAATTTTCGTGTTACATGTGTTTTTGTTCAATTACAGGCTTTTCAAAGGACATGGAAGCATGGATTTCTCTCTCACAAAGACTTCCTACCTTCCGGTTTAAATTAGAAACTTTTATTGCTGAAAGTTCGAAAGCTCTAAATGAGCGTTCAGGTATGCGTTTTGCCCTGAAAACGGCGAAAAGTGAACTACGCTAAACTTGATCCTCGGCATAATACTAAGGTACGCAAGCAATCTATAAATGTTCGGTCATCTGAGAGTCCGGTTGGGGCACATTTATATCTTTGCTCTCTCATGCTGGCTCAGTCACAAGTTAGGGCATATTTTATACTCTTGAACTTTCTTTAGGCCCCTGGTCAAGAGGGCTGGGGCACGAATAATTTTTATTACTCTAAACAATCCTCTAAACAGACACGTGTTCGTCATGAGTATTGTCAGGAGTCATTTTTTTATTACTCTAAACGATCCTCTAAATGGACACGTGTTCGTCATGAGTATCATCAAGAGTCATTTTTTTTTTACTCTAAACAATCCTCTAAACAGACACGTGTTCGTCATGAGTATTGTCAAGAGTCATTTTTTTATTACTCTAAACAATCCTCTAAACAGACACGTGTTCGTCATGAGTATCGTCAGGAGTCATTTTTTTATTACTCTAAACGATCCTCTAAACGGACATTTGTTTATCATGAACATCGTCATGAGTCATTCTTTTATTTTTCTAAATGGACACTTGTTCGTCATGAGTCTTCTTTTATTACTCTAAACGTACGCTTGTTCGTCATGAGTCATTTTATTTTATTTGTTCTATTATTAGAAAATAAACTAAAAAAATAAATAAAATAAAAAATGGGACGATCAAAATGACATGGTCTTTTATCTTTGTCAAGCAAGTGGAACTTGCATGACAAAGAGGGACAGCTGTAGACACGGCATTTTGACCGCCTCGCAAAAAATTATACTTTATTTTATAGTTACCTTTATTTTATTTTTTTATTATTTATTTTATTTTTTTATTTATTTTGTTTTGATTGTACCGTATTTATGCGGTTTAATACTGCTAAATTAAGTTTTATTAATCTCTTAAGTAAATTAAATATTAGTAATTGATTTTTATTTTTTTTGATTTTGTAGATTTTTCGAAGTGGAATAAAAACGCGTTAATTCGAAACAAAATGGACAAGAAACAGACGAGAACGAGAGAGGTCTGGACCGAACGGGGGTGAGGGGGTGCACGAAGGTCGCACGTGCGACCAGCTGGCCACATGTGCAGCCAGCTTAAAGCTGGCCGCACATGCGGCCAACAAAAGAAAGGGGGCAGAAAGCCCCCCTTTTGGGTGCACCAAGTTTTGGTGCACCCAAAAGGGGGTGGGTGCACCAAATTTCGGTGCACCCACCCCTTTTCTTTACCTTTTCGCACGCCTTTTGTTCGAAGGAGTTTCAGAAAATTTCCTATAAATAGAAGAAGGCTCAGACAACTCAAGAGGGAGGAATTTTTGGGGAAGAATTTTTTGGAGAGGAATTTTTGTAAGGGAGAGGTGAAATCTGGAGAGAAATTTTGAAGAAAATAATATTATTTTCATTTTATTGTAATTTTGAAGAAGAAAAAATCTCCAAGAAGGTGGTAAATTTTCATCTGTTGTAAATCTTACTCTTATTTTTAAATAAGTTGTTATTATACTAATCTTTTTTTTTTTTTTTTTTTTTTGTACATTAGATTTTTTTTTTCTTCCTTTATTATTTATTTATTTATTTATTTATTACTTTTTATTTTCTTTTTTTTTTTATTTATTTTTTATTTTTTTGAGTAAGTAAAACGAGGTGGAAAATTCCCAACCTTCAATTTGAACGGTTTAAATTTAGAAGGGAATTGCTCCCCTCGATGCGTGTGTGCGGGTGTTTTATTTAATTTGTATTAAATATAATGTGCTAACAATACGAGGTGGAAAATTCTCAACCTTCAATTTGAACGGTTTAAATTTAGAAGGGAATTACTCCCCTCAATGCGTGTGTGCGGGTGTTTTATTTAATTTGTATTAAATATAATGTGCTAACAATACGAGGTGAAAAATGCCCAACCTTCAATTTGAACGGTCTAAATTTAGAAGGGAATTACTCCCCTCGATGCGTGTGTGCGGGTGTTTTATTTAATTTGTATTAAATATAATGTGCTAACAATACGAGGTGGAAAATTCCCAACCTTCAATTTGAACGGTTTAAATTTAGAAGGGAATTATTCCCCTCGATGCGTGTGTGCGGGTGTTTTATTTAATTTGTATTAAATATAATGTGCTAACGATACGAGGTGGAAAATTCTCAACCTTCCATTTGAACGGTTTAAATTTAAAAGGGAAATTATTCCCCTCAATGTGTGCGTGCGTGTGGGTGCGTGCGTTTTCTTTAACTCATATTAAATATAATGTGCTAACAATACGAGGTGGAAAATTTCTAACCTTCCATTTGAACGGTTTAAATTTAGAAGGGAATTACTCCCCTCGATGTGTGCGTGCGTGTGTGAGCGTGTGTTTCTTTAACTCGTATTAAATATAATGTGCTAACAATATTAGGTGGAAAATTCCCAACCTTCCATTTGAACGGTTTAAATTTAGAAGTGAATTATTCCCCTCAATGTGTGAGTGTGTGCGTGCGTGTGTTTCTTTAACTTGTGTTAAATATAATGTGTTAACAAGATGAGGTGGAAAATTCCCAGCCTTCCATCAGAACGGTCTAGGTTTAGAAGGGAGATCACTTCCCTCAATGTGTGTGTATGTGTATATGTGTATATAAGGAGGATTTAAAAATAAAATAAAAACATTCGGATTTAAATTCTAATTGGACTTAATCGGATAAGGTACCATCTTTGGACGGGCGTCTTGGGGTGCTTGACACCTTCCCCGAGCGTAACTGACCCCCGAACTCTTTAAATTAATCTCTAGTCAGACCATGTTATTTTTTGAGTCAAATTTTACTTAAGCCATTTTTTTTAAAATTATTTTCAAAAAAGAAAAATATGGTGACCTAGCACATCATTTAAACCCAATGCTAGGTGGCGACTCCTTTTTCTAAAATAGGCTTAAGTATATTTTAATGAGAAAATCGACGTTTTTAAAAACTCTTCTCGTTTTACCAGCGCCAAGCATATATAAAGCATATATCTATATTTTCTGATTTTCTCTGGAAAATCGGGGCGCGTTCATTCGATGCCATATCCAAGAAAACAATACAGACGAGCCCTTGGTTCCAGTTTATTGTATTTATGTGGTTTGAGAAGAACAAAACAAGCACAACCAAAGACTCTGAGTTTAGAGTAATGGGAAGGTTTACCGAAAAAATACCCAAATGGAGACTGGTTTTTTATTATAGCGGAAAGGACGCGATTTATTGTGTAGACGGCTGTGAATACAGCATCACCCAAAAAACGCTCAGGACATGATGAAAAAATTAGGAGAGCACGAACTATGTCAAGAATAAATCTATGTTGGCATTCGGCTTGTCCAATTTGTTGGGATGTACTAAGACACCAGTGATGGGGGAGCGTGCCATTTTTTGCGAAGTAGGTTAAGAAGAGCACGATCTTTGTATTCCATTATATTATCTGAGAGAAAAACTTTGATATTCCTAGAAAATTGGGTTTGAACCATAGAAGAAAACTCAGAATATATTTGGAATAGTTCGGATCGATGTTTCATAAGAAACAACCATGTATATCGAGAGTAGTCATCTACAAAGATAACAAAGTAACAACAACTACCCATCGAGGCATGATGAGAAGGCCCCCAAATATCAAAATGAATTAGATCAAAGGGTTCAAGGGAATAGACTGACTCTCTTTGAAAGGTAGGGCTGGTTGTTTTGCAAGTTGGCAATTGATACATTTGAATGACTCATGCTGAACTGAACCTAATTGACCGCTAGAGGTAAGCGATTTGAGTTGGCTAGATGAAGTATGGCCTAAACGAGCATGCCAAATTTGGGATAGTGAGAGAAACATTGGTGGTTGTAGAGATAAGGATGAGGGAAAGAATATTGGCGGTAGTGGTGAGGTTGCACAAGTTAATGAAGGGACATGTGGTTGTGGTGGTGGTGGAGTTAGAGATGGAATGTGCAAACTGGTAAATTCAAATAGACGTCCAACCTTACGACCAGTCCCAAGAGTTTCTCCTGTCCGAAGATCCTGCACACGACAATCACTATTAGAAAATATGACTTCAAATCCTAATTCACAAAATTGTCCAATAGACAAGAGATTTAAGGTGAGTTTTGGAATCAAATACGTGTTAGTAATAGTAAGATGGGAAGTCGGAACCTGACCTATGTGGGTAACAGGCATTTGATAACCATCAACAGTATGAATACTAGAGATATTCATCACAGAGAGTATGGTTGAAAAAATATTGGGATAAAAAGTCATTTGATTACAATATGCAGAATCAAAGAACCAAAAAGAGTTACCTGTAGTAAGTGGGAGAGTGGGGGAAAGGTTTTTACCATTACCAGTTTTGGAGAAGATATGAAGGAGGAATGAGGCTAAATTTGCAATAAACATGGTGATAGTAGTGGAGGTAGGATCTGAACTCTCTTTGGCATTGATGATGAGCAAAGAACCCACAAACATTGCTGTTGAACCTGGAGAAACTGTTATCATGGATAGATTCAAAATACTAAAATTATCCAGGAACCGGTCTATACTCGTGAAGAACCGATTAAGAGTCCCTTAAACCGATCAAATCTTTGTGATGAACCGAATCAACAATATAAAGAGAGTTATATTGTATGATTTGAATTTGATGAAACAGATATCACAGATAACT
The DNA here is from genome assembly GCA_016647705.1 of Eucommia ulmoides. Taxonomy (NCBI): domain Eukaryota; kingdom Viridiplantae; phylum Streptophyta; class Magnoliopsida; order Garryales; family Eucommiaceae; genus Eucommia; species Eucommia ulmoides. The sequence goes on along the minus strand of CM028334.1, from coordinate 5,921,902 downwards.
CCATAATACTAAAATTGTTTAGGAACCAATATTGAATCTTCAAGGATCAGGTGAAAAATGAGTGAATCGGTGTAGAAACCACTTGAATATAAAAGAAAATATATTTTGTGAATCTCAAATCACAAAGGAGAGGTCGAAAACAGAATCAGGGCATTTAAAAACCCTAAGAACTGGTCCAAGTTTTCAAAAAATCGGTAAAAAAAGGCCTAAACCGGCAGTGGAAATGAACTTAAACAAGTGGCGCCGCATGAATTGAAACAACACAGATTCTTGGGGTGTGCGAGAGCACGTCTTGTGTCGAATCATAATTATTTTTGTGTCGTTGGAATCTTCTCATTGATATGGTTTTGATGATATATTATGAGATGGATTTGGAGCCTTGGTGGAGGCGGTAGAGCCCAAAATCTGAGATGGCGAAGCTTGGTGGTACTACAGGGTTTGGGAGGCGTGTGAGAGTGCGCGGATTATCAGGTAGATGTGATTTTGGTGGCATTGTGTTCCTCTTTTCAAGACGAAAATGGTGGCGTGGTGGTTGTTGATACCGGAGCGGTGATGAGACCTACAGTAATGACGAAAGCCTCGGGAGAAAAGAGAAGCAACAGCAGCGGAAGCTTTAGGGTTGTGAAAATTTTAGGGAGAACAAGTTTAGGAAAGACTTACTCTTAATATCATGTTAAGATAATTGAGAAGTGAGAAACATGAATATGTATTGATATTATGTGAAAGAAATTAAAGAATACAACGATATATACACATATTTATAGGGGAAGTGGAGACTAGGGTTTTGCCCTAATGGGCCACGTGAGTCAAGATCATGTAATACATTAACAAAATGGGTGTGAGAAGAAGAAGAAGAGGAGGAGGAAGAGAGGAGACATCGGGACAGTGATGAATAGAGGGTGGAGGATTGTTAGTGCAATTTTTAATTATTTTTTCAAAGTATTATGTGTTTTTCATGCCAGAAAGAGAGAGATAGTTGTCAGAGCCGTACCTAATAGTCGCGCCAACGGTAATTTTCACCCAAGAAGTGGAGAAAAATATAAAATAAAAATTCATAAAAAAAATATGTGCAATTAATTTTAAAGATAAAAGAAAAAAATTAAACTATATTAAAATTAATTTAATAATTTAAAAATTAAATATATCGAGCGCTAAATATTACGAAAAGCAAATATGCCGAGTGATAAATATTACGTGGCTTGAACACGGATCTCAAATTTGAAAGACAAAAAAGTCATTTATCTTCTCCGTCACCCAGGGGGGCGTGAAGAATCACGATCTGAAAAACGAATAAATAATCATGGGCGGGCCCCATACGCCACGTGCCGTGAGCTCCTTCAAGTTTTGACAGCAACGTCAAGGGAAAATTGCACGTTTAACCCTCAAAACTTTGGGTTAGTGCCCAATTGGTCTCTATGGTTTTGGAAAAAAAAAACACATTTACCCTAAGATTTAGACTTGATGTCAATTTAATTCAATTGTTAACGGTTTGTTAAAATATGAGCGAAAATGTGCACGTGTAAAGCATGTAATAATAATTTTATAGATAATTATGTCCTTCCATATATAATAAGTCTCACAACGATAACTTAGAATATGTATAAAATGTAGCTTTTATTTTCTTCTTCTTACTAAGAAAATCCTATTATTTTTCTCCTTTATAGTGCCTGGAGCCCCTATTGTTGTTTGGTAACTTTGTCATTGGCATCTTAACTCTACAGTATATCGCCATTTCGTCTGGATTTTGACAGACTGTTAATAATTGGGTCAAATTCATCAAAATTCCAAACCCCAAGATCAAATGTGATGTTTATCAAACTACATGGACCAATTAAACACACACCCTAAATTTGTAGTGTCAAAAGTATACTTTCTTTCTTTTAATATTTTTTATTTATAAGAAAAAATATATTTATCTTCAAAAGTAGTGTTTATTTTGTTTTTTGTTTTTTTAAATTTAAAAAGTAAAAATAAGTTTTTAAATCTTTTTTTTAAAAAAAAAATAGAAAAGGTTTTTTATTTTTTTATTTTCATATTTTAAGAAATTATCGATATTAGGGCCACTCTACCGATACTTTTTTAAAAGAATTTTTGATGAACCACCCACAAAATTAAAATTTTAATTCATACAATCCATGCGCTACAGTAATTTTACCAGAAGTCCAAAGTTAATGTAATACATAAAAATTACTATAATATTTTTTTATGTAAAAAAAATCTAGGAGGTTCCATATTTGGAGTATCCTTAAATCTAAGGATACCCTAACAAGAGTCAGAAAATGGAGAGTCGAGAATATGGTTTCTATTAATCTTTGGACATACTAGTGGTATGGGGAGGGCCCTCTAGGAAAATATGAGCAGCAAGAAAATTGACATAAAAGTTGCATGTATAATGGGTGATTCTGGCTGTTGGTTTTTTTTGCCAATCATTCACATTATTTTTGACAATCAAGTTAATTCTATCCTGAAAATCCATTATCCGAACCCCTTGGAGGAGGATGTTGCAACCTGTTGACCTATTACCCATAAGTGTTTTGTAGATTCTTTACTTGATTCGCTTATGATTTAGTTGGGAAACCAAAATTGAATAATAGAATCTTAGAATGGAATTGGAAATAGAAAAAAGTCCTTCAAGATATAAAGTTCTTCTTACAGTTATTATGCCATGGTAAACTATTGACTAATAAACTGAGGGCTAATTGGTCCAATGATATGTCTCCTCTCTACCAAAGATGCTCAGAATCCATTGAAACTTTGAACCATGTCTTGAGAAAGTGTTCAAAAGCAAGTTTTATGGATCAAAACAGGTTACTATAGCATTTTGATCTAAACATCACCAAATGGATCAAGATAAACAAAAAACGGAGTTCTCTAAGTCTCTTAAAGTTTTATCGCTCTATTGCTATCATCTGAAAGATTACAAAGGATAGAAATAAGGAATCTATTGAGGGTTCGGCACAAGATAGTTTTCAAATAGTTGCCAAAATCTCTTGGCTAGCTAGAGAGCTTTTGGACGCCTTCTTGCCAAACTATTCCCGAGTTGAAAATTTTCTTACTCATGTAACTGATTAGAACTTTCCTTTGACAAAAAACTATAACCTTAACTCCAATGGAAGCGCCAAATAAACACCCCCCCCCCCCCAAAAAAAAAAAAAAAAAAAAAAGAGGGATTGGGGGCATAATCATAGACCACCTTGAAGTTTGGCAGCTTGGATACTATGGTCAAATCCCATCTTGCACATGTGGGAAACTAAACTAAGGAGCATCCACACAAGAATTAGATTGGGTTCGAGCAGAGAGTTCCTGAGACTAGGGTGGAGACGGACTCAGTGGAGGCAATGATGGTAATCCTAAAAGACTGTCTGAGAGGTGCCACTTCAAACCATAGGTAGAAGAATGCAAGATGTTCCTCATTATCAATAATTATGTTCATAGCCGGCCATGGGCATGGGCTGTTTAGGTAGTCGCCAAGGGCCCCTAAATTTTTAGGCTCCCTTAAAAAAATTTCCTATAATTTTTAACTAGTTTTTTATATTAAAAAAATATTGTGTTCAATAATATAAATATCAAATAAGAGGTCAAATTTAGTTTTAATTATTATATCAACTATTTTGATCAAATAAATATTGTATTTTTTTTTTTACATTTTTGTAAAATATGTACTTTTTTTTTTGATATATTGTTAAAAATACAATTTTCATTGACAAAAATACATTTGTAATTTGATAAATATACATGTCAATTAATTTTATTATGTATCACAAGAAAATACAAAAATATAATAATTAATTAAATATATTAAGAGTTTCATCTTCAAAATTTATCTAGGATCCCCAAATTTTTAAAAACGACCCTCACTATGTTCTATAATTTATCCCAAGAGAAATAAGTGCGTTGATTTTTTGGCCAAGAAAGGCACGAAAAGGCTCTTCGAGGAGATGATAAGCTTGGTCTACACAGAGATGAGGTCGAAAACTTTTGACTGGAGTCTTTAGTTTTTTAGACTTAGCCAGTTTACCCAAAAATTAAAAAATAAATAAATAACTAAAATAATGTAGTGAGGCCAAAATCGGGGGTAAAAGAGTAATTATATACCGCACAAACACTCAAATTTAGTTTCATAAACATGATCTGATTGCAAAAATTCAGAATTTAAAGCGGGAAATGGAGGAGAAATTGTACATTTGACCCTCAAAGTTTGGGCTGTGTGTCTAATTGGTTCCTATAGTTTGAAAAATAATACATTTGACTCTAAATTTTAGATTTGGTGTCATTTTGGTCCAATTATTAACACTCTATTAAAATCTAGATGGACATATGTATGTCAAAGGCCGTAAACGAGTCGAGTCGAGTCGAATATTAGGTGTTCAAGCTTAGTTCATTTATTTTTCTTGCTATTTGAGTTCGATCCGAGTTTATAACCTTATGTTCAAACTTGGTTCATTTAACAATCGAACTGTTTGCAAACTTAATCGTTTTTTTAAAGTTATTTATTCATAAATTTTTAATGCTTAAAAACTATATGAATAATATATATATATTTTTAATAAATTTAATTAATAATCGCTTCTTGAAAAATTTATATACAAAATTTAAATATTTAATTTATTAGTAAATCAAAATATAATAATTATAAAAACTCAATGGAAATTTACAAAAGTAATCAGTCTATTATAGTAATCAAATAAGTTAAATGAGAATTTATAAAATTAAAATTTAATTAAATTAAGCTTTAGAATGTTTTGATATGTAAGATTGTACTATTATAGAAATTCAATAGCCTAATTTACTATTTTTTCATATTTAAAATATTAAAAAATATTTTAATTTTATATTATTCGAGTTGTTCACGAATTGTATTGTGTTGAGTTGAGCTCATGACTTGGTTCGTTTACAATTCTATGAATGTGTAAATCATGTAACATTAATTTATGGATAATTTTATTATTTCAAGTACAACTAATTTCACAAAAATAATTTAGAAACTTAAAATAAATTTACTGATGTAAAATATCATTTTTATTTTACTAAGAAAACCCAATTATTTATCTCATTTGCAATGTTGACAGTCGCCGTTGTTGGTTGGCCGCTTCGTTGATGACATCACATCTCCACGGCATCTCGCCATTTCCTTCAAAATTTAATAAACTGTTACTAATTGGGTCAAATTGACATAATACACAAACTTCAGGGTCAAACATGATATTTTTTTAAACTATAGGGACCAATTTGATACTTATCCCAAACTTTAAGGCTAAAAAGTACAAATTTCCCCGGGAAAGGACGCGAATGGGAAAAGCTTGAGCTAGAACGGAGATGCCGGTTTCGAGCCGTGAGTTTGATAGCGATGCTAATGCCACGACGGCGAGTTGCCCGTCCGGCCGATTCGGTCGCCGATGTCACCGAGTTTGAACCAGGAAGCCGGGATTATCTGGCTCAACCGCCCAATCATCGGGATCAGTCGACGCCGTCGTCATGTAGTTTCCTCGATTGTTATGCCGATTCGGAGTCCATATTTGTCTCGTTTTCGGAGTCAATGCTATGATCTCTCAGTTCTCGAAACAGAGAACATAAGTTTCTACAAATCGTGTGGTAATTTCATACGTATGTTTATGTTTTATGCCGATGAAATTTGCTTGCGTTTGATTAGTTTTTGTTGATGGAGATTATTGCTTTTCTAATTTGCTCGACTAAGTAAAATTGGATGATGAATTCATATAACTTTCTTTAAATTTGAGAGCAGCAATCTGGAGCTATTTCCTTGACTATGCGCAATGCATTTGTTTGTTTGTTTGTTTATTATGTTTATCGATTGAGATGTTGATATCAATCTGAACATGTCTCCCTTACTTGCCTCGCCATAATTTTCAATTTCACTGTAATGCAATTGTGTTAGAATTGGATTATCCAGGCTCCACTTGATTGCAGGACTGCGAAGAACCTGCAGACTATGAGATTCTTGGAACTTAAGTTGAGGAAGATCAGCCAGTTTGGAGTCTCCGGAGAGAGTTGAAAGTTATGAGGTACCTTAGCCAAAACAGCCTTTCCTTGAGACTATTCACTAAACGAGCAATTAATATATGTACAACTTTTTATATTTGTGAACTTTTTCAAACATTTGGGGTTTCAACTTAAGCTCACAACCATTAAAGTTGGCAAAGTCCACCCTGTGCGTGTGGGGGCGTGTTGAATCCCAAATCGCTTGTGTTACCTGATCCTGAGCTATATATAAAGCCAAAGGCAATTCTCCTCTAAAAAGGCGTCTTTTGAGTGTGAGTTAGGCCCATTAAAATTTCTACAGATGAATTTAGTTTTACGACCTCAAGGAATGATTAATTCGTTGTAGTCATTTGAAGACATCATGCGAGGTGGGATAAATTGGCAAAACAAAAAAGAGACTGAAAATAGTTGAATTGCTATGATGATGAACAATGCATCAATGCTAGAGTTTGATTTCTAATGTAGAGAGTACGTAAGGAGATCGGTTTGACTGGACGTATCTTGTTACGACAAGGGATGGATTCTTTGTCTAACTACCTTAAGTGCATAGTGCTTTATTCAAATTCCAACAAAGTGAATGAAATCTCTCAGGAAGGGTTTGGAAGCACAAAATTCGATTATGGGGATTGTATTTTGAGATGAACGCATGCAAATTTTTGAATATTTTCGTGCGTTCATTTCTAATTCCAATTTTGAAACTCTAATCGGTACAACCAAATGCTACCTCTATACATGTACTCCAAATGTTACACTTTTCAAGGCGCAATGTGTGTTTTCTTCAGAATGAGAATCGCTAGTACTTCATAGTTTACATCATCGCATTCAACTCCTTAGAAATCACCGAATCATGACTGATGCCTCTAGCAATATTGATCTCATGCTTCAGAGATTTCATTCTCTCTTCGATTTGAGTTTCTTCTCCTTTATTCTTTGTTAATATTCATAACTATTTTGTATTACATTCTTAATCTTACTCATAAATATATTTTATGCATTGCTGTCTGTACAGCCAATTACACTGCCAGAAACTGACTTTAAATACTCATTGGAATGCATAAATCTTGCTTTGCTTATTTTTCTTGGCAGTACCTTGATCTGGCTATGTTTTGTCGCAAAATATTACTAACCAGTGATGATATGCTTCCATTATGGTGGTAAAACAATACACGCGATAGATGTTTTACACATGCGTGTGATTGTGGTGATGCCATAAACAATTATCGTCTGCCTAGCTCAAGAAATGGAGATAGTGGGCATAGGGGTTGAGCAGTTGAAGCATATAGTTCGTAGTTACAGGAAAAGTTTTGTTTTATTTTGTAATTAATATTTACAGTATTGGTTATGGTGTACACCGATTCATGTAGACGACCCTATTTAAGTGGGACAAAAGCTTAGTTGTTGTTATTGTTGTAGTATTTACGGTATTGGCCTGACACAATATAGATAAGAAGTTTCATGTATTAAAGAAACAAGGGTTCTCTATTGTGCATACAATATGACCATACTCCTCCAGAGGTTCCTGTTCTATTCATACACCGCTTTACCTTCCCCCCCAACCCCCCCACCCCCCACCCCCAAAAAAAAAAAAAGGAAAAAGAAAGAAAAAGAAAAGAAAAGGTTAATTTCTCATTTTTGTCATTTTCGCCAAAAAATGATGTGTGAAATAATTTATAGACGGTTCACAATTGTTGTCACGGTTCTAAAACACCAAGGAACATACTTGGATTTCTTTCTTTGAAGTCATTGAGATTTTTATCGATTTGGTTTTATAATGTGCAGGAGGGTGAGTTTGAGGTGAAACATGTTGATACAGTTCAGATATTCAATGGGGCTACTGCCTTTTCTATATCCACATTTTGATGGCAATGCCAATTTCTGTTGGAACCATGGTATGTTTTGGAGATCGGAAAAAAAAGCACGCATTCCTAATGCTCCGTTTGTTTAGTGTTCTGTTTCCAAATTTCTCTTTTTGTTCTCAAAGCACCGGGGAAAAACAAAAAATATGGTAACACAAATCTGTTTATGTTTTCTCAAAATTTTATAACAGAATTACTACAGATTTGTATTTTTGTTCCAATTATTTTGGGAACAAAAAACAAAAATTGGACAACATAAAATCTAAACAAGTGCCACCTTAGTGCTTCTCTTCCAGAATACTTGGAATCAAAATATAAACCATTGGAATCAAAGTATAAATCAATAACAAAATTAATCTGCTTTCATTTATCAGATTTTTTTTTATTTTTTTTTTCTAAAAAATCTTTAAAAAATAAAATTAAACAGATTTTATTTGTTCCCATATTTCTGATTCTGTTCCAACTTTTTCGGAGACAGAAATATAGACATAAATTTAGGAACAGAAACACTGTAAAATGCGGCCTCAATGTACGATATTTTAACCCATGACCAGGTTCTTCAGGCATGTTGTTTTTTAACTTCGTGATTTCTAAGCAGTTCTTTTGCTGAAAAACGCCTAAATTTATTTGTTAGTATCCCACTTGAATACCCATGTCGGTTAGCTTCGTGAGTCATGCAAAACAAATGAACCATGTTTTTTGAATTTGTCCATTCTCATTGTGCTACTCCCCAAAAAACAATTCAGGCTCTCACCGTTTTCTTATAAACTTGTTTAAAAACTTGAACTGTTGGCCACGTTGCTTAGTACTTCTGCCCTTGCAATTGCTTGAATTTTCAGGACCTGGGCTGGAATTTATGCAGAAGAGTTTGAGAATCGAAGACACTTCCAATGAGAGGTATGTCCGCTGCCTCTCTTCCTCTCTTCGTTTCCTTTGTCTGAAAGACAACCCGATGCTACAAAGTTCCCGCTACGCGAGGAGTCCGCGAAAAGGTCAGACCACTTAGGTCTATTGTAAGTAGTCGCAGCCTTACCTTATTTTGTAAGAGGTTGTTTTCAGGACTCGAATCCGTGACCCATCTATTATGCATTTATACAAATGTCTACATCATGAAGTATTGAATTTGCCACGACAAATATACTCAACCATATGATAAATCATAACTGTTTTATCCCTAGGCCCTGTTTGCTAATGTTCTTTAAATACTTTTTATAATAAGAAAATCATTGGACAAAAAAGTACTTTCACTGAAGCAAAAGTAAAAATCAGAAATGAATTTGATAGTGTAGAGATAATATCAGTATTAGCCATATGAAAGATCTCTTATTCCAGAAGAATTTCATAGACGATTGAGAAAATTTTAAGTGGAAAGGTCCTGTTGAATTCCACATCCATTTTGGGCCCTTCCCTCGATGTCCGTACGTCGTGGTTTGTCAAAAGTTAACTCTGTGCATGAGAGGACGTGTTGAATCCCACATTGCTTATGTTACCTGATCTTAAGCTATATATAAAGTCTAGGGCAATCCTCGATCTTATAGGATGTCTTTTCAGATTGAGTTAGGCATATTGGATTTCTACAGGATGTTTGAAGCTTTCTTATTAGGGTTTTCTGGTATTAAAGGCAAACTGTAGAATGAAAAAGAGAGAGTAAATAGCTATGTATGTTACAAAAAAAAACTAGAAATTGAGGAACATCTAAGAAATAACAACTAAACAGAAAGAATTAAGAAGTGCATGATCTTGAAATGTAGAAAGTTGTACTTCGTGTTCACTTAAAACGTGTTTGGTCCTTAACTTTGCGTGAACGCAGGGCCAAACAGCCACTTATTGTATTCTTTGACCTTTGTTAGAAAAACAACTAGGCAAGTATCAAGCAATTCTCTTGCTATTTCAACGCTTTTTCTTCTCCCTTCTCTATCCTCCCACCATGTTAAGGGCAGTTCCCTAAGGACGTGTTTGGGTGAGCGATTTTACATTTTGATTAGGAATTTCAGAGATTCCTTGTTTGGCTATTTTAGAAAAGAATTCATAAAATTCCACGGAATTTGGATAATGGGATTTAAATAAGGGTAAAATGACATCTCAAAATACTTTCTAAAGAAGTATTTTTTTGTACTTCAAATAACCTTAATTATTAAAATTTTTAAATACAAAATATAAATATTATTCAATCCCCCCCAAAAAAAAGGAAAAAAAAAAGGAAAAAAGGAAAAAAGAAAAGATAAAGAAAAAGGAAACAGAACAAACTGCATGCTGCATGATCTCACATAGCACAAAAATTGAGTTCATGCTTTCCGGATGTTCATAATATTTGTAGCCGTGAATTGTGTGATAGTTCGTGGAAATCCGTCCGGAGATTATTGCATGTCATAGTGGCCCCACTTATATAATCATGATGAAGATTGGCTATTTTTTCAGCTCACAATGAATCAACTAACTTATATGGGATTTGACAATTGACATGTCTCCTCATACACTGGTGAACTTTGATGAACCACTGCTAACGAATATTGTAGAACCCAACATCAATATTCGTTTGCACTGGTTCATTAAAGTACACCATGTATATAAGGAGACATGGTGGGTTGGCTTAGTGATAAGGCTTATCCCTCCCCTGGCAGTGGTCAGGGGTTTAATTCTCACTGGGTGTGTGAGTTAAAAAAAAAATAAAAATCAATGTGGGATTCAACCGGCCACCTCACGTGCATAGTCGACTTTAACAAACCATTGCGAATTGATGTCGGGACCGAACATTGATATGAGAATCAACATGCTTAACATTAGATAGAATACATGACTTTGATACTATGAAAAAATTCAATGAACCTAACTTATTCTCAAAAAATGCGTTACAAAGCGAATTTTTTATATATATATTAACTGAGGATGGTGGTGGGATTCAACCCAAACACAAAGACCCTCAAATTTCTCTACCAATTCCCCTTTTTCTTCTTTTCCAAGTTAGAAACATTTTTCCACCTTAAATTTTCTAGCACCTCCAAATTTTTTACGCGTCTTTCTAAATTATTGAACCATGTAATTATAATTTTTTAAGTCAATTAATTATAATTATTATTATTTTATATTTTGCGTATGTAACACGGTTCAAGAATATTAATAAATAAACATGTGAGTGAAATTTAAATGAAGTTTAAGGGGAAAATCTGATATGCTGTGGACTTGCACTTTGGGACCGATGGATGCCTTCCACGTCGCACCTGGTCTTTTTCTTCACGAATTACAAGAATGACCCTCCAGGTGTCATTGACTACTAAACCAAAGAGATTAATGGTCCAGATCTCTTGACAAGCACACTGTTAACACCAATTTATGGTACATAAGGATGTACCCTATCCTTCTCTCCCTCTTCTTTTATTCCTGGGTATTTTTGGTTGGAAGGGTAAAAAAAAAAATACCCTTTGTTAAAAAAAAATTATTTTCTTTAATATGTTTGGTTGGAGGAATATATAAAGAAGAAAAATAATATTTTATGCGTATTAAAAAATATATATATATATATATTTTTTTAATTTACTATTTTACTATTACTATAAATGAAACGGATATTTGTTATATAAATTAAAGAGCAAAACAGTAATTTTAATTTTTTTTTTCACTCTTTTTTCATTTTTCCTCAAATTTGAGTGAAAAAAAAAAAAAAAAAGAAAAGAAAAGAAAAGAAAGAAAGAAGAGTATCATTTCACCCCCTATTTTTTTTTTTTTTTTAACTTTTTACCTCTAACCGAAAAAAGTCATTTCAACCCCTATTTTCATATGTCTTTTCCTTTTTCACCTCTAACTAAACAAATGCAAAATTTTGCCTTCAAAAAGCATCTTCAAGCAGTCCAACACGAAATCCACATCTGGAATAGTGTGGGCCCCAATCTTCTCTCTCTCTCTACACTGGAAAGACACAAATAGGGCTGGTTTAGTGGTTTATATGCAAGAAAAGGTGACCACCTTCATGTCTTGAGAATTTTAAATTTGCATGGGTATGAAGTATGGAGATTGTGACATGAGCTTGTAGACTGGTCATTTTACTAGGGTATATGGGGATTATAAAAAGAGAGAGGAGAGGGAGAGAGAGAGAAGCTTATGCCCAAAGAAGACCACACTTTTTCTCATCTCTGTTCTCTTTAAGTAAAGAACCAAAGCATCTCCTTTTACACACCACCGCATTGGTTTTCCCTGTAAGTATCCCACCTTTTACTTTGCTTGCAATTAAGAACTTGCCATCTTTTCATATTCATTTAAAATTTGGCAGATTGTTTATATGCATAATCCTCTGTTCAATATGAACCCAAAGTTTGGAATCTCTGCTTACTTTCAGCCATTGATGAGGGTCAAGTTCTTACCCTTTATGTTGTTTGAGCGCCTTCCTTTGGTATCCTATTTGCTGCTGCTGTTCTGTTATTTAGTGGGTGTGATAATTCTCACATTTTTTCCCTCTAATTGTGGTCTGTTTTCATCTCTGGATAGCAGTAACTGGACAAATTTTGATTTCTTTTTCATGGGTTCTGGTGGGATTTTGAGAACTTGAACTCCACATTTCAAACCTCTCAACTAATTATAATGGGCTTGCTGCAGATCACACTTGAAGCAATGGTTTCTGCTATTTATCTGCCCATTGGGCATTTCAAGTGTTCATTTTTTCCGAGATTTCATTTGTTATTCTGATTTGTTTTTCCCTTCTTAATTCGAAGTGGGCTTCCATTTTTTAGCATCAGAATAACATATCTACATATACAAAGCTCATAAGATTCTTCACTTACAGACCTATTCTTTACATTATATTCATTTTTTTGGGCATACCCCATCACAATTTGCAATTTTTTTTTTTCTTCTCTTCTAAACTTAACCTTTTATTAGAATCCTACGTGTTTTCTTTCCCACCCGGAAATCCAACTTACCGGAAAAAATCCGAGATTAGTAGAAGTAACAGGCATGAGCTTCTTAACAGGATCATCTGGTAGTTCTTGGCAGCCTGTCATGACTGCTGATACAACCACCTCAAGTTACTGGCTGAACTGGAGGGTCTTGTTATGCGCTCTTTGGGTACTGATTTGGATGGTTCTTGCATCCATTCTCATATCGAAATATGAAGTTCCGCGCGAATCCAAACAAGGAACAAGGGAAAACAGCAAGCAACCTCCTGGATTATTGTACGAGGATGAGGTGTGGAGGCCTTGTCTGAGGGGAATACACCCTGCTTGGCTGCTTGGGTTTCGTGTTGTTGCTTTCTTTGTGCTCTTGATGATGCTGATCTTAGATGTTTCAACTGACGGCGGCGACATTATGTACTTCTATACTCAGTAAGTAATTTCTTCTTCTTGGGTTTATGCTAATAATCTATATAATGCACATAATTTAATGATTAAAAAGTGGCTTAAGTTAACAATTCTTTTTTCTTTTTCTTTTCTTTTATTGTTTTTCACATGAATTGAAGAGAATCTTTTCCTATGAAATCATCTTCTTATTCATTTATGTGTCTATATACACACACCTTAACTTTTGTCAGAACTTTTTCTTCATCACGCGTTTCTGGTTTCCTTTGAATTTTTTTTATACAAATATTGTGGAGATGAAAATAAGATGTGTTTTTTTTTTAGGTGTGTCTAGGCCAGCTTACACACAAATTTCACTTACTATTTCCCTGTTTTTTCCCTTTATTTTTTAGTCTTTCCAATAAGTTTTTAGTCATTATTTGTTAATTTCAATTAGATTGAATCTATCTAGTAGATATTAGCTACATTTTAAATTTGTAAATGATATTATATTTAGAACTCAATTAAACAATTGGTAAGGATTAAGAAATCAGTTAGCAAGGATTAAATACAGATGGCTCCAAAAACAGGACAAAAAATTAAAAAAAAATAAAAGACTACATTTTAAAGACCCAATTATAATCTGCTTGGTCTGATGTTAGAACACTCTTATTTCCTTTCAAAATTCTAAGGAATATGGTCATTTACATGCGTAGTACAATAAAAATTTACTATTTTTTTACTCCACGCTTAAGATCATAATTTTAAATTCAATATGATTATTGTTTATTTATCTACTTATTTTATGTATTTAATAAGTGATATTGAATCTGCGCAGGTGGACTTTCACATTAGTTACCGTTTATTTTGGGGTAAGTCCTGAAAAAAACATGCTACATTAGAATGTTCATCATCCTTACAATCTTCTTCTTCTTCTATTTTTTTTTTTAAAAATAAGTTTGGCTTCATTATGTAGCTTGGATCATTGCTTTCCATTTACGGATGTTATCAATATCACAATAAAGTTGTGGGTGATGGATATGGCGATGACGTGTTTGATGCTGAGCAAGGCAGTCGTGGAGGTGCTGAAAATCTTAATGCAGCTGGCAGTGAAAAAGGCTTGGGCGCCAATATGGAGCATCCCGTTCGTAAAATTGCAGGCTTTTGGGGTTATGTTTTCCAAATCATGTTCCAGGTAAATCATAAAATTCTGTAATAAGATTAATTTTTCAGATTCTAATGCATTTTTATTTTTTGTTGTGAATAGATGAATGGGGGAGCTGTGATGCTGACGGACAGCGTCTTTTGGTTCATACTTGTGCCATTTCTTACAATTAAAGATTACGGCCTGAATATTGTAAGTATACTATGTTCTCGTTGTTTTTACCTTATATAGAGAAGCATCTATAATCTGATCTCTGCCTCATTGATATTAGAATTAGAAATGATTGCTGTAAAAATCTAAAAATTTACATGTGTTAATTTCTAATTCCAATTCTAAGCCTTGAATTCCTTTCTGCCGAACACTACCTAACCCTATGTTTGATTGCATAAAATTGGCGTGTTGGAATTGAAATTAGAAATGATCGCATGTTAAAATCTAAATTTTTTCACTTGCGCTCATTTCTAATTCTAAATCCAATTCCAGTGCTTTAATTCCAAGCTACCAAATGCTAGCTAAATGAAAATGAATTTCTACAACTTTTCTTGTTAGTTCCATCAAAAGACCTGAAGAATATCATAGCTGGCGTTTGAAAAGCCTCTCTCTCCCTTGTTTTCTGACAATTTTTTTTTTTTTTTTCGCAGTTGCTTATATTTATGCATACGATGAACCTTATTTTTTTGCTAGGTGAAACCGCATTAAATTCTTTGGTAAGTTATAACTTTTTTTTGGCTGGATTGGTTTTTAGCATTGATTTCAGTTTCAAGCATTTTTTTTTTGTGGTTTAATTTTTTGTGATTTAATGATTTCAGCGGTTTCCTTGGTTTCGAATTTCATACTTCTTTCTCTGGACAGTCGTTTTCGTCATTTTCCAATGGATCCTACACGCCTGCACCTCTATCTGGTAAAGTAGACCTCGTTTGTTTAGTGTTTATGTTCCCAGTTTTTTCAGAAAAAAATTTCTGGGAAACAAAACGGAATTGTTCTCAAATTTATATTTTCGTTGCGAGTTTTCTGGGAACTAGAAAAAAAACAAAAAAACTAGGCTCTCTTTTGTTTTTACTTATTTTGTTTCTCTTTTATAATAAGATATGATTTTTTTCACTCTATTATGAACAGGTGGCCATATCCATTTCTTGACTTGTCCTCCCCATTTGCTCCACTATGGTATGTAATTGCTTTCAACTTATTTCTTTCCATCATGTTTTTACTTTGTTGTTTTTGATTCACCATTATGCCTAGTTTCCTATAGATCAAACTTTGTGAAAAGAGTAAGGGTATGTTTGATAACGCATAAATATTAAGTGTTGAAAGTTTGAATGCTGAAAATATCGTTGCAAAAAACACAATTTTAGGGTCGGTTTGGTTTACAATTCCAAAACAGTTTTATGAAAACTTTGGAAACAGTTTTCAATAATGCGTTCTCAAATTAAAACTGAAGTTGATTTTTTTTTTAAACTTGAGTGAGAACTGACCCTTTTTGTGTGTGAAAAATGGGCAGGTATTTGTTGATGGCATTCATGCAAATACCATGTTATGGGGTATTCACATTGGTGATAAAGATGAAACACTACCTACTCGCCAAATGGTTTCCTCAATCTTATCAGCGTGGCGTTCGGTGATTCATTTTTGTGCTCAAACTGAAGAAAGGCAAAGTATAGTTTTGACATACAACCAGATTGCAGTAAAAACAGTCCTAGTTTGTTCATAATGTACACAAGTATTTTTTAGTTGCAATTTGCATTTTGCAACCCTATACATACATAATGTTATATATAGTAGAAGAAATACAGAGAACATTCTTACCGGTCTCCAGAAAACCTGTGACATTTTTGCCTGTTAGATTAGTGGCACATGAATTTCTAAGTCATCTTTGTTTGAATCCCACACTAAATCCGTGAGACTTCTTAAAGTAGTCTAAAAATGAAAAGAGTTACTCCACTTGATATCATATCGTTTTAAGTTGAAACCTCCTAACTTGGTTTCAAAACTAGGTTTAGGAAGTCTCGTTTGTTTGTCCTCCAATTGTTTGAATGTTTTTCTTTGATCTTCTTTTTGTTTGATTGTATCATGTGTAAGGTGGGATTGCACGTTAAGGTAGGTGTTAGAATTTCACATCGAATCTGTGGGACTTCTCAAAATAGTCTATATATGAAAGACATTTCTCTACTTGACACCATATGGTTTTAATTTGTAACCTCCTAACATGGTACTAGAGTTAGTTTTTAGAAGTCTCGTTTGTTTGTCGCCCGATTGTTTGACTACTTGTCTTTTCTTTTATGTTTGTTTGATTGCATCACGTGCAATATGGGATTGCATGTGAATGTGAGTGTTAAAATCTCACATAGATATTGTGAGACTCCTCAAGTAGTCTATATATGAAAGAAGTGTATATTCTTTTGACAATCTCATGTTAACCGCTAATATCGGAAAAGGGCAACACCACCTCAAAGCAATTGAGGGACTTGATTGAAACATTTTGCAGTAGAAAATCTTAATTGAAAGATGTGCAAAGCTGAAAATTTGTATTTAGCCTACAATCAAGGATAGGAAAGTGCATTCTGAAGGACATAAAGTGGTTGTCATTATAATCAAATTTGTTGAAGGAGAATGACCCGCCAAGACTACTTTCTCCATTTGGACATGACTTTGCATTGTCGGCATTTCTCCTTCTCATTAACACCCAAAAAAAAAAAAAAAAAAAAAAAAAAAAAAATGAAAAGTGGAAAAAAGAGAAAAAAGTCACAGATGATGAAAGCATTTCTTGCATCTCTATGCTTTTCCATGCATTCATTACAGGAGAAAGAATGAGGGTTTAATTACACTTGTGTGAAATTGGATAAGGTTTTACTTTGTCTATTCATATTTCAATTTTAGCAATTTATCTCCCTTCTCTTTTCGTATTAATTTGGTTCCAATTGGCTGATTCTAGTCAATATTATCACCAGAGATAGTTTTGTGACTTGCACATGAAAAAAAAAAAAAAAAAAACCCATTAAAGTTTTGAGTTTTGTAATGCACTGTCTCGTATTCTCGCGAAAAACTAGCTGAAACCAGATTGATACGAGAAATAAACTTTAGAAAGCCAAAGTGCAAAAATATAAAAAGACAATTGCAACTTAATCCAAACTTCAGGGTGTAAAATGAAATTTAGCCAAGAAAGAATAACTAAGGACTGAGCCCAGAAGCAACCACTTTTCCAAAGTACATTTGTTTGGAATACCAATTGCTCCCTATTTTATAGTGTCTATCCATTGAAAAAAAAGAGGTTCAATCAGTCTCTCTTTAATCCCCCACCCAAAGAAAATTAGATGGGATTTTTTTTTTGAATAATCACTTTGTTAAATTGTTATCCCAAATCGATCATGTTCAAGGTTATGGGAATTTTTCGCTCAATCTCTCGTAGTTAAATCACCC
Source organism: Eucommia ulmoides (assembly GCA_016647705.1). Lineage (NCBI taxonomy): Eukaryota > Viridiplantae > Streptophyta > Magnoliopsida > Garryales > Eucommiaceae > Eucommia > Eucommia ulmoides. Next base: position 5,904,203 of record CM028334.1, on the reverse strand, counting down.
GTGCAAGTCGGGAGTTGTATATTTCTTATGATTTTCTCGTAATCAAATAATCCATGTAGACAAAGGATTGCATTTAAGGACGTGTGTTAGATTTCATTCTCACATTGATCACTTAAAAGTTCCCAGACTACTATTTTTAGTACTTTAGCTGAACAACACCTAAGGGGACAACCACTTCAAATCTTAGTGTATAAATTCAAGGGGTGTTTATTTTGTGAAAAAAAATTATTGTATCCGTGGGGATCTTGAAATTTGTCAAATTGTAATCCCTCAAATTTTATATTTTTTTTCAATCACCTAAAATTAAAAAGACAGTTAATGATTTTGAAAAGAAAATGAGTTGTGTTCAACACATGATCTTTTAATAACGATATTTTGACATGTCATTAGTCTATTAAGCCTAATATGTTTTTCTTTAACTCTTCCTTGATAACGATTTCTCTGAAAAATGACAGTGAGAAACCTGAATTGTTGTTAAGAAAAATGTTACAGAAAAATGTCTTAACTTTAGTAGAGTTATGAAATGATGAAAATATACCCATTAGAAGTTCACGTACTAAGCATAATCTATTTTTCATCTAAAAATCATTGACGCGGTTTATAATGTTGCCAAATTGAAATAAATATAAAATTCGAGGATCAAATAATTTCACAAATCTCAAAGCTCACACGGATACATATCCATATTTTAGGGATCAAAATATAATTTTCACTTATTTTGTTTAGTGGTTACTTAATGGCATTGCCATACATTCATAAGCACTTAATTAATTCATTTTCTTAAGTAATTTCAAAAGGCATCTAATAATTAAAAGGAACCTAAAAATAGTTATCAGAAATACATATTAAAATTTGGATTTTTTTTAGGCTAACACCCAATATTAGCCAATATATTAAAATGGACTCTAAGGGACAAAGCCCATACCATATTAAATCCATTGATTTATTTATTTTTTTAAGAAAAATCTATGTTATCAAAACACACACGCGTGCTTGGGTGATGAAGAAGAATATATCATGCAAGGCCAAAATAGAAACAATAACATAACTTGAAAAATGAAATCATTTGCTTAAATAGCACGAATCAAGTGTCAGAAATTGAAGGATTTTGGTTGATTTAATTTTTCCGTTTTATTCATATTGTTCTAAGTTGCAAAATACTCCATTGTTAGGTGTGTACTTCGATTCGGTGGAGATCAAGTGTTACGGCGGCAAGTGTTTCTTGGCGGCAAGGTTCTTCTGGTGGGAAAAACAGTTGACGGCAAGTGCCCCAACGGTATTTTACGACAACGGCATCTGAATTATAAATATTTGTTGTGTAACAGCTCAAATTTTGTTCTTAATACAAGTGTCAATATGTGATATGAAAATTTCTCCACTGTTAATAAGTGATAAAAATTACTGCACATTAGTAATTACTTCAATATGGTTTAGTTTTACAAATATTGTTGTGTAACAAATATTTGAAAATTCGCTGTAGACATTTTACAATAAGGTTCAAAATATTACTATACAACAAATATTAGTGAAAAATGAGTTTACCTAAATCAAAATGAATAATGGGGATTTTATGAAATTAATATTGAGACTTGGGCCATATAAAAAAAGCCTTAAAATTAATCAATACCTAACTTAACCAGTCCAAGACTTAATCAAATCATACTTAACCCAACATATAATTTTGTTAGAGTAATTAAGGTAAAGAAAACACAAGCATCTTCAAAATTTATTAAACCACGTACCAATAATTCTTTAATTATACTGCCACTTGCACATGCAACAACAAAAAATAATATAGGCTGGTTAGCCATGAATTTCCTAACATGGTATCAGACCTCGGTTTAAGAAGTCTCGTTTGTTTATCCTTGATTGTTTGAATGTTTGCCATTTTCTTACATCATGTGTAAGGTGAGGTTGGACGTGAGAGTGAGTATTAGAATCTCACATCGAATCTATGGAACTTCTCAAAGTAGTTTATATATGAAAGGAGTTACGTCACTTGATATCATATGATTTTAAGTTAAAACCACTTAATATGGTATCAAAGTTAGGTTTGAGAAGGTCGTTTGTTTATCCCCCAATTGTTTGAATGCTTGTTTTTTCTCTTCTGTTTGTTTGCATCATGTGCAAGGCGGTATTGCATTTAAGGGTGGGTGTTAGAATTCCACAACGAATTTGTCAGACTTATCAAAGTAGTCTATAATCTATATATGAAAGTAGTGACGGTTGCTCTCTTAACAATCTTATATTAACTGCTAATCTCGGAAAAGCTTAAAAATTTGTGTAGCAATTTAGCCTACAATCAAGGATAAGAAAGTGCATTCTAAAGGACATGACTGCCTTTGTTTATTTATTTATTGTTAATAAGAAGGAGAAATGCCGACAATGCAAAGTCATGTCCAAATGGAGAAAGTAGTCATGGTGGGTCATTCTTCTTCAACAAATTTGATTATAATGAGCCTATCACTTTTGTAAAAAAAAAAAGAAAAAAAAAAGTCATAGATGATGAAAGCATTTCCTGCATCTTCATGCTTTTCCATGCATTCATCACAGGAGAAAAAAGAACGAGGGCTTAATTACACTTCTGTGAAATTGGATTAGGTTTCACCTTTTAGCAATTTATCCCCCCCCCCTTCTCTTTTCGTTTAATTTGGTCCAACTGACTGATTCTGCTCACTATTATCATCGGAGATAGTTATGTGATTTGTACATGAAAAAAATAGAAACCTTAAGAGTTTTGTAACACATTGCCTTCTATTCCCACCAAAAATTGGCTGAGACCAGATAATTGAATCAAATTGATACGAGAAATGAACTTTAGAAAGCCAATTGCAAAAATATAAAAAGACAATTGCAACTTAATCCAAACTTCCGGGTGCAAAATGAAATTTAGCCAAGAAAGAATAACTGTGGACCGAGCCCAGAAGCAACCACTTTTCCAAAGTACATTTGTTTGGGAAGAAAATTAAATGGAAAACATAAAAAAATTATAATAATCACTTTGTGAGATTCCTCAAGGTTATAAGAATTCGTCTCTCATTTTCTCGTAGTCAAATCATCTGTGCAAGCCGGAGATTGTACATTTTTGTGATTTTCTCATAATCAAATAATCTATGCAAACTAAGGATCGCACTTAAGGACATCTGGACATGTGTTAGACTTAAATACCATATCGATATTGTTGTGCAACAAATATCAGTGAAATATGAGATTTTGACTAAATCAAAATGAATGATAGAAATTTTATAAAATTAAATGTTAGGCCTTTGTGCTCATATAAAAAAAGCCTTAAAATTAATCAATACCTGACTTAATCAATCCAAGACTTATGGCATGTTTGATAACCTCTTAATTTTTAAGTGCTGAAATTTTAAGTGTCGAAAATATTAGAAAGTTGTTTGATAAAATTAAAATTTCAAGTGCTGAATTTTTTTTATTTGTTTGATAGGTGTAAAATTTGAATGCTGAAAATTATTTAATTTACATAAATATAATTACCCTTAAATCAAAATAATTTTATTTTCTGTTATATTTTATGCTTTTTAGTTTTGTTTTCTATTTTTTTTTTGAGTTTTTATTGTTTCCTATGTTTTTCTTTTATATTTATTTTATTTATTTATTTATTTTTTATCTTCTAATTATTTGCTTTTGATTTATTTTTTGCTTTATATTTTCTATTATTTTTTTTTCTATTTTTGTATCTTTTGAATCAAAATAAAAAATAAAATATTTGAAAATAATGAAAAAGTAAAAAAGTAAAAAAATTGAAAAAAATCAAACTAAAAATGAGAAGTTCAAAATTTAATATTTGAAAAAAAATAAAAATTAAAGAAAACTAAAAGACAAGAAAAATAAAGCAAAGAAAATAATATTATATAGTATTGATTTTAATAAGAATAAATTTATAAAAAAAATAATAATATCAGTTCAATTGATTAAAAAAATTTAACAATAATTTTGACATTTATTGTTAATAAATAAAAAGAGATGTTAAAATTAAGATTGAAACGCCCCCACAAAATTAAGGGAAAAGTGTTTTGTTGAATTTTTTATTTACATTTTGACTTAATTTTTAAATTAACTTAATTAATTAAGTGATTCTAATTGTATTTATTAAACAGACTTAATTAATTAAGTGATTAATTGTAACGGCCCGGTTTCCTAGGGCCGCCACTAGATTTCTTCTATGGAGAATTTTACCCTAAATATTTCACCATTTATAATTAGAATTATTAATAATTTCGCTCTGATACCACTCTGTAACGGCCCGGTTTCCCTGGGTCGCCTTAGGTATCTCCTATGAAGAATTTTACCCCAAATATTTAACCATTTATAATTAAATTAGAATTATTAATAATTCCGCTCTGATATCACTCTGTAACTAACGGCCTGAGTTCCCAGGGCCGTCACGCGGTTTCTCCCTTTGGAGAATTTACAACTAAAACCGAATGACCAATATTTTATTTTGTAAATAAAATCTGATAAATTTACGTATGACGGCAATGATGATTATAATTATCGATTTATCGATTCGATTCTACAATAGTGATTAGAATATTCAAAGTAACTAAATTATTAATATCAAGTTACCAACCGTGATTAGTTTATAGCCCATACAAAGCCGAGACCATCATCATCAATATTTCATACTATCATCATTATCATCAATAAGGTAATGATGTGGTTTACCTATTCTTGACATAGTTAATATCCATAATAGGCCCAACCTTATTATTGTGGTTATCATGTATTAGAATCTAATGCGATTTTAGTGTTAATATGACTAAAATCTAAATCCGAATAACTAATATTTTTATTATTAATAAAAAAAATATGAGAAGCTTTACAACACTACGGCAATATATAATTATCGAAATCATCGATTCAATTTTACAACGGCAAATAATAAGTACATTTATTATTTTTTTAAAATGTTAATTATATCCCAAAACTCTTAAAAGTATATTTTAAATAGCACAATAGTCTCAGAACTTTTAAATCGATTGAAAATTAACACTTAACCCAAAAAAAAATATTTTCAAAAATACAAATTTCTGGGGTATTACAATAATCCCTTAATTAAATCATACATAACCCAACATATAAATTTGTTGGAGTAATTAAGGAAAAGAAAACACAAGCAGCTTCAAAATTTATTAAACCACGTACCAATAATTCTTTAATTATACAGCCATATGCACAAGCATACAACATAGCCAGGTTAGCTAAGAAAGAGCCGAGGAGCTGAACTTTGATATTTTTGATCCCACATCGACAAGATATAGTGTGGAACTACCAAGGGGGATGTACAATTGGGAGAAAGAAACACTGGTTAACATATTTACCTGGACGGGGTTAATGGGCGATCAAGAAGGTCCATGGCCTAGGTTGGTGACCTCTATTGCACTTAGGAGGGGTGCTTGCCTAAGGTCTACCCAAGTGGTGGAGCCTACGTCATAATTTGTGGTAGAGGGGGCCTGTGTTCGCGCGGTCCCTCCCTAAAAAATGTTCCCTAGATTTGTTTTGGTTCTCCAATTTTGCTTTTATATCGTAGCAACATGATTTGTTTTCGTAGTTTAATTGGGCTTACTAACTTATTAAGTTTGATTTGCGATGTAAACATCCTAATAGTGGAAGAAATAAAAAAAATTCAAACACGATTTCGATCTGGGATAGAGATTGTAGTTGGATTAATAGGTTAAATGCATGAAATCTAGAACAATAGGACGAGCAGGATCCTCTCATACCCTGTTAATAAACTTATGTTGTTTCGTGGAGAAGCCCAAGTGTTATTAACAGTAAAACAGCCTAGTCGTGCCTAAAGTGATCCCAAAAACAGTAGCCACTTCTCTACGTGCTAGGGTGTTCGTGCCCACAAAGCACTGACTCTCTACCTAACACGACAATCTATGTGTATAAAAGACTGGCAACTAATCCCACATCGGATGAGTAGACCACAAGGATAGAGTGCAAGCACCTACATAACAGGAAACAGAACACTTGGTGAGTCATACCTTTCTCGGCCTTTTGGCTAAGATCAAGTGTAGTATCTGTTCTTATCAGTTTAATATCTGATACGTGGGCTATTGGTTCACACGATATTAAATTAATTTTTTTAGGGGGAGAGTCCATCACAATAGCTTGCTATTGGGGCTCTTGAGTGTCGCCTAGGTGTTGCACTACTGCCTTGGCCTGGTGCACCCCATCCAATTCTTGGTTTTAATTCTTTCTATGTTGTGTGCGCTGAAAAGTGAGAATGGACAGGGTAAAAATATGGCTTGATCCTCTTTCTGTGCGATTTATAAATGGGATGATATGACTCGGTTGTCTTTTTGCGCGATTTTTTTCTTCTATTGGAACCTTTATATTTTTGTTACAACTTTAGGGAACGAAAATTAGCGAATGACATAAAAAATATGAATGAAATAAATCGTTTTAATCCAATGGCTAGTTTTTTTTTTCGGAAACGATAACGAGTAATTCGTGTCTTAATTTACCCCCCCTAAGGATGGTTTCACGCATCATTTTGGCTCGGTTGACTAGTTCCGAACAGTATTATCTCCGAAGGTAATCCTGCGACTTGCGCTCGAAAAAAAATAACAGAATAAAGAAAAGATTATATCGTACCTTGCACCCTTAAAGTTTAGAGTTTTGTAACACTTTGCCTCCTACTCTCTGGAAAAATTGGATGAAATCGGACATTTGAAGGAAATTGACACGCAAAACAAGCTTCAGGCGGTCAATTTTCAAAGATTGAAACATCAAAAGGTAGAGTGCGAGTGCATCCAAACTCCAGTAGGTATTGTTTGGTGATGTAGCACAAGCAAATATAGGCAGTCGAGGAGCTGAGTAAAGGAATGATGGATTGAGTTGTTTGATCCCACATCGACAAGACACCGTGTGTAAATATGAAGGGAGGGATGTATTGTAATACTCCGAAAAGTTAGATTCTTGAAAATATTATTTTATATAAAAAGTTTAATATTTTTGGGAATGTTTTGCGAATTTATGATATAAATAATATTTGATAATTTTTGAGGAGTTAAATGTTTATTTTAAATTGATTTTAGAAATTTTGGAACTATCGAGTTATTTAAAATTTATTTTTAAAAGTTTTGGGATATAATTAATATTTTTTTTATTTTTAAAAAGATTATTAATATAAATAAGTGATGATCCATCAAATAAATTCATGAGTTACTACTCACGTATTAAGGTAATAATAATAATAATAATAATAATAATAAGAAAAAAGGTGTTAACATGATGATGATGATGATGATGATGATGATGATGATGATCACTATTGGGAGAAGGGAATTGGAGCTGTAACTGTGGGATGGGAAATGAGACAAAAGAATAAGAATAGAAAATGAGATCATGATCTTGCTAAGAACAGGAGTAGCAGAATTGGATTATGAAATATATCCTATGATAAATTGTTGTGGAATTTTATTTGTTAAATTATATGAAATAATTTTGATGATGTGAAAATTATGTGAAAATTATGTCAATATATTTTATGTGTCGCGTTAATTAAATGCATGTATTAGAGGGGTTGGAGTTCTACTGAGCGTTGACTCACAATCCCACAGTTTTGATTGCAGGGCCGACGAGAGTGAGATGGCGTAAAGAACTTGTAGTGAAATTTCTATTTAAAAATTGTAATAGTTGTATTTATTATTTACCATCGTAAATTCGATTCGATAAATTGATAAATTACAAATTTGATAATTCTAATTATTGTTGTCGTGTGTAAAATTTATCAGGTTTTTATTAATTAAAATATTATTTATTTAGTATGATAAATAAAACTGTCGCCGTTATTTGTAAAATTTTTCAGAGTAATTTGGAATAAATTAGTGGGTATTCGGTTGTATTTAAATTGTAATTATTATATTTATTAGTTACCATTAAAAAATCGACAACTAAGATTATCGCCGTCGCATTTTAAAATTTATCGGATTTTCTAGAATGAAAATTTAGTCAATCGGTTTTAATGTTAATTTTTCTAAGGGGAGAAACCGCGTGGTGGCCTTGGGAAACTGGGTCGTCACAGGTGGTATTAGAGCGGGTTTGCGACTACCCTAGATTATGAGTTATGGTACCCATTACTTAGTATAAATGAAGTAATACTTGAAAATAATAATTTCCGTATAATTCATTAATTCAAAAAAAAAAAAAAAAAACTAAACTAAACTGATATGAAGAATAATATTAGAGCGAAATTATTAATTCTAATTTATTCAGTTGAAATATTTGGGAACAATATCTGTTAATTTGTAGAAATACATATATTAGAATAGGAGACTGGTGTGGTTTTAATACATCAGTTTCCGATTCCTTCTTGTGGCATTTCTGTTACATGCATGGGAATGCAACTGCTAGTTATTAATTTTTTTTTTTGTTTTTGATACTTTGTAGCCCTAAAGTTGATTAAAATTGTAACTTGGTCCCTATAGTTTTAATTGAACACATTGTTTACTTTGTTGACAGATATTTATATATGTTAGTGTTGTTGTTCATTTTTGTGTTACTTCATATGATTTATGGGTTTCAAAAATAAAATAAAATAAATAAATAAATTTGCAAGAAGGCTAAGATGATTTTTGTATTCATTTGTGTTCATAGTGTTGGGGCCAGTGAGCTGCTATTTCGTTGCGGTTTTCCTTGTGAAAAAAGAAAAGAAAAAGGGAAGGGGTTATTTCGATGGTCGGACACTTTGCATTCATATGTTGTTACTATTATTTCACTTGGGTCTATATGATTTCAATTTGAACATATTAACATCTTAGGTGAAATTTGACTAATACAACTTACCAATAAGTTAAAATAAGTTGTGGTGAGTATCGTACTACCCGTGGACCATAGGATTCATTGTTAAATTGAAAATATTAATTTAAAGGTATTTACTGTCTTCTATATAAATCGTGAAATTATATTTTCATATTAAATTATGAAAAAAAATGTTGATGAAAATGGAGAGTGTTACGATGATAAATAGATCAAGAAAAATTTTAAAAGTGAAAAATAATTTTTATTATCCTGCTAAGTCATAGTTGTCTTCTCGTCAGGAAGGCATGTCATGCGAGATGTGGATATATATTATTACTTGTCAGGTAAGTCTTGCAGGGTGGATATATTATATATTATTACATATCCGACAAATCCTGCAGAGTGGATATATTATATATATTATATCTATGTTGTTACCTGTTGGGCAAGTCCTGCAGCGTAGATATATTATATATATTGTTATCTGTCAAGCAAGACCTGTAGGGTGGATATATTATATATGTTGTTACCTGTTAGACAAGTCCTACATGGTGGATATGATAACTCCCGATCGTGAGGTAAAACGATTCTATGGCTGACAAGGAAGTATGTTATTTTATTATATACAAGTGAATTGACTAGTTGATTTAAATTCGGTTGTTTCGTTATGGCGATATTTTTGTTGGGATTTGGATACGACTCAATGTGGCTACATTTTATTGGAAAGTAGATTTAGATAAAAATACTTGATCCATAAAATGTTTTATACTACCAAGGCAGTACACCTATAAAAATCACTCAGATAGATATTGGTCTCCAACTAGCGTTAGGTAGAGTCAGAGTGTGAGATAATTATGAGACTAGTGGAAGCCTGTTGTTACTTGAAAACATTAATTGGAATTATCGAGCTTAATTGGTGTTGTAGAAACACGAATTGGAGAGGGGGGGGGGGGGGGGTGCACTTTATGCATTACTTTTGTTTATATAGTTACGTGAGTATTGAATTCAATATTGAACTGGTGATGTTACGTGGCCTTGGAGACGCACTTATCTAGTTGGGATGTGTTTGTGCGTTTTAAAATGTATTCATATGATTGAGACGTATTTGGGTGTTTTGAAGCGCATTTATGTGGTTCACATACATTTATGTGTTTTGAGACATATTTACGGAGTTGTAACATATTTACGTATTTCTAGATAGTTATGTGATTTAGGATATATTTATGTGGTTGGAATGTATTTATGTGTTTGAGATGTATTTACGTGATTGAAAAGTATTTGGGTGTTTTCAGACCTATTTATTTATTTGAGGCATATTTAATTTTTATAGCTTGACACGTATTTATGTGATTGAGGCGTATTTATGTGATTTGAAACGTATTTATGTATTTTAGACATGTTGTGAAAAAAATTATTATTGGAAGTTTGGATGGTATTGATAATTTATGAAAAAGTTGCGAGATTATTGAAATTTTAATATTGGGATTGATTATTTTTAGTCTCACGGGTCAGTTCACGTGGAGTTTGGGCTGTCTGTTGCTTATGATGTTGGTTGTGAACATGTTGGTTTAAATGTCGGACGAAATTGGTAAATGCTGGTTATGTGATATGACACTGGACTTAAAAAGTCATGCGAAGTGGAAAATTATTGAAGTCGTAGACTTATTGAAATTGAGATAGACCTAATTCAGTAAGACTACTGTGATATTTAAATGATATATTGTATTTATTGCTATTTTTATCAGAGTAGCGCAACGGAAGCGTTTAGAAACATAAGATTCTTTGGCAATTGGTCATCTGTGTTAGGTGTTATCGACCAAAGTGCACCCTGTCCGTATGTTGTTAGATATAACGTGGGCCACTACAAATGAGAATGTTGCGATGAGTGAAATGAATGTTGACGAATGTGAATTATAGGTGACTTTCGGTTATGAGACCCTACATAGAGAAGAATTGTTCTAGAATTAAGTGTAGCTAACATGACCATGCAGTGCGATTCTGAAGTATTATTGTTTTCAACGAAATTTCGAGTACGAAATTTATTTAAGGTGGGTAGATTGTAATATCTAAAAAATTTAGATTCTTGAAAATATTATTTTATATAAAAGTTTAATATTTTTGGGAATGTTTTGCGAATTTATGGTATAAATAATATTTAATAATTTTTGGGGAGTTAAATGTTTATTTTCAATTGATTTTAGAAGTTTTGAGACTCTTGAGTTATTTAAAATTTACTTTTAAGAGTTTTGAGGTATAATTAATATTTTTTATTTTTATTTTAAGAAGGTTATTAATGTAAGTAAGTGATGACTCATTAAATGAATTCATGAGTCACCACTTACCTGTTAACCTAGTAATAATAATAATAAAAATAATGAAGATCACTGTTAGGAGAAGGGTGTTAACGTAATAGTAATAATAATAATAATAATAATAATAATAATAATGATGATGAAGATCACTATTGGGAGAAGGGAATTGAAGCTGTAATTGTGGGATGGGAAATTAGACAAAAGAATAAGAATAGAAAATGGGATCATGATCTTGCTAAGAACAGGAGCTGCAGAATTGGATTATGAAATAAACCTATGTATATTTCGAATATTTTTAACTATTTCGGCTTGGTTTCATCTTTGGATTTCTGATAGAATTCCTAACTCTTTTAATATATGTATTTAATTTTTGTATTATGTGATTTATGGTAAATTGTTGTGAAATTTTACCTATTAAATTATATGAAATAATTTTGACGATGTGAAAATTATGCCAATGTGTTTTATGTGTCGCGTTAATTAAATGCACGTATTAGAGGAGTTGGAGTTCTACTGAGCGTTGGCTCACAACCTCACAGTTTTGATTACAGGACTGATGAGAGTGAGATGGCGCAAGAAAATTGTAGTGGAATTTCTATTTAAAAATTGTAATAGTTGTATTTATTATTTACCGTCGTAAATTCGATTCGATAAATTGATAAATTACAAATTTGATAATTCTAATTATCGTTGTCGCGTGTAAAATTTATCAGGTTTTTATTAATTAAAATATTATTTAATTAGTAAAATTATCGTCGTTGATAAATAAAACTATCGCCATCGTTTGTAAAATCTTTCGGAGTAATTCGGAATAAATTAGTGGGTATTCGGTTGTATTTAAATTGTAATTATGATATTTATTAGTTATCGTTGAAAAATCGACAACGAAGATTATCGCCGTCGAATTTTATAATTTATCGGATTTTTTAGAATGAAAATTCGGTCAATCGATTTTATTGTTAATTTCTCCAAGGGAAGAAACTGCGTGGCGGCCCTGAGAAACCAGGTAGTTACATGTACAACTGGGAGAAAGGAACACTAGTAAACATAGTTACCTGGGCGGGGTCAATGGGCGAAGAAGGTCCATGGCCTAGGTTGGTGACCTCTATTGCACCTAGGAGGGGTGCCTGCCTAAGGTCTACCCAAGTGGTGGAGCCTGCGTCATAATTTGGGGTAGAGGGGCCTGCGTTCCCGCGGCCCCTCCCTAAAAAATGTTCTCCAGATTTGTTTCGGTTCCCTAGTTACACTTTTATATCGTAGCAACACAATTTGTTTTTGTAGTTTAATTTGGTCTTACTAACTTATTAGGTTTGATTTGCGATGTAAACATCCTAATAGCGGAAGAAATAAAAAAATTCAAAAACGATTTTGATCTGGGATAGAGAGTGCAACTGGATTAATAAGTTAAATACATGAAATCTAGAACAATAGGACAAACAGGATCATCTTATACCCTGTTAATAAATTTATGTTGTTTCGTGGAGAAACTGAACGCGCCCCGATTTTCTAGAGAAAATAAAAAAAATAGATATATATATATAAGCTTGGCGCTGGTAAAATGAGAAGGGTTGTTAAAAACGTCGATTTTCTCATTAAAATATACTTAAACTTGTTTTAGAAAAAGGAGTCGCCACCTAGCATTGGGTTTTAAATGATGTGCTAGGTCACCATATTTTCTTTTTTGAAAACAATTTTAAAAAAATGTGGCTTAAGTAAAAATTTGACTCCTAAAATAACATGGTCTGATCAGAGATTCGTTTAAAGAGTTCGGGGGTCAGTTACGCTTGGGGAAGGTGTCAAGCACCCCAAGACGCCCGTCCAAAGACGGTACCTTATCCGATTAAGTCCAATTAAAATTTAAATCTAAAACAAAGTTAATTATAAAATAAAGTATAAATTTTTTAGGGGGTGGTCAAAATGTCGTGTCTACAGAAACCCAAGTGTTATTAACAGTAAAACAGCATAGTCGTGCTTAAAGTGATCCCAAAAATAGTAGCCACTTCTCTACGTGCTAGGGTGTTCGTGCCCACAAAGTACCGACTCTCTACCTTACATGTAAGACCCCAACCTTTCATATACGAATAATTTAAGTCGTGTTTTAAAATATTTTGAAAACATCGGGGGATTTCGATATTGTTTTGGTGAATTAAAATTTTTAAGGGGTTGGATTGAAATTCTTATAAACATTAAAACTTATATTTGGGTTTAATTACTAACTCACCATAATCTAAGGAGAGGTTTGTTTTACAAAAATATCTTCTAATATATATATATATATATACACACGAAGAAAATTCGAGAACCGAAGAGAAGGAAGAGGAAGTAAGGGAGAAAGAGAGATCCGTCGGTGGGTATTGTTACCGATCGTGTGGAAATCGCCGGCGGTGACTTGTGGTTTCCGTTGTGTGTATGAGTGTGTTGTGTGTGTGTGCTTGTTTGTTTGTGTTCCCCTGTTTCCTGTTTCGGTTTTGGTGAGGCGGTGTGTGCGCATGGGTTCTGACGGCGGTGTGTGTGTGGGTGTGTATTTCGTGTGCGTCTGTGTGTGGGTTGCTATGTATGTGTGTGTGGTATGTTTGGTTAGTGTTTTGATCTAACGGAGGTGGCGGTGGTGCATGGTTTGATTGTCACCATTATCGCGGGAGCGGAGAGCTAGAGAAAAAAAAGGTGTCGCCAGCGTGGGTTTGTCTTACAGGTGTGTGTGTGTGTTGTCGAAAAAACAGAGAAGAGAGAGATGAAGGTGGGTTTGTTGGCGAGTGTCCAGTGGCCGACGATTGTGTGGATTTTTGTGTGTTGTATTGTGTGGGTGTGAGCTTATGGTGAGAAGAGAGGGAGAGAGTTGGCTGAGATCTCAAAACAGAGCAGGAGGAGGAAGAAGGTTTACCGCCTAAGAGGTGGATTTTCGCCTAGGCGGTGAAAATGCAGAGTGCAGTTATGAGAAAGGGAGATGCAGCCACTCGGTCGCGTAGGCGGTGGGGCGTCGCGTAGGCGGTGGGGAGCAGAATCAGAAATACATGGAATTTTAGGAAAATCCACGATTGGTTCGGAACGGGTAACCTTTCTAATTTATTTTGTGAATTCTAAATTTAGTTTACTAACCTTAGAGTAATTAAATGAAAATAATAAATCTTGAGATTTGTTTATAAGAACAAAGTTTATAAATAGTAAACCGTAACGAAACGATACTAGTTGAATAGTTATATTTCGTAATAAAAGATGGGAAATAGGAAATTGAGGAAATTAGGATTTCATGACGTGATTAGTTTGTTTTATACAAAAGTATTAATTTAGGCCCTGTCATCGTTAGGTTCGCAGGCACCAGAGTTTGGATAGGGGATAGTCGGATAAAGGTTACAAAAGCGGATATCAGGTGAGTGTACTGCCCTTCTTGCCAAACTATTTTCATATAAATATGATGAGATATATGTTTATTTAACTGTACGAATTTTATAAATTATATGGATCAAGCCAGTTGTGGGTGAGTTGGTAAAATGGTTTTCCATTAAAATGTTTTGGTTTAAAAAGAAAGACTTTATAAGTAATCTGTTGGATTTGGTGGTTTTAATAAAAAGGTGGGAATAGCATGATTTTTAAATTAAAAGTGGATTTTGTAATAAAAGAGGTGGACAAGGGTGATTTTGACGGTATTGATGAAATGGTGATTTTGTCGATATTATTGAAGTGGTGGCTTATATTATGGTCTGTCTGGAGGGTGGTCCGGCAGATGGATAATTATTTGTGTTTTGGTGATGATATTATTGATTGACTATGCCATAGTTATGATGTCCTGTCCGGAGGGTGGTCCGGCAGGTGGTGATTTATGATGGATACTTATTATGTGGTGATGTATATTATTGGCCTCCGGAGACGTCCGGTTGGCGGTGATCTGCGCAGTTAGATCCGCTAGGAAGGCATATCCTACGGATGGTTACGGTACCGTTGCAACTCTCGATCGTGAGGTTAAAACGATCACTATGGCTTAGTCGGTGGGTGTGGGATTGAGGTGTGTGATTTAAATTGGGGTGTTTTATATATACTGGGTGACTTATTATTGATTGGGTGTTTGAAAACTGAATTTATACTGCTTTACTTCCATTACTTATTTGATACTAGAGATTTTACCAACTCTGTGTGGTGTTTATATTTATTCACGCTTGATCCATTTAAAATGTTGGATTTTATGAAATATATTGTTGCTATGATAAAAATGGTTTTTACTAAGAAGGCAGTACACTCGCAGGTGAATTCTTTAGGAGACGGTCCCCTACTGGCGTTAGGTGGAGTCATCTGGGAATATGTTTGAGTGGAGCTGTCAGAAAAGATCAATAAGGAAGTAAAATATTATGTATATGTTGTGTAATGAATTGTATAGTGAATTATTTTAAATTTGTATTGTATAAGAAATTTTAGATGTAATAGGTGTTATCATATTGTCGTCACGCCGGTCCTGGGATGACGGGTGTCCGGGACGGGTCGTGACATTACACGACAATCTACGTGTATAAAAGACTCTGACAACTAATCCCACATCGGATGAGTAGACCACAAGAATAGAGTGCGAGCACCTACATAACACGAAACAAAACACTTAGCGTGTCATACCTTTCTCGGCCTTTTGGCTAAGATCAAGTGTAGTATCTGTTCTTATCAGTTTAATATCTGATATGTGGACCATTGGCTCACACGATATTAAATTATTTTTTTTAGGGGGAGAGTCCATCACAGTAGCTTGCTATTGAGGCTCTCGAGTGTCGCCTAGGTGTTGCACTATTGCCTTGGCTTGGCGTACCCCAACCAATTCCAAGTTTTAATTGTTTTTATGTTTTGTGCGCTAAAAAGTGAGAACGGACGGGGTAAAAATATGGCTTGATCATCTTTCTATGCGATTTATGAACGGGATGATATTACTCGGTCATCTTTTTGCGTGATTTTTTTCTTTTATTGGAACCTTTATATTTTTGTTACTACTTCAGGGAACGAAAATTAGCGAATGACATGAAAAATACGAACGAAATAAATCGTTTTAATCCAATGACAAGTTTTTTTTTGGGAAACGATAACGAGTAATTTGTGTTTTAATTTACCCCCCCTAAGGATGGTTTCTCGCATCATTTTGGCTCGGTTGACTGGTTCTGAACAGTATTATCTCCGAAGGTAATCCCGCGACTTGCACTCGAAAAAAAATAACAGAATAAAGAAAAGATTATATATCGTACAATCTTTAAAGTTCCGAGTTTTGTAGAACTTTACCTATTACTCCCTCGAAAAATTAGACGAAATCGGACATTTGAAGCAAATTAATATGCAAAACAAGCTTCAGGTGGTCAATTTTCAAAGATTGAAACATCAAAAGGCAGAGTGCGAGTGCATCCAAACTCCGGTAGGCACTGTTGGGTGAGGTAGCACAAGGAAATATAGGCAGCCGAGGAGTTGAGTAAAGGAAGGATGGATTGAGTTGTTTGATCCCACATCGACATGATAGAGTGTGTAAATATGAAGGGAGGGATGTACAACTGGGAGAAAGAAACACTGTTAAACATACTTACCTGGATGGGGTCAATGGGCGATCAAGAAGGTCCATGGCCTAGGTTGGTGACCTCCATTGCACCTAGGAGGGGTGCCCGCCTAAGGTCTACCCAAGTGGTGGAGCCTACGTTATAATTTGTGGTAGAGGGGGCCTGCGTTCGCGTGGCCCCTCCCTAATAAATGTTCTCCAGATTTGTTTTGGTTCCCCAATTACGCTTTTATATCATAGCAACACAATTTGTTTTCGTAGTTTAATTTGGTCTTACTAACTTATTAGGTTTGATTTGCGACGTAAACATCCTAATGGTGGAAGAAATAAAAAAATTCAAAAACGATTTTGATCTGGGATAGAGAATGCAGCTGGATTAATAGGTTAAATACATGAAATCTAGAACAATAGGACGAGAAAGATTATCTCATACCCTGTTAATAAATTTATGTTGTTTTGTAGAGAAGCCCAAGTGTTATTAATAGTAAAACAGCCTAGTCGTGCTTAAAGTGATCCCAAAAACAGCAACCACTTCTCTACGTGCTAGGGTATTTGTGCCTACAAAGTACCGACTCTCTACCTAACATGACAATCTACGTATATAAAAGACTCTGGCAACTAATCCCATATCGGATGAGTAGACCACAAGGATAGAGTGCGAGCACCTACATAACAAGAAATAGAACACTTTGCGAGTCATACCTTTCTCGGCCTTTTGGCTAAGATCAAGTGTAGTATTTGTTCTTATCAGTTTAATATCTGATACGTGGGCAATTGGCTCACACAATATTAAATTAAATTTTTTAGGGGGAGAGTCCATCACAATAGCTTGCTATTGGGGCTCCTGAGTGTCGCCTAGGTGTTGCACTACTACCTTGGCCTGGCGCACCCCACCCAATTCTTAGTGTTAATTGTTTTTCTGTTGTGTGTGCTAAAAAGTGAGAATGGACGGGGTAAAAATATGGCTCGATCCTCTTTCTCTGCGATTTATGAACGGGATGATATGACTCAATCATCTTTTTGTGTGATTTTTTTCTTCTATTGGAACCTTTATATTTTTGTTACAACTTCAGGGAACGAAAATTAGCGAATGACATGAAAAATACGAACGAAATAAATTGTTTTAATCCAATGCAAGTTTTTTTTTTTTTTTTTTTCGGAAATGATAATGAGTAATTCATGTCTTAATTTACGCCCCTAAGGATGGTTTCTCGCATCATTTTGGCTCGGTTGACTTGTTCTGAACAGTACTATTTCCGAAGGTAATCCTGCGACTTGCGCTCGGAAAAAATTTACAGAATAAAGAAAAGATTATATCGAACCTTGCACCCTTAAAGTTCCAAGTTTTGTAGCACTTTGGCTCCTACTCCCTCGACAAATTGCACGAAATTGGACATTTGATGCAAATTGATATGGAAAACAAGCTTCAGGCGATTAATTTTCAAGGATTGAAACATCAAAAAGCAGAGTGCGAGTGCATCCAAACTCCGGTAGGCACTGTTTGGTGAGGTAGCACAAGCAAATATAGGCAACCGAGGAGATGAGTAAAGGAAGGATGGATTGAGTTGTATGATCCCACATCGACAAGACACAGTGTATAAATATGAAGGGAATGATGTACAACTGGGAGAAAGAAACACTGGTAAACATACTTACCTGGACGGGATTAATGAGCTATCAAGAAAGTCCATGGCTTAGGTTGGTGACCCCCATTGCATTTAGGAGGAGTGCCTGCCTATGGTCTACCCAAGTGGTGGAGCCTACGACATAATTTGTGGTAGAGGGGGCCTGCGTTCGCGCGACCCCTCCCTAAAAAATGTTCTCTAGTTTTTTTTTTTGGTTCCCCATGTAATAACCCAAAAATTTAGATTCTTGAAAATATTATTTTATATAAAAGTTTAATATTTTTAGGAATGTTTTGCGAGTTTATGGTATAAATAATATTTGATAATTTTTTAGAGTTAAATGTTTATTTTAAATTGATTTTAGAAGTTTCGGGACTTATTTAAAATTAATTTTAAGAGTTTTGGGTATAATTAATATTTTCTCTATTTGAAAAGGGTTATTAATATAAATAAGTGATGACTCGTGATTTTAATTGATGAGTCACCACTTACGTGTTTATATATAATGATAATAATAATAATAATAAAAAACTCATATATATGTGTGTGTGTGTGTGTGTGATCAGAACAGAAACATAGGGAAAAAATTACGAATAATTGGATTTGAAATGTTTTTTTTTTAGCAATCGGTTCGGAGTATTTCGGTTCGGATTTTGCCTTCGGATTTCAGTTAGAATTTCTAACTCTTTTAATACATGTATTTAATTTTTCTATTGTGTGATTTATTTTGTTATTGTTGTGAAATTTTAAGTGTTAAATTTTGATAAAATTATGATTATGTGGAAATTACATGGAAACCATGTCAAAATATTTTATTTGTCGTATTAATAAATACACGTATTAGAGGGGTTGAAGTTCTACTGAACGTTGGTTCACAACCCCACAGTTTTGATTGCAGGGCCGGTGAGAGAAAAATGGTGACAGGGATTACATAAGGAATTTTGTTTGTAATAATTGTAGTTAATATTTACCGTTGTAAAAACTGATGTGATAAATTGAATATAATTATTGTCGCCGTAATTGTATATTAAATTACAAATTTAAACGTTAGTATTAAATTGACCGGCGTCAGGAATTTATTCGAGTATTTAAAAATAATGCGGCGACATGAATTTCAACTGAATTTCTAACTAATTTGTAATAGTTGAATGTATTATTTACCGACGCAAAAGTTGAATCGATCAATTCGCAATTTGTGAATGTCACCATTGTCTGTAAAAATTTATTGGATTAATTCGGAATAATATTACTGGTTATTCGATTATATTTAAATTGTAATTATTATATTTATTAGTTACCATTGTAAAATTGATAACTAAAAATTATTGTCGTTGTTTGTAAAATTTATCCAATTGTATAGAATAAAAAAATTATAATTATTCGATAAATATAATTAGTCGCCGAAGCGTTGAATTTGATTGAGAAAATGTTAACTTAACTTAGATATATTTATTAATAGATTATAATAACAATATGATATAATAACTATTATCATCCACGGATAATATGGGTTTATTTATCCGGCAATATTATCACCTAATAATAGTATGGGTTTTAGCATAATTCCTATTGGAATAGTTATGGGAGGCGGATTTTCAAAATTAGAATATCGGTTGCACATGAAATGGCGACCGAAAATATATCTGAATTTTTATTTGTAAATATTGTATTTATTATTGTAATCGGTAAATTTGATAATAACAATTTTCGTCGTCGCATGGTAAATTAAAATATTTTCATAAGATAAATTATTAATTACTAGACACCATCGCATTATAAATTTACCAGATTTTATAAAATGAAAATTCAGTCAATCAATTTTAGTGTAAATTCTCCAAGAGGAGAAACCGAGCGGCGACCCTGAGAAATTGGGCGGTTACACCCCAATTACGCTTTTATATCGTAGCAACACGACTTGTTTTCGTAGTTTAATTTGGCCTTATTAACTTATTAGGTTTGATTTGTGATGTAAACATCCTAATAGCGGAAGAAATAAAAAAAAATTCAAAAACGATTTTGATCTGGGATAGTGAGTGCACTTGGATCAATAGGTTAAATACATGAAGTCTAGAACAATAGGACGAACAAAATCCTCTCATACCTTGTTAATAAATTTATGTTGTTTCGTGGAGAAGCCCACGTGTTATTAACAGTAAAACAACCTAGTCAGGCTTAAAGTGATCCCAAAAATAGCAGCCACTTTTCTATGTGCTTGGGTGTTCGTGCCCACAAAGTACCGACTCTCTACCTAACACGACAATCTACGTGTATAAAAGACTTTGGCAACTAATCCCACATCGGATGAGTAGACCACAAGGATAGAATGCGAGCACCTACATAACAGGAAACAGAACACTTGGCGAGTCATACCTTTCTTGGCCTTTTGGCTAAGATCAAGTGTAGTATCTGTTCTTATCAGTTTAATATTTGATACGTGGGCCATTGGCTCACACGATATTAAATTAATTTTTTTAGGGGGAGAGTCCATCACAATAGCTTGCTATTGGGGCTCTTGAATGTCGCCTAGGTGTTGCACTACTGCCTTGGCCTGGCGCACCCCATCCAATTCTTGGTTTTAACTCTTTCAATGTTGTGTGCGCTGAAAAGTGAGAATGGACAGGGTAAAAATATGGCTTGATCCTCTTTCTGTGAGATTTATGAACGGGATGATATGACTCGGTTGTCTTTTTGTGCGATTTTTTTCTTCTATTGGAACCTTTATATTTTTGTTACAACTTTAGGGAACAAAAATTAGTGAGTGTGATGAAAAATACGAATGAAATAAATCGTTTTAATCCAATGGAATTTTTTTTTCTTTTTTTCGAAAACGATAACGAGTAATTCGTGTCTTAATTTATCCCCCTAAGGATGGTTTCTCGCATCATTTTGGCTTGGTTGACTGGTTTCGAACAGTATTATCTCTGAAGGTAATCCTGCGACTTGCGCTCGGAAAAAAATAACATAATAAAGAAAAGATTATATCGTACCTTGCACCCTTAAAGTTCTGAGTTTAGCAGCACTTTGCCTCCTACTCCCTCGAAAAATTGGACGAAATCGGACATTTGAAGCAAATTGATACGCAAAACAAGCTTCAGGCAGTCAATTTTCAGAGATTGAAACATCAAAAGGCAGAGTGCGAGTGCATCCAAACTCCGGTAGGCACTGTTTGGTGAGGTAGCACAGGAAAATATAGGGAGCCGAGGAGTTGAGTAAAGGAATGATGGATTGAGTCGTTTGATCCCACATCGACAAGACACAGTGTGTAAATATGAAGGGAGGGATGTACAACTGGGAGAAAGAAACTCTAGTAAACATACTTACCTGGACGGGGTCAATGGGCGATCAAAAAGGTCTATGGCCTAGGTTGGTGACCTCCA
Organism: Eucommia ulmoides; assembly: GCA_016647705.1. Classification (NCBI taxonomy): domain Eukaryota; kingdom Viridiplantae; phylum Streptophyta; class Magnoliopsida; order Garryales; family Eucommiaceae; genus Eucommia; species Eucommia ulmoides. Next base: position 5,882,602 of record CM028334.1, on the reverse strand, counting down.
TTGCACCTAGAAGGGGTGCCCTCCTAAGGTCTACCCATGTGGTGGAGCCTACGACATAATTTGTGGTAAAAGGGGCCTGTGTTGGCGCGGCTCCTCCCTAAAAAATATTCTCCAGATTTGTTTTGGTTTCTCATGTAATACTCAAAAAATTTAGATTGTTGAAAATATTATTTTATATAAAAGTTTAATATTTTTGGGAATATTTTGCGAGTTTATAGCATAAATAATATTTGATAATTTTTGAGAGTTAAATGTTTATTTTAAATTGATTTTAGAAGTTTTGGGACTATTGGGTTATTTAAAGTTTACTTTTAAGAGTTGTGGAGTATAATTAATGTTTTCTTTATTTGAAGAGGGTTATTAATATAAATAAGTGATAACTTATGATTTTAACTCATGAGCCATCACTTACGAGTTTATATATAATGATAATAATAATAAAAAAACACTCATATATATATATGTGTGTGTGTGCGCGCGCATGTGTGTGTGATTAGAACAGGAACAAACAGGAACACAAGGAAAAATTTACGGATAATAGGATTTGAAATGTATTTTTTTAGCAATCGGTTCAGAGTATTTCGGTTCGGATTTCGCTTTCGAATTTCAGGTAGAATTTCTAACTCTTTTAATATATGTATTTAATTTTTTTATTGTGTGATTTATGTTGTTATTGTTGTGAAATTTTAACTATTAAATTTTGATAAAATAATTTTGATTATGTGAAAATTACATAGAAACCATGTCAAAATATTTTATTTGTCGTATTAATTAAATATACATATTAGAGGGGTTGGAGTTCTACTGAGCGTTGTCTCATAACCCCACAATTTTGATTGCAGGGCCGATGAGAGCAAAACGGCGACGAGGATTACATAAGGAATTCGATTTGTAATAATTGTAGTTAATATTTACCGTTGTAAAAACTGATGTGATAAATTGAATATAATTATTGTCGCCGTATTGTATATTAAATTACAAATTTAAACGTTAGTATTAAATTGACCGGCGTCGGGAATTTATTCGAGTATTTAAAAATAATGCAGCAACATGAATTTCAACTAAATTTCTAACTAATTTGTAATAGTTGAATGTATTATTTATCAGCGCAAAAATTGAATCAATCAATTTACTATTTGTGAATGTCACCATTGTTTGTAAAAATTTCTCGGATTAATTCGGAATAAAATTATTTGTTATTCGATGGTATTTAAATTGTAATTATTATATTTATTAGTTACCAATGTAAAATTGACAACTAAAAATTATTACCGTTGTTTGTTAAATTTATCCGATTGTATGGAATAAAAAGCTTATAATTATTCGATAAATATAATTGGTCGCTGAAACGTTGAATTTGACTGAGAAAATGTTAACTTAACTTAGATATATTTATTAATAGGTTATAATAACAATATGATATAATAATTATTATCATCTACGGATAATATGGGTTTATTTATCCGGCAATATTATCACCTAATAATAGTATGGGTTTTAGCATAATTCCTATTGGAATAGTTATGGGAGGCGGATTTTCAAAATTAGAATATCGGTCGCACACGAAATGGCGACCGAAAATATATCTGAATTTTTATTTGTAAAAATTGTATTTATTATTGTAATCGGTGAATTTGATAATTACAATTTTCGTCGTTGCATGGTAAATTAAAATATTTTCATAAGACAAATTAATTATTACTGGACACCGTCCCATTATAAATTTACCAGATTTTATAGGATGAAAATTCAGTCAATCATTTTTAGTGTAAATTCTCCAAAAGAAGAAACCGAGCGGTGACCCTGTTACCTATTAGGTAAGATCTGCAGGGTGGATATATTATATATATTATATATGTTATTACTTGTCAGGTAAGTCCTGCAAGGTGGATATATTATATATGTTGTTACTTGTTAGGCAAGACTTGCAGGGTGAATATACATTATATATATATATATATATATATATATATTATATGTTGTTACCTTTCAGGAAACACCTGTAGAGTGGATATATTATATATGTTGTTACCTGTCAGGTAAGACCTGCAGGGTGGATATATTATATATGTTGTTACTGGTTAGGCAAGTCCTATAGGGTGGATATGATAACTTCTGATCGTGAGGTAAAATGATTATATGGCTTGTAAGGAAGTATGTTATTTTATTATATACACGTGAGTTGATAGTCGATTTAAATCCGGTTTTATGTTGAAGATATTTTCTTGGGATTTTGATATTGACAGTAAGTTGGTCATATTTTGTTGACATTTGGATACTGCCCAACGTGACTATCTTCTATTGGAAAGTGAATTTTGATAAAAACTTGATCCATAAATTGATTTGTGTATTATGAAGACAATACACCGATAAAAAATAACTCAGATAGATATTAGTCCACTACTAGCATTAGATGGAGTCGGGATGTAGGGTCATTGGGAGACTATTCAGCATTAATGCGGAAATGTTAATTAGAATTATTCTCGAGCTTGATTGGTATTTTAGAAATTTATTGGACCTTTATATAATATTTTTATATACATATTACAATGACTATTGACTCTTTGTGACGTATTGAATTTTCGTAGTTTGGGACGTATTTATGTATTTCGACACATATTTATGTACTTAACACGTGGTTATATGTTCGAGACGTATTTAGATGAATTGAAATGTATTTAGATATCTTTAAGATGTATTTATATGGGTGACGTGTATTTGAGTGTTTTGAGACATATTTATGTGATTGTGACGTATTTACGTACTGCCAGATAGTTATGTAATTTGGGATATATTTATGTGATTGGAATCTATTATATAAAATAGGACGGTTTTTTAGCTGACTAGGATAAACTTATGACTAGGACAAAAAAATATGACCAGGACAAACTAAATGCTGACTAGGACATTTTAAGATATAAGTTGAGGACGTGTAAGGAAACTAGATTTGTCAAATAGGAAATCGGATTGATGTAAATGGAAATCAAATTAATATAGTATTGATTAATTAATTAGACAAATGCTGACTAGGACAAACAAATTTGCTGACTAGGATATTTTCGAGATATAAGTTTAGGGCCATAAAAGGAAATTGTAATTTAATTTGGGGCAAAAAATGTTGGGATACATATATGGCCCTAAATTAACATTAATTAGTAAAGATAATGCCTAAAATAACATTAATAACTAAATTTTTTGTCCTAATCACATTAAATTTCCAATTAATTAATTTTAGGGTCAAAATTAACATATTAAGTTTAGAGCCAAAAGTTTAGCCATTAATATTATTTTAGGTAACGATTTATCCATTTTTCTCTAATTAAATTACTAATTAATTAATTAATTTAGACATTGATTCATCCAATTTTTATTAATTAAACTACTAATTAGAATTTAATTTAATTAACCCTTCTTTCAGCTCTCTTTCTTCCCAATTGCAGTGTGCTTTTCTCTCTTTTCTGCAGCTACTCACCCTAAGTTATTAAAGAATTCATCCTATTTGTGAGCACGTGATCAACTATTTACTGTTAAAAATGTTCATATTTTGTAATTTATTCTGACTTTGAAATCTTTTGTCTCTACCTCTTTATTTTGCTAAATTTTAGTTCGTTATGTGTTCATCAAACCTGAAATATTCATTTCATGTGATTGTCAGTTAACTTTTAAAATCATATTTTAAAATATTAATTAAACCTATCATATTTAAAAATCATAATCGCATGTTCATCGAATTATTTATCATTTTTAGCACAAAAAATAAAGAAAATCTCTTTAAATACGTTGTTTTGTCATCATTTTTAGTCATTGCTTGAAGGTCCGTGCACTACACACACATACATGCGTGCGCACACATCCACACTCACATATATAAGATAATATATATTGAGATTTTAGGAAAATATGATTTTTTTTGTGAGCTTATTTTATTTTAATTCCAGCGTAAATAGTTTGTCAAGTTTACACGTTATTCTTTATTTTTTTAAGTTATACCCTGATTCTATTCAAATAGGAGGTAAGGTCATATTATTATTGGTTTCCCTTGCAATGTGTATGTTCATTTGAGATTCATTTTACGAAATTAATTATTGTCGTAAGAAATTAATTTTTGAATGCATTTTATGGGGTTTTTTTTTATTTGGCTAGGATTTTTCTTAAAAATATTTTTTTAAGTGTTTGTATTTGTAATAAGATTGTTTCATAATGAAGCATAATAGTACTTTTGGGCTTTCTTAATGAAGCATAATAGTACTTTTAGGCACGCGTTATGCACTAATTGTTCGGTACCATTATTTTGATTAGATAATTTCATAATTGTCATTAGTTTTATTTCAATTGGTTTATAACTTACTTTGAAGATTAAATTATATATAAAACCGTAGAATATCATTAGATTTTTTATATTGTTGAACTTTTTTACATCAGTACAAGTTTTAGTCTCTATTGTTAATTACAATTGATGTTCGATTGTTAATTATTATCGATGTTCAAATTAATAGGTGTATTATGTTGGTCTTGATTATTTTATTATTAATATTCAAATGTAATAGATGTAGAATGTTGTATAATAGATAAAATTATATCATTTTTTTTTTGGGTTTGGTTATTTTACACCCGTGCCTTCAGGCACGGGTTATACGCTAGTGTATTTATATGTTTGAGATGTATTTATATGATTGAGAAGTATTTGGGGGGGTTTTGAGACCTATTTATTTATTTATTTATTTATTTATTTGAGGCGTATTTGATTTTTATAGTTTGACACGTATTTACACGATTGAGGTGTATTTATGTGATTTGAAACGTATTTATGTGTTTTCAGATGCATTGCGGAAAATTTATTATTTGAAATTTGGATTATTCGATATTTATGAAGAAATTTACGATATTATGGAATTAAATTGAAATTTTAATCTGGATATTGGGAATTGAGTATTTTAGTCTCATGGGACAATCTACAAGGAATTGGGTTATCTGTTGGATAAGATGTTGACTACACTATGTTGGCTTGAAATATCAAATGAAATTGGTAAATATTGGTTATGGGATATGGCAGTGGACTTGAAAAGTTATACCAAGTGGGAAAATTATTAAGGTTGTAGAACTGTTGGGAATGAGATAGACCCAATCCAGTGAGACTACTGTGATATTTTTAAGGATATATTGTTATTTGTTACCATTTTTATCAGAGTAGCGCAACAGAAGTATTTAAAAATATAAGATTCTTTGGCAATTGGTTATCTGTGTTAGGTGTTACCGACCAAAGTGCACAATGTCCGTATGTTGTTGGATATAACGTGGGTCACTGCGCATGAGAATGTTGCGATAAGTGGAATGAATGTTGACGAATGTGAATTATGGGTGACTTTCAGTTATGAGACTCTACATAGAGAACAATTGTTTTAGAATTGAGTGTAACTAACATGACCATGTGTTGCGATTCTAAAGTATTATTGTTTTGAACGAAATTTCGAGGACGAAATTTATTTAAGGTAGATAGATTGTAATACCCCAAAAATTTAGGTGGCGTTTGGTAACCGTTTCTGCTTCCATTCCAGCAGTGAGATGGGAATGAGATGAGAATTTTGTTTTCTTCTTGGCAGTAGAATCGTGTTTGGTAATGATATTTTTTTTTTTTTTGTTTTGGGAAGAGAATTGTGTTTGGTAACGATTTTATCCTAAAATCTTTTTTTTTTTCTTCTGTTTTGGCCGGACGGCAATGGTGCCGGCGCCAGCGACGGTCGGACAGCGGTGACGGGTGGGTGACAGTGGCCGGAAAGTTTTCCGGCCGGACGGTGACCGGTGGCCACAGGCGGCGGTGGCAACCTGGGACCGGTGGTTGCAGATGGCGGCGGACGGCGGTCGGCCGACGGGTGAACAGTGACCGTGTATTTTCGGAATGGAATGAGAATAATGAGAAACAATTTTTTTTTGTTTCTCATTTCTTAAGAAAAAAGTGGGCACAATTCTCAAATGGGAATGAAATAGAAACGGAAACAAAAATTACCAAACGCTATTCCCAAACAGAATTCCAAAAAATCTGGGAATGAGATGAGAATTTTTGGAATTGAAACGGTTACCAAACGGGGCCTTAGATTCTTGAAAATATTATTTTATATAAAAGTTTAATATTTTTTTAAATGTTTTGCGAGTTTATGGTATAAATAATATTTGATAATTTTTGGAAGATAAATTTTTATTTTAAATTGATTTTAGATGTTTTGGGACTATTGGATTATTTAAAATTTACTTTTAAAAGTTTTGTGGTATAATTAATATTTTCTTTATTTCAAGAGGATTATTAATATAAATAAGTGATAATTCATAATTTTAACTCATGAGTCACCACTTACGTGTTTATATATAATGGTAATAATAATAATAATAAACTCACACACACACACACACACACACACACACACACATACACATATATATATATATATATATTTGAGTGTGTGTGTGTGATTAGAACAGAAACATAGGGACAAATTTACGGATAATAGGATTTGAAATGTTTTTTTTTGAGCAATCGGTTCGTAGTATTTCGGTTTCGATTTCGGCTTCGAATTTCAGGTAGAATTTCTAATTCTTTTAATACATGTATTTAATTTTTTTATTGTGTAATTTATATTGTTATTGTTGTGAAATTTTAACTGTTAAATTTTGATAAAATAATTATGATTATGTGGAAATTACGTGGAAACCATATCAAAATATTTTATTTGTTGTATTAATTAAATGCACGTATTAGATGGGTTGGAGTTCTACTGAACGTTGACTCACAACCCCACAGTTTTTATTGCAGGGCCGGTGAGAGTAAAACGGCGACGGGGATTACATAAGGAATTTTGTTTGTAATATAGGAATTTCAATTGAATTTCTAACTAATTTGTAATAGTTGAATGTATTATTTACCAGCGCAAAAATTGAATCAATCAATTCGCTATTTGTGAATGTTAACGTTGTTTGTAAAAATTTCTCGGATTAATTTGGAATAAAATTATTGGTTATTCGATTGTATTTAAATTGTAATTATTAGTTACCATTGTAAAATCGATAATTAAAAATTATTGCCGTTGTTTGTAAAATTTATCCGATTGTATAGAATAAAAAGGTTATAATTATTCGATAAATATAATTGGTCGGCGAAACATTGAATTTGACTGAGAAAATGTTAACTTAACTTAGATATATTTATTAATAGGTTATAATAACATTATGATATAATAACTATTATCATCTACGGATAATATGGGTTTATTTATCCAGCAATATTATCACCTAATAATAGTATGGGTTTTAGTGTAATTCCTATTGGAATAATTATCGGAGGCGGATTTTACATATTAGAATATCGGTCGCACATGAAATGGCGACCGAAAATATATCTGAATTTTTATTTGTATTTATTATTTATTATTGTAATCGGTGAATTTGATAATTACAATTTTCGTCATCGCATGGTAAATTAAAATATTTTCATAAGACAAATTATTAATTACTGGACACCGTCGCATTATAAATTTACCAGATTTTATAGAATGAAAATTCAGTCAATCAATTTTATTGTAAATTCTCCAAGAGGAGAAACCGAGCGGCGGTCTTGAGAAACCGGGCCGTTAACCCCAGTTACGCTTTTATATCGTAGCAACACGACTTAATTTGGCCTTACTAACTTATTAGGTTTGATTTGTGATGTAAACATCCTAATAGCGGAAGAGATAAAAAAAATTCAAAAACGATTTTGATCTGGGATAGTGAGTGCAGCTGAATTAATAGGTTAAATACATGAAATCTAGAACAATAGGACGAGTAGGATCCTCTCATACCCTGTTAATAAATTTATGTTGTTTCGTGGAGAAGCCCCAGTGTTATTAATAGTAAAATAGCCTAGTCGAGCTTAAAGTGATTCCAAAAACAGCAGCCACTTCTCTACGTACTAGGGTGTTCGTGCCCACAAAGTACTGACTTTCTACGTGTATAAAAGACTCTGGCAACTAATCCCACATCGGATGAGTTTAGACCACAAGGATAGAGTGCGAGCACCTACATAACAGGAAATAGAACACTTGGTGAGTCATACCTTTCTCGGCCTTTTGGCTAAGATCAAGTGTAGTATCTGTTCTTATCAGTTTAATATCTGATATGTGGGCCATTGGCTCACAGGATATTAAATTAATTTTCTTAGGGGGAGAGTCCATCACAATAGCTTGCTATTGGGGCTCTTGAGTGTCGCCTAGGTGTTGCACTACTACCTTGGCCTGGCGCACCCCACCCAATTCTTAATTTTAATTCTTTTTATGTTGTGTGCGCTAAAAAGTGAGAATGAACGGTTTAAAAATATGGCTCGATCCTCTTTCTATGCGATTTATGAACAGGATGATATGACTCGGTCGTCTTTTTGTGCGATTATTTTCTTCTATTGGAACCTTTATATTTTTGTTACAATTTCAGGAAACGAAAATTAGCGAATGACATGAAAAATACGAAGAAAATAAATCGTTTTAATCCAATGGCAAGTTTTTTTTTTTTTTTTTCCGGAAACGATAACGAGTAATTCGTGTCTTAATTTACCCCCCCTAAGGATGGTTTCTCGCATCATTTTGGCTCGGTTGACTGGTTTCGAACAGTATTATCTCCGAAGGTAATCCTGCGACTTGCGCTTGAAAAAAATAACAGAATAAAGAAAAGATTATATCGTACCTTGCACCCTTAAAGTTCTGAGTTTAATAGCACTTTGCCTCCTACTCCCTCAAAAAATTGGACGAAATTGGACATTTGAAGCAAATTGATATGCAAAACAAGCTTCAGGCAGTCAATTTTTAGAGATTGAAACATCAAAAGGAAGAGTGCGAGTGCATCCAAATTTTGGTAGGCACTGTTTGGTTAGGTAGCACAGGAAAATATAGGAAGCCGAGGAGATGAGTAAATGAATGATGGATTGAGTTGTTTGATCCCACATCGACAAGACACAGTGTGTAAATATGAAGGGAGGGATGTACAATTGGGAGAAAGAAACTTTGGTAAATATACTTACCTGGACGGGGTCAATGGGCGATCAAGAAGGTCTATGGCCTAGGTTGGTGACCTCCATTGCACTTAGGAGGGGTGCCCGCCTAAGGTCTACCCAAGTGGTGGAGCCTACGTCATAATTTGTGGTAGAGGGGGCTTGCGTTCGCGCGGCCCCTCCTTAAAAAATGTTCTCCAAATTTGTTTTGGTTCCCTAATTATGCTTTTATATCGTAGCAACACGATTTGTTTTCGTAGTTTAATTTGGCCTTTCTAACTTATTAGGTTTGATTTGCGATGCAAACATCCTAATAGCGGAAGAAATAAAAAAAATTCAAGAACGATTTTGATCTGGGATAGAGAGTGCAGCTGGATTAATAGGTTAAATACATGAAATCTAGAACAATAGGATGATCAATATCCTCTCATACCCTGTTAATAAATATATGTTGTTTCGTGGAGAAGCCCAAATGTTATTAACAGTTAAACAGGTTAGTCGTGCTTAAAGTGATCCCAATAGCTTGCTATTGGGGCTCTCGATATTTTTGTTACAACTCCAGGGAACGAAAATTAGCGAATGACATGAAAAATACGAATGAAATAAATCGTTTTAATCCAATGGCAAGTTTTTTTTGGGGAAATGATAACGAGTAATTCGTGTCTTAATTTACCCCCCTAAGGATGGTTTCTCGCATCATTTTGGCTTGGTTGACTGGTTCCGAACAGTGTTATCTTTGAAGGTAATCCTGTGACTTGCGCTCGAAAAAAAAAAACAGAATAAAGAGAAGATTATATATTGTACCTTGCACCCTTAAAGTTTCGAGTTTTGTAGCACTTTGCCTCTTACTCCCTCGAAAAATTGGACGAAATCGGACATTTGAATCAAATTGATATGCAAAACAAGCTTCAGGCGGTCAATTTTCAAAGATTGAAACATCAAAAGGCAGAGTGAGAATGCATCCAAATTTTGATACGAACTGTTTTGTGAAGTAGCACAAGACATGGTAACGCTTCTCTAGGAGATCCATTGAGGAAGAGTGATGTCGAGACCCACGATCGAGGTGCGGTCACCGTTCTTCGACAAGGTGCTCCACCGCTTTGTCCATCACCAAATATCCACCTAAGATTGGACGATGGACCTCGTTGATCATTTGCCTATTTTTTATTCCCACATGGACATGTAAACAACCTCTATGGCCCGAGGTGCAAATCCTTCCTGCTCACGCTGTCAGTTGCGGCGAGGAGATGGTTCCAGAGCCTTCGACCTGCCTCCATTGCCACTTTTTGTGAGCACGAGCAACAATTCCTATCTTAATTCAACCACTCGTGACGAAGGTCGAAGACCATCAGTCACATCCTCACGATCCAACATAAGGGTGGTGAGTTGTTTGGGTAGTATGTTAACCGATTTAACTTGGAGACGAAGGCATGCAACTAGTTGTCTAACGAGGTGGCCATGATCCACTTTCATGGATGGACTTCGTCACTAGACTCTCATATAACATCTATGGCAACCCACATCCAACTTGGACCAGGCGCTAGACCGCGGCACCTGCATTCACATTACAGACACGGGGAAAACAATGAATAAATATTGTGAATTCTACCCGGACCGGGAACACACTACTGAGAACTATTTCCAGCTCTGTGAGGAGATTGAGACTCTCATTTGGAGAGGGTACTTGGAAAATTATATTCAGATAGAGGAAAGAGTAGAGGAAGGAAAAGACGACTGCCGAGACGAGCACCAAAAAGGTCAAAGAAGACGAGGGAATCGCGGCCAACAGAAGCCCAGGCAAGAGGACGTCGAAGACGACGATTCTCAAAGTGTGGATGGCGAGTTCAACGTCATCCACAGTGCATTCAGCTCGAGAGAATATGCCTCCTTCTCCCAAAAGACATATGAACAAAGGGCGAAGATGAAGGTTGATGAGGACGTGTACGAGGTGAGCACTGTCGACGTTGGCTCGCACAACATCATCTTCTTCAACGAAGCTGACCTTAGGGGAGTCCATGTGCCCCATGACAACGCCTTAGTGATCACAACTTTGGTTAACCATTTTAAGATGATGGGTTTTGGTGGATGGTGAAAACTCAATGGACATCTTGTTCCAAGTGGGCTTTTGACAAGATAGAAATGGACTTTGATCGGACCAACTGTAGTTGTTTACCAGATTTTGACACCAATAACTTCTTATCTTGTAGTATCTCTACATAAAAAAGGTAGATTTGAGTCTCTTCACTCCCCAACCCAAAGAAATTTTTTTTGGGCAAATTACAGTTTTGGTCCTCATATTTGCACGCGTTTTTCTATTTGGCCCTTCAATTTTTATTTTGTCAAAATGATCCTCGTATTTGCAGCAATTTTTTTAAGTGGCACTTCCGTAAAAAATAGGCATTAATTGTGACGGATTTTAGGCATGTGACTTGCATGCATTTTTTCATTTGGCCTTCTAATTTTGTTTGTCAAAGTTGTCCTCGTATTTACAACCGTTTTTTTAAGTGGCATTTTTGTAAAAATTAAGTATTAATTGTGACAGATTTAAGGCATGTGACTCGCACATGCAAACTTCAATGGTAGAAAATTAATTTTCCACCTTTTTTTTTTTTTTGGTTGCCTTCTTCTAGCTTTATCTTGCATCCATGGCCGCTCTTCACCTGCTCATGCTTCCAGTGGCGGTGTACGGCGGGAGGAAGGAGATCATGGAGATGGTAGTTTCGGTGCTCTCAGCGGAACCCACTCATGATTACCGTTTGAATCCACACACTCAAGTAGCTAATGGGTAGTAGGTATTGAGGTGAGAGAGAGAGAAAATGGATTCTTATCCCTTTAACCTAAACACTAACTAAAATAGAGAGAATGAAAAATAGGTTAACCAATAAAGAAAGGGAAGACATGAAGATATGGGTATAATTTTGGTTAGAGAGAGAGGGAGGAGTGAGAAGGGAGAGAGGGGGGTGGGTTAAGGTTTTAAGGTAGGAGGAGCTCGAGAATAATTAAGAGAATATTACACTTTTAAACCCTTAAGGTTTACTAAATTGCATATTTGATTTCTTAAGTTTCACATTTGTTTCAATCCCACAAAATTGAAAAACGGTATTAGTGTTTTTGGACCTAAAATGAATTTTGGTTGAATTAGCTTTTAACAATTGAGATATACAAATTAAAATACACAAATAAATAAATATAATAATTTTGAGTTCTTTGAACATTCAAATTATAAATTTCAAAGGCGATTTCACAGTATCCAAATGGTGATCAATTTTTTTAAAATTTATTTTCTCAAATTAATTTCAATTTTTAACAAAAAAAAATCTTAATTTAATAGTAATTAACATCAACGTGATATATTCAATCTAGTTGATGTTAACTAAAATAATAAAAAAAATAAACAAAATATTAGGTCTTATTTTGTATCCTTTTACCCCTTTATGGTATATCTCCATTTTATTTTCTTATACTATCTAAAAAATACAAAACTAACAATTTAGGTATGTGTGAATAGTAATTTTATGATAAAAAGTACTAAAACTCTAATCGTATTAATATATCAAAAGATTTGGACATAAAGTGTAATATTCATAAAATCAAACAAATGATACCAAATTTCTAGAGAGAGAAAGTGACTCAATCGGTCCAGCTCTCAACCGGCCATAGATGCAAGATGAAGCTGAAAGAAAGCAACAAGAAAAAAGAAAAAAAGGGAAAGGAAAAAGAAAAAGAAAAAATAGAAAATTATTTTTCTACCCCTGAAGTTTGCATGTGCAAGTCACGTACCTCAAATCCGTCACAATTAATGCCTATTTTTTATGGAAGAGACGCTTAAAAAAATGGCTACAAATACGAGGACCACTTTGACCCCCCAAAAAAATTGGAGGGCCAAATGAAAAACGCGTGCAAATTCGAGAACGAAAACTGTAATTTACCTAAAAAATTACTTTTCTACCCCTGAAATATGCATGTGCAAGTCACATGCCTCAAATCTGTCACAATTAACGCTTATTTTTTTATGGAAGGGCCATTTAAAAAAACAGCTGTAAATACGAGGACAACTTTGATAAACAAAATTAGAAGAGCAATGAAAAAATGCGTACAAATACGAGGATCAAAATTGTAATTTATCCAACAAAAAATACTTTTCTACCCCTGAAATTTGCATGTGCAAGTCACATGCCTCAAATCCGTCACAATTATCGCCTATTTTTTACGGAAGGGCCATTTAAAAAAACGGCTGTAAATATGAGGACCGCTTGGACAAAAAAAAAATTTGGAAGGCCAAATGGAAAAACGCGTGCAAATACGAGGACCAAAACTATAATTTGCCCAAAAAAATAGAAAAATAAAAAAAAGAACAAAGAATAATCACTTAATCAGAAAATGTGTTTCACAAACAATACAAGAGGTTTATTCTCAAATTTTATCTTTTTTTTTTTTTCAATCCACATGAACAATGAGTGAAACACATACAAAAAGTGTTCAAGTTGAGGTGTTTGGTAAAGAACCCATCAAGATAACGGTATCGTTACCTTTACTTCCCGATGAATTTCCCGACCTTGCCTTTGAGAACAGATCGGAGATAAATCCCATTGTCGAATTTGAATCTGTTTTTTTGGCCATAAAGTTGAAACTGCCCTTCATTCTACCTCCTGATGCAAGAGTTTCCCGTAAAGTCTCGTTTGGTTTGGTAGTAGGAGCAGAACAAGGACAAGTAGAGATCCTTTTGAAGCAATGCTTGTGGAAAACTGATCCACAAGACCCACACCTTTCGACTTCTCCTTCCTGTAGATGAATAGCATGAATCAGAAGTCAAATTTATTTTTAATAAAATTATGATATTGGGTGTGTAACTTGTTTAGTGTTTTTGTTCCCAGAAAGAATTGAACAATATAGGGGGGGAAAAAGAATCCCAATTTTTTTGTACAAATTCTCGGAACAAAACAAAAAGCCAACACAGTTTCTTTTTACTTATATTTTACTGTTTCACAAACCCCATCTAATGTTTGTTTTTTCATTTGGTTTTTGGAAAATTCCTCTAAAGGCCCCATAAGTATAAAACATCACTTATGGGAGTCCCATCCAAGGGATCTTTTTATTCTTGGGATGGGACCTAGAAAGTGATGTTTTTCACTCATGGGACCTCTCACCAAGTTACCCTTTGTTTTTTCTCTTTCCTTTATGTTCCTAGGGTATTTGTAATAGAAATAGAAAAAAAGAAAACAATAAAAACAGATTTTTATTGTTTCATGTTTCTGCTCCAAGTTCTTTCGGGAACAAAAATAAAAAGGCAGAAATATAGAACGAGTAACAACCATCACCACAATTATCTTTAAGATGAATGTGCAAGTTAATGTAGATGCAGCAACACATGAATATGAAATAGATAGATTAGATTTTCCACCTGAAAAGGAAAGATGAGAGAAGATAGGTCATCACAAGCTTTCCTAGCATTACATGGGACACCCACATCACAGCATACAAGGCATTGCTCTGTGATATGTTCCGAGATTTTCTTTGAAACACTTTCAACCATCACAGGCAGCGCTACAGTAAAAATGATAAAAAAAATTAAAAGAAACGTGCTAAAAAAATTGGGTTCTAACATCAGTCAAGTCCATGCAGTTGTGAAATTGTTCCAATTTCATCCCAGAGACTAACATCACTTGAATCATCCGATTGAAACTGACACATTGAATTGCACGTGTCAATTTCAATCAGATAATTCAACGGATGTTAGTCTTGGGGACAAAAATTGGAATGATTTCACAACATTGAGGACTTGATTGGGAAAATTGGAATAAGAGGGACGAAAAACACATTATCCCTGAACTTTAGGGACCATCAATGTAATTAACCCTAATTAGAGATGGTTAAATAGAAAGGTATTTGAACGATTTTACAGCATTAAGGACTTGATTGAGAAAATTGAAACATCAGGGACGAAAATGACTTTATTTCCCAAAATTTGGGGAGACCACCGGTTTAATAACCCTAATTTGGGATGGATGAATAGAATAGTTCATCAAGAAGCTAACCTGCAAACACCCCTTTTGAAAGATCAATGAGATCTTTAAGGGCAAAAAAGTCATTGCTGTCAAGAAGATATCGTCGAGAACCAATTCCTTTGTAAATAGATCTCCGAAATGGGCAGCGAACATAGGGAAGCATCTCTCTTGTTTTCTTCCTCATATTTGTAACATGTTGAAGTGCTGGGACTTTTGAGAATAGGAAAGGATTGACGGCACTTACACAAAGCATCGGCTACAAGAAGATATAGGCATTAGAGAAAGTTACACTCACAAAATTAAACTAGATTGAATTTTGACATTCAATTTCATGTGGAAAAACATGTCCATATATTTCGCTAATGGAAAAATGTGCCTTCAATGAGTAGGTGAGAACAATTTTTTTGGAATAGAAACAGAGATGAAAAAAAAAACTGTTTTTGTTCAGCTCCAAGACTCTTCAGTTTTCACATGTATCTTTGGGAACATAACAGAATGGTTCCAAGTTACAACATCTTTCTTTCTGTTCCAAGTTTGTTGGGAACAGAAATAGAAATCTGAGAATAGAAACACTAAACAAATGAAACCCTTTTCTTGTTTACGTCACATCCCAAACACCCATCGATCGTTGGGATAAAGAACTTGATTAATTCATGGAATCTAGAAACGATGAAAATTTGAATTTTAACGTCTCATAAGCAAATTCGTTGTTTGTACATAATTTTTTGAAATTGAAAATTTATTGATTTAATATCACCTAAGGTTAAAAGTTTTTTATTTTTTTTGGGTAAATCCTTCACCCAAACACATCGTAACAGCCGTAGATGATCACACCATTTTAACAAAACTTCAAAATACCTGGTCATGAATAGAATCAAGATACGACTTAGCCAGTTGTGAAACCGAATAACGAGCAAAATCCCAGAAATGCAAAACCCGAGCTGGCAACACAGCGGTGTCATTTGAATGGCACGAAGAACAGAACAACTGACCCGTGTATTCACATAGACGAGGTTTACCCCACCCAAGTGTCTGTACAAATTCCAGCACCCGAGTTTTCCCATCACTAAAATGCTTGTGGCATCCCACACACGTATAGTGTTGTTCTTCAAGCACCTGCTTCATTGATTTGTATGGCAAGACCGACACCACAAGTGATATTGTCTTCCCTAAAGTAAAAACATTGTCTTTATCTACAGATGGGGATGAACTAGGATCTGCTCGTGATGGTGATAAAAACAAAACCAAACAACTAGGAAGACTTGATGAAGGCAAAATATTGATTGTCGATTGTAAACATTCTTGAATTAGATTACTTCTTGTGGAAACAACATCAGGTGAAACATTCCCAAAGATTTTTCTTGATTCTTGTTCAACAGAGGACCACGGAGAAGGAAGAATCCAACCTCGATCGGCGAATAATGTCTTCAAACTAGCATAGAGAGAAGAGAAATCACGGTATCTTCTTTCAACTTCCCAATGATTTACTCCACTCCATACACGTATTCTATAAACAGTGTATTCCTTCACTCCAACCAGTCTTTCGCTGAAGGAAACATCTCCCTTCCTCTGTGTTGCACCCACCACTTCCACCCCATCGATTCTTGGAGGAGACTGCATCACCGGGTAAGCATCATCCATACCGGAAGTAGAAGCAGTAAGGCCACCATCTCTTGAAGGTAGTTGTGATTGGGACTGTTCACGCTTGATGATGAACCTAGAGCCAGGGGACTTGCCCGAATCGAGTAGTATTTCTTCCATTTCATCGACAATCTCGTCGTAGACTTCACTAAAATTCTGTGTCTGCATATGGTAGATAAACATAATATTAACAGAGAAGCAATATAATTTAAATGGCATGTGACTGATTTTTACACCGCCACTTACAAAGCCAAATGTTAAAAAATGCTATATCAATGGACAGTAAGGAGAACCAAACAAAACGGATATGATTTAATTCCACTATTCGCTAAACATTCCTTCAGCAGTCCCTCCACCCCCAAGTGGAAAAGGGAACAGAAATGAATGGGATATATATGCACATATATGTGTGTGCTTTCAATGTAGGCTCTAAGTTTAGAATTACTGAGAAACACAAACTACAATCCATCACGCCCCCCCCCCCTTCTCTATACAATCCATCACGCCCCCCCTCCCCCTTCCGTTTTTCATGTGACTGAATGTCCAAGAAATGACAGCACCATTTCTATGACACCCTTCTCGCAACTTCAAGTAATGCATAGGCAGCAGATAACAGAATGAATGTTCCATTTCACAAAAGGCTAATGAATTACAAGGTCTTGCAACAAATCTACTCTCAGCTCAAATGTCTCTTAGACTGGACTAGCAAGGGTCAACATGAGTGTCAGAATTGGCTCATTTAGGCCGAATTGTATTTGAACAACAACATAGAAATAAACTATATTCATAATCATGACGTTGATAGTATATACTGCGGCTATGTTAACGAAATAGAAACTGCAGACTAACCTTAATTGGAGTAGGATGATCTTCAATGTGATTGAACGAAACAGGAGAACCCTTGACTACTTTCTTCGTATTATTTTCAGACAATGATGGCAGTGCATTTGATTCAGAATCTTCGAGGAATTCAACCACTCTGTCTTCAGTAACTTCCCCTGAAACTGAAGTATGCTGATTAAGTGTACCACGAGATAGAGGGTCAAATTCCTCAAATTCCATTGTCTTCTCTGACATAATACATTCAGAAGCATGACCTCCATCAATAGCCATGCCTTCCAGAGAAGATGAATATCGATTCTCCATTTGTGTTCCACCATTCGTCATGTTAAACACACCCTCCAAAGTGGCCTCTTCTGTTTGTGATTCCTGCACTCGTTCAAATAAATTGCTAACATGACAACTCTCAAGGTAATCTGCAACATCATCAACCCAGCTTTCATGATTTCCTGTAAGAGGCATACCTTTCACCTCTCCTTCATTCGCTCGATCGAACTTCGGAAGATCGATAGGGTTTTTCGAATAACTTTTTATATCTCCTTCCATTTCATCTGTAGCTTGTATTCGATCGCTAGGCATGGAATTTGAAGTGTTCCTTTCAATTTCAACACCCTGCTTTTTCCATACCTGAAGTTCATCTGGGACACTTGAAGCTGCAGCATTTTGCTTGGTTGCTTGCATATATCCATCCCAATCATCTGGACCTAAGGCTACTTTTGAAGTCACATAGAGTGAGCTTTCATTCGCACCATTTACTTCCCTATTATGTTGTGTGTTTCTCTTGTCAAATGAATCGATCTTCTTCTCTTTATCTGTGCCATAACCAAACATTGAATCCTCCGTATCATCAACCGCGCTATCATGATTTCTCGTAACAGGCATACCTTTCACATCCCATTCGTTCGCTCGATCGAATTTCAGAAGATCAATAGGGTTTTTCGAACAACTTTCAATATCTTCTTCTGATTCCACTGTAGGCATGGAATTTGAAGCGTTTCTTTCCCTTTCAACAACTTGTTTTTTCCATCCCTGAAGTTCATCGATTGAAGCAGAAGCATTTTGCTCGGCTTCTTGCATATATCCATCCCAATCATCTGAACCAAAGGCTACCGTTGAAGTCATGTAAAGTGAGCTTTCATTCTGACTATTTACTTGCCTAGTATATTGTTGTGTGTTTCTCTTGTGAAATAAATCGATCTTCTTCTCTTCATCCGTTCCATAACCAAACATCGAATCCTCGCCTTCTGAGTGTTCATATCTAGATGATGTTTCACCTAAATCATCTTCTGAGTGATCATTGAGCTCATGCATTGAAGTAGATCCTTGTCCTGATTCCAAATTACTGTTAGTTTTGACTCCAAGATTTCCATCACTAGATTCAATTCTCTGGCCGAAATCCAATCTGCATGAAGACGAAAGTTTCTTACCTTCAATTCTTGCATTGAACTTCCGTCTCGAATTGGAGTTATCTAAAGCACTCTCATCCTCAAGCTTGAAGCTTCTCAGCGACCCAAACTCAGATTCAAGACACTCGTGAAATGTTCCTACTGAACTAGCCAAACTCGGTGTCCCCATGACAGAGTTCGCACTACAGTATCTCTCCATCTCCGATTCTCCACACGACGAATACTGTGAGAAAACAGGCGAATCATCGCCTCCGTTGGAGTTCTGAGCTCCAAATGGAAGAAATTCGTCGAGTGGATCAGGAGACGCGACTTCGGAGGATCCCTCATGACTCCCCTCTCCATTCATCATCTGGTAATCAAAAAAGAAAACGAAAATGTAAAATAAATCGGGAAATTAAGATGAATAACCTCAAAAAATGAGACTTCTTGAAGTTCGAAACCAAATGAAAACAACACAATTGATGAAGACGATGCGAAAACTTTCTTCAATGATTAAAAGGAGATCTTCAACTAATCAATCCCGAGCTTTTGGGGTTTTAATTGCGGTTTTGCAAGGGTTAACATTGAATCTCGCGTGAAATTGAAAACACAAAAAAAGATGCCCTTCTTCGCCCGGTAAAAACAAACAAAAACTGTTCAATCAGAGAGAGAGAGAGAGAGAGAGAGAGAGAGGACCTTCCCGAGATCGAGAGAATGATTCACCGGAGAGATGAAGGAGACGATCGGAGTGCGGAAAAGTCCGATCTTGTTCCGTTGATTATTATTTTTTTTTTTTTTTTTTTTTTTAATTTATATTTTTTTCGCCTGTCAATTGTGATGTAATGTAACACGTAATATCCGAGTTGGATAGAATCATAATATTCACACACAACTGATAGCCAATAGACGCCACTCGACTTCCAAAATTAATGTGCACTTTTAAAATCATTCGATAAGATGATTAATTGAGGTATGCGTAATTTAATCCGGATAGATCTTACTGAAAATAAAAATATCACCTGGCTTAATTCATCTTTTATGAATTTGAATTCCTGCAAAATAATACACCGCGAATGGACTTGCCGGCATTACATCTTTTTTGAATTTAGGTTCCATTGATTTATTACTGATCCAATATAAATAGTGGGATTTTGATTCATGAATTAATGGTAATGGAGTAAAATTTAAGTAGGATATTTTAGCTTAACACTCAATTTTAGACAACATATTAAAATGGGCTCCAATGAACAAAACTCATCTCAAATCCATTGATTTAATTATTTTTTAATAAGAACTCATTTTATCAAAATCGCTTGACTTAAACCACGTTGTAAAAGTTATTGCACAATAATAAGTATTTTAATGTGGTTTAGTTTTACAAATATTGTTGTGTAATAAATATTTGGAAATTCGATATGGATATTTTATAACATGGTTCAAAAATATTATTGTGTAGCAAAATATTACAGTATATCAAATATCAGTGGAAGATAATTTTTTGCTTAAATTAAAAGAAATAATAATAATAAAAAAGAGCCTCTCGTTGTCTTCTTTGCTTCTCTCCGCCGTCGTCGTCTTCTTCTTGGTCGTCTCCTTCGTCGTTTTCTTCGTCTCCATTATCGATCTAGGGTTCGTCGATTTCGTTCCTCATCTCTATCTTCGTCTGTGATTCTCGAAGTCAAAATAGGGTTTGATTTTAAAAACAAAATCGAAATGGAATTAGGGTTCGAAATCTCGATTTCGTTTTTGAAATCGAAATTGAACGACGACTGAATCGTCTGAATCTATCCAAATCGAACGAAATCTCGATTTCGAAATCGTCTGAATTTGTTCTTAAATTTGTTCTTCATCGTTCTTCATAGGTAGGTCTACAGGTCTACTGTTTCTGTTTTTTTTTTTTTTTTAGAAGTGGGATAAAAAATAAAAAATAAAAAAAATATCCAAATACTTTAGTTTAAATAATTATCCAAACAACAAAGAGATTTTGAAATCCTTTTATTTCACAAATCCATTGGCCTTACCCAAACGCAACCTTAGTTTTTCAATAGAATACCAAGTACAACCGGACGGCCGCCACAAGCGTCTCTCTCTCTCTTCCCACTTAAACGCCGCTGCAACCAGACGGCCGACACATCTCTGTCTCTCTCTTGGTCGCACGTGCCAAAGACGTTTGCCGCCATCTTCGATCTCCTTCGATCCATCTGTGATTTTTACAGGTATACTCATCTCTCCCATTCTCCTCTCTTCTTCCGTTCGCTGACTGGTTTGGTGTTTCGACGTGGTCTTCTTTTCTTTATTCGTCTTTTGCTCTTTGTTTCTCTCTCCATCGCTTTCTTCCTTGACCCCTCTCTTATTTTTTGTAGTGCGAATCTTAAATCTGAAATTATGGACACCAGTTGTTTTTTTAATCTCAATTTTTTAAAATTTCTGATATGAAAAATCTTCTCATTGTTCTCTTTCTCAACTGCTTGAAATTTGAGATATAAAATCTAGGGATAATTAGTGATTAATCCTAAATAGCAGAGGTAATATGTTATTAATTTTATTTAAAATATAAATTTTTATTTAATTTCTTAAATTGATTTTTGTTTATGTATTAGCGTGCATGTGCTCACTCTGTATAATATTAGTCACATTTATCTATGTAATATTACATGTTACAAATTACATGCGTACTTTTATAATATTTGTTACATCTAATAAATATTTTAGATATATGTAAATGTAGCTGACGTTACGTTTGATACGTTAGAATGGAATAAAATGACAATATGATTAGAATTACTATGGTAATGGAATGAAATGGTCGTTACCATTTCTATGTTTGATGTTTGGTGACAACAAGGATTACATGTGATATTGAAATGATATTAAAAGATAAAATAGTAATTTAATTAAATTTTATTCCAATTCAAATATTTAGTTCGTATTTGGTCTCGTTTTTTGGCCGATGAATGATTAAAATCTAGTCCCATGTAACTGGGATTAACCACTACCAAGATAATCTTGGTATTGGTTAATGATGACCATTCTCAAGGCCATTCCAATCCCGTCTCGAATCCCGTGTACCAAACGCAGTGTGAGAGTATTAGACTTTCTACTTTTTTAATATGTGGGATTAAAATACAAGTTGCAATTGCGTATGTGACTTTTTTAAAATTAAGAGTAAAATAAGGGACTTGCCACGTAAACGGATCGAAATTGAAATTTGAGGAATAGGGATGTCAAATCTGGGATTTAGATGGATGAGATGCCAAAATATATTCGGAGTCAGAGCATCCATTGTAGCACTTGCATTGCCTAATTATATCTCTAGATGATTAAGTACTGATTTATTCATCCCAAGATAAAGAATAGGGATAAAAACTTTTTTGGCCCCTGAGAAATATTTCGGGTGTTCAATTGGCTCATAAGAAATGCAATTCGACAATTTGGCCCTTAACATTTCAAAATAGTGTCCAATTGACCCTTCAAGCGAATTCTGTTAAGTCAACTAACGGTCAACGTTTCATTAAAGGTATTTTAGTCTTTACGCTTACAATGGGGTTAATTTTGAAAAGTCATCTAAACTTAAGGGGTCAAAATATTTTTTTTTATCTTTCTTTCTTAATTGAAAGAATATAATCATTTTTTTTTTAATTTGGTCTTTCTTTCTCAATTGAACAACAAATTATGGGAATAACAGTTTATTTTTTTTAATTATGGGAACAAAATAACATTTTTTTTTGGAAATATTATTTGATTTTTTTTTTTCATTAAAAAGGGAATTAAAAACCCCAAAGAATACAAAATGAATGACATATCCAACTCAACCAAATACAAACCTCTATGAAAGAAGAAATAAGAGCAATTACATTATATTTTAAGAATTTTGTGCTAAAAATAAGGGAGTAGAACATAATCATATATTTTTTTTCGCTCCCATATTAAAATACAACATCAACACGAAAACGAATATCAACATCAAAACGAACACCATCACCAAAACGAACATCAACACCAAAGAACACCGCCGAAATCGAACCTTGGGGTTTCGATTTCGAAATCGAAGAACACCGCCACCAAAACGACGAACACCATCGAAATCGAACCTAGGGGTTTCGATTTCGAAATCGAAGAACACCGCCAAACATCGCCACCAAAATGAAACCCAAATCAAAACCGAATCGATTTTGAAATCGAAACCCTGTTTCGATTTGGGTTTCGATTTCAAAATTGAAACCTAAATCGAAATAGGGTTTCAATTTCGAAATAGCAACCCAAACGAAACTGAATCAAAACAGAGTTTCGATTTCGAAATCGAAACCGAATCGATTTGGGTTTCGTTTTTGAAATGGAAACCCAAACGAAACCCTAGCCCCACTTCCCTTAATCGAAACCCTAGCCTCCACTTCCCTTAATTAACCGAAACCGAAGAAGACGCAAAAGACGACGCTGGTGAACGAAGACGCAGAAGATAAAGACGAAGAAGACGCAGGTGAAGACGTAGACGAAGATGGCGAAGAAGACGAAGACGACGCAGGTGAACAAAGGATCGAAGCACGCGTCGCCGACGTGGCAGAGGGATCGGAGGTGAATGAAGGATCGGATAGCATCGGCGGAGAGGAAAAAGACGATCTGGGAAAAAAAATTAAAGAAAAAAATATTTTTAACCCCTTAAGTTTAACAAAATATGTAAATTGGTCCCAATCTATTAGTAAGAATGAAATGACGTATGTACCCTCGGCCAAACATTACATGCTTGTTACGTGACTTTTTCTATCAATTTTCTCCCAATTTTGTGAACGGAATTCACTTGAAGGGCCAATTAGACACTATTTTGAAATGTCAATGGTTAAATTGTCGAATTACATTTCTTAGGGGCCAATTGGACACCCGAGACATTTCTCAAAGACCAAAAAAGTCTTTATCCCTAAAGAATAAGCTACAATTTTAAAGAACTTGACATGATGCTCTATTCATCTTTTAGTGAATGGAATCATTACATTAATTTTTCCTAATTAGAATTTGTTTTTAATTATGTCAAATTTTAACTGTCAATATTTGTTAGAATCCCATATCGAATTTGTCAGGTTTCCCAAAAGTAGTCTATAGATGAAAGGAGTTACTCTAAGTTTTAAGTTGGGACCTCCTAACATTGTATCGAAACTAGGTTTGGGAAGTCATGTTTGTTTGTTTCCGATTGTTTGAAAGTTTATCTCGTTTCTTTTGTTGTTTGATCGCATCACGTGCAAGATGGTGTTGCACGTGAGGGTGGGTGTTAGAATCCAACATCGAATTTGTGAAGTTTACCAAAGAAGTCTATATATGAAAGGAGTTACTCCACTTGATACCATATGGTTTATGTTGGAACCTTCCAACAAATATGTGTGTGTATCCAAGTATGCGTTCTATTGTGTTATGTATTTAGTTTGAGTGGTTTGCTGAGAAATAGACTATATTGATTCATTGTTTTTGTTGAACTTTTACAGTGATCCCAATATTTTGATCATATAATGTCGAGCCCATTCGGAGATGTGTCATATCCCTAAGGATGTAGTTGTTGACATTTTGTCATGGCTTCCTGTGAAATCCCTATTGCGGTTCAAGAGCGTCTGTAAGCTTTGGTACGGCATAATCAAAAGCCCTTCTTTTATCCACAAACACACTGAGAAGGGCGACAAGAACGATGGACAACTACTCATTTATCGTTACCAAGATGGTTACTATAGGTATAAGTATGCTCCTTCATTGTTCCCAATGAAGCACTTGAGAGGGAGTCTCCATATTTCCTAGAACCTAATTATTTGAAGATACCAGTTAAGGCAGCTGTTGTGGCCTATTCCTCGGATGGCTTATTCTGTCTGCATGACGATGGGATGGATGAGGTAACTCTGTGGAACCCTGCCATTGGGTTGTTGAAGCCACTCCCTAAACCTTGCCTCGACTTTCCCAAACCCTACCATTCTCATGCATTTGGCCTTGGACTTGACCCTACGAGCAACCATTACAAAGTGGTTTGGATACTAACTTTCTGGCATTATGAAATGAACAGACCCTATGATTATGCGTCGGTGTTAACCGTGGGTATTGATGATTCTTGGAGACAAATTGGCCTGATTTCGCCTTACAAAGGTTTCAGATACTCTTCTCGATCTCATACATATGTTAAGGGAGTATACTATTGGTTGTTTGCTGGCAATAATAATGTAAGTTTCTATATCCTTTCGTTTGACATGAGCAAAGAGGTGTTTGCAAAGGAGCGGATGCTATGTAATCCTGATATGACTCAGGGTTGTCTTGCAATGCACAATGGTTCTATTGCTCTCTTCCTTTATGATGATCTTGTGAGTGAGACATCAATGGAAATGTGGGTGATGAAAGAGGAGGGGAAATGGTCGAAGCTGGTAACTGTTGGGCTTTTTTTTTACAAAAGTGCTTCTTTTGTTGCTCGGTGTTTGGAAGAATGATCAAATTGTAATAAAAACCAGAAGGTCGGAGGTGGTCATGTATGATCCTAAAACCCGAAAAATGAAGAATTTTATTAAAAGTCGTGGTCCCTGCTATTATGTTTTCAGTTATAAGGGAAGCCTGGTTTCTGTCTTTTGAAGATTTGATCTTGATGGTTCTTTGGTTCAAGCGTTTTTTTTTATTTCTTGTTCTTGTTCTCTGGTTCGGTGACATTCCAAACTTAAATCAGACCCAATTGATGAAAACTTGGACGCCGACGTTTTGCTCGTCACTGTTAGTGATATTAAGTAAAAGGTAATTAGTAATATCAACTTTGTAGTTGATGATTATCTACATTAGCGATTTTGTTATTTGGGGATTAGAATTACTATTCTTCTTTGTTGGACTGTGAAGCTTAATAGTTTTGTGTCCTGACCTGATGAGAGCATGGTTTTCTAGGAGGTTTAATTTTGGGCTCACGGATGGTTTGAGCATGGGAGTTACTTGCAAATTAGTGTGACAGACTACTTCATCATCGGCATCAACGCGACAAGCAGACTCGATTTTTTGGCCATCCCGTTGGCCACCAATGTTATTTTGAGCATAAAAATTGGTTATTGGACCATTGATTTCCAGGCGCTTATCCGGCCAGTGATCGGTGCGACCCTGAGGGTTTATGTTTCTTGTCAACCTCTTAACTCCATACACGATCACCTGTCGGATTGTTGGCTGGAAATCAGTGGTCAGGTTACCAACATTCATGCTCGGAATATCATTGGCCGCCAACAGGATGGCCAAAAAATTGAGTCGTCTTGTTGCAAGGATGCCAACATGAAGTAGTCTGGCGCATTCATATGTGAGCAACTCCCTTGCTCGAACTATTCGTGAGCCCAAAATGAAGCTTCTTCGATATCCGCCCGAAATAGTAATTTAAATCTCAAAATAATAAAATCAGTAATGTACATAATCATTAATTAGAAAGTTGATATTACTAATTACCTAGTTCTTAACATCACTAACTGAAGGATCCTATGGTATATCGCATAACCTAATCGTAAATTTGCTTGAATCGACAAGCCATAATCCATAGGTGGTGAATGTCGGAGCCAAAGACTTATACGTTGCACATCCGTCAACGAGCAAAACATTGGCGTCCAAGTTTTCACCAACTGGGGTGATTTAGAGTTTGGGAGGTCACTGAACCAGTGAACAAAAGAAAAACACTTGAACCGGGACATGCCATTTTTTTGGCATGAATTTGTAGTGGAGATTGTAATGGTGTTTTCATATATATTATTTTCTCAAAGTTTTTTCTTTTTGAGTATTGTTGGAACAGTAAAGGGTTATTTTTGTTAATTTTCTCCCTATAAGTTTGGAGTGGTGTTTAAATGACTCTTAAGATTTCAAAGATCACACATTTGATCTCTCGTATTTTTTAATTTAGCTTCAATTTGGTATAATCAAATATTTTGCAAAGATATTGGACTGAATGTATTAGTTTTGAGGCATTTTTATTATTTTAGACGTTTCTCTCTTTCCTTGTAGTTGTAAGATTATTTTTCTTTAAAATATATTCTTGTATTCATACATTTTATTGAGAATGAAAACTTTTATCCTATATTTCAACGAGAATTCAATTAAAATTCTTATATTTTTAAGTAAAAACCTTGTGTTGTTATATTCCCACTAATTAATATACGGAAATTATAGAAACAATTATAAAAATTTCTAATTCCCTTAGTTATAAATAATTTCCCTGTAGCTAGAAATAATTTATACAAATTAATATACAAAAATTATATAAATTTCCAACCTTCCCTAATTTGAAATAATTTCTCCTAATTAGCATATGGAAATTATAGAAATAGTTCTCCCTAATTAATATACGTAAATAAATTTTTTAATTCCCCCTAATTAGAAATAATTCTCACGAATTAATATAAGAAAATTATAGAAATAATTCTAGAAAATTCTAATTCTCCCTAATTAGAAATAATTTTCCGTAATTAGAAACAATTTCAACTAATTAATATATAATTTTTTTTAAAATAATTATAGAAATTTCTAATTACTCTAATTAAAAATAGGGATCTTTTGCATGGGCTCCAAAAGCCCAACAGAAAATAAGTTTAAACCCATAGAATTTTACAATACCATGATAGCCCCACTATATATAGGAATCAGTCATTTTTTTTTTAAAAAAAAGGAGTTTTTTTTTTTTAGTTTTTTTTATTATGTTAGACTCAGATATAAAGTGTAAATAACAATGGGCTCCATTAATTTAAGCCCAACCAAAGTCAACATCTTTTGATTTTTTTTTATTTTATGGGAGGCCCATTGTTGTCTTACACCCGCTCTTGGAAGGAGATCGAAAATGACCTGTTTTTCAGATTTTTTTTTAAAAGTCCATTTAGTACGTAAACAACTCAGTACTGTATAACTAATAAGAATATGATTAATAATAGAAATGAAGTATTAAAACATATAGATTAAAAATTTAATTAAATTAATTAGCCATTTTAATGAAAAAATATAAAAATACATAATAGCAGTTTAAATCAAATCTAGATATTTTCTAACATTTATTCTTTTTAATGTTAAATCTCAATAATACTAGTTTAAATCAAATCTCGGATTCACTAATGTTCTCTGTTTTCTTGTCAATTATGTGAAATTGACAAAAATATGGGAACAAAAAATCTATTTGTTTTTCTAAATCAAAAATAGAAATTAGAGAATAAAAAAAAATCTATACAAGAAATGGAAGTGGAAATTTGAGAAAAAAATATGTTTCTATTCCTAATCAAAAATAAATATTTGAGAAAAAAATTATTTATGTTCCTTAAGTGAAAACAAAAATTTTAGAACAAAAAGATTTTAATTGTTGATAGATTTTAAATATTTTTTATATGAATATTACTTATATTTTATAGTCATTTTTTAAAAAAAATGTTTATTATTAATTAAATATATATTGTGAATGAATTTGATCTCAAAATTAAAATGTAAAAGATAATTTTTCTATTCATTCAATCACAAAATAACAATCAAAGAGAATTGAATAGCAATTCTATCAATAATTTTTTTATATTATTTTTTTTGTTTTATTCTTTCTCCTATTTTATTCTATTTTGATGAAACGACTAAATTAAATATAATCTGAAAAAACACGTAGATGATGGATAAAAAATTAATTAAAAATAACCCCATGCAGCTGCATTAATTTGTTGAAAGCAAATTGAAAAAAAAAATAAAGAAAAAGAAATAAAGTAATAAAGAAAAAGAACTAAAGTAATAAAGAAAAAGAAAAAGAAATAAAGAAAAAGAAAAAGAAATAAAGGGAAAAAAAGAAGAAAAAAAGAAAAAGGAAATGAAAAAAAGAAAAAGGAAATGAAAAAAAAGAAAAGAAAAATTGATACTGAAGAAAGATATCACTATCTTTAGTCAATGTTCAAGAATTTTTTCATTAGCTTTTCAAATAGAGAGATAGAGAGTGAGAGTGCAAGCGCGTGTATTGAGTCTTTCGTATTTTTTATTGGGGGAACTACAATACAAGTTGCAATTGGGTAGAGGATTTTTTTTTTTTTTCAAATTAAGGGTAAATTAAAGGATCTGTCACCAATACCACCAAAAAAAAAATTATTTACTTTTTGCTTTCAATTTTTCAGAACAAAATTAACAGGAACATAACAAAATTGTCAAAAAAAATTAGGTGGCATTTGTTCAATGATAAATATGGGTTCAAAGAAAAATACCACATAACTTATAAGAATAGGATTACTAATAGAAATGAAGTATTAAAACATATAGATTAAGAATTTAATAAAATTAACTAACTATTTTAGTGGAAAAATATACAAATTCATAATAACAGTTTAAATCAAATATGGGGATTCTATAACGTTTGTTCTTTTTATGTTAAATCTCAATAATAACAGTTTAAATCATATCAAAGGATTTACTAATTTGTTTCTGTTTTCTCGTCAATTTTGTGAAGATGACAAAGAGGATATATGTAAGGAAAAAGAAAAAGAAATAAAGTAAAAAAAAAGAGAGAAAGAGAAAAAGAAAAAGAAAAAAGAAAAGAAAAGAAAAAGAAAAATGAAAAAATAGGAAAAAAAATGATAGTTATTTAGGAGAGAGATATCAGTCTTTGATCAACTTTTTAGAGAGAGATGGAGAGAGAGAGAGGACCCATAAATATCACTGAAAAATGTTTTCAATAATGGCTAGGCTTATATCAATATCAACATCCTTGTCAGTCAGGATTCGACTCTTTTAGGTAACACTCCGAAAATTAAATCTTGAATGAACCTGGCTGATGTGGGAGAATGCACCGTTAAGATTGCCCGGTGAGGTGATTAGTTGGTTTACGTGTAAGTTGCTTGGACACATTATGTACAACTAAAATAATAAAAAATGACACTACTTTCTTACTAAAAAATAAAATTAAGATTTTTTTGTTTTCTGGATGTTGGATTTTTCTGAACCCAAAAAGAGTACAACTATTTTTGGCTCATGAGACAAGATCTCCCCCCCTCTCTCTCTCACACACACATACACATTTGCTCAAGTTTACAATTGTTTTCAATTTCAAGAGAATGACGTTTAGATCATCTCATAAATATAACCGAAAATTGTGAATTCAATTATAACGGTAAAAATGAATTCAAAGAAAAATACCAAATAACTAATAAGAATAAGATTACTAATAGAAATAAAGTATTAAAATATATAGATTACGAATTTAATTAAATTAATTTACCATTTTAGTAAAAAAAATATACACATCCATAATAGCAGTTTAAATCAAATCTAGAGATTTTTTAATGTTTATTCTTTTTAAAATTAAATATCAATAATAGCAATTTAAATCAAATCAAGGATTCCCTAATGTTGTTTTCTTGTCTGTGTGAAGACAAAAAAATAATGTATCTAAGAAAAAGAAAAAGAAATAAAGAAAAAGAAAAAGAGAAATAGAAATAGAAAAAGAAAAAGGAAAAGGAAAAAAGAAGAAAAAATGATATCACTTTAGGAGATAACTATTAATGATTTTGGATTAAAAAAATGGGTTGTTCTCAACACATGGCCCTCTAATTGATTTTTTTTCTTTCATTTCATTGCTCATTAAACCTAATACAGTTTTTACTTCACAACGATCAGGTCTTTCTCTAATTTTTCAGAAGAATCGTTATTGGAAAAAGGTTAGAGAAAAATATCTTAGAATTAGTAGCACGATAAAAATATTCTCATTAGAAGGTTACCGTGTTGAGCACAGTCCATTTTTCATCCAAAATTATTATATATATATATTTTAATTTTGTGCAATTGAAACAAATATGAAACTTGAG
This sequence comes from Eucommia ulmoides, assembly GCA_016647705.1. Taxonomy (NCBI): domain Eukaryota; kingdom Viridiplantae; phylum Streptophyta; class Magnoliopsida; order Garryales; family Eucommiaceae; genus Eucommia; species Eucommia ulmoides. The sequence goes on along the minus strand of CM028334.1, from coordinate 5,851,944 downwards.
GGATTAAATATGTAATTTAAAGTATTAAAATATATAGATTAAGAATTGTTGATGCCAAAAAGTGGTTGCTGGTCAACAGTGTGGTCCGGGAGGATACCTGGGACACGGGGCGGCCACTAATGCTGTAGCAAGTTGAGTTCAGTGGTGATGACGGACTCCGAGCAGAGCTCCACTCTTCTGCACACAACACCTGCACAAAAACCCACCGGGGTTATCCCCAGTAAAGTCCCTCCGGCGTGAGGATAAGTATTCCGAGGTGGAGGGCTGAAAATATGTATTGAGTTTAGTAGTAGTCACATACCGTTGGGCAGTGGATGCCTCGGTGTATTTATAGGCGTCAGTACCTGATTAGCGCCGCGAAATTAGGGGGCCAGCTCAGGTTAATTAACATAATCTGCTGGACAGCCAATGAACAGACAGGTTAGCCCTCTGATCGCCTGGGCTGGCTTTTGAGCCCACGACTGGAGGCCCATGGGCCAGGGCCTCACAACGGCCTGGCGAATTCCCGAGTGCTGCGGTGACGAGCAAATGGTGCCACAGATCACCAGTTCGGAAGGTCGGACCTTAGCTCGTCGGTCCTGATTTCTTCACTGAGACGACCCTCAGCTCGGCTGGGGGGCACCTCAGCTCAGTACTGAGGGGTTTTTAGCCCTCGTCCTGGCCGTTCTTCTAAGATTGGGTGAACTTTTGACCCCGTGATGTTTCTTACGAGATTCCCCTATATCAGTTGCCCCCCCAAGTCCCGAGGGCAGGAGTGAAGCGTGACGGCCTCAGGATTTTTGAAGGAGCAAGTAAGTTGTAGAAGGTGAGGATATCGAGGTCAAAATGCAACAGTGGCATATCACGGATCCCTGGGGGGAGAAACAGCTAGAAAACAGAAGGTAAATAGTAGAGTCTAGGCTGAGGAGAAAATTGTGTCGTCTATTCGGCAGTACGAAGGAAGCATTGGTGGTAAGTGAGGGTTTGGAGAGCGTTCTCCTTGTTGAAAGTGGCCGAGCTGAGAGCCCATAGGGTCGTGAGCTCGGCCAAATGATTTTTTTTTTTTTTTTGAGAACCTCCCCCCTTTGGACTTTGTTCGAGCTGAGAGATCGTCAGGTCGTGAGGGCGGCCATTGTCACCGCCTCTGAATTTTTCAAGGGTGGGAAGTTTGACAGCCTTCCCCCTTTTGATTTTGTCCGAGCTGAGAGCCCGTAGGGTCGTGAGCTCGGCCATTTGCATGCCTTAGAAAATTTCTAGGGTGGGAAGTTTGAGAGCCTTCCCCTTTTTGAATTTATCCGAGCTGAGAGCCCGTAGGGTCGTGAGCTCGGCCATTTGCATGCCTTAGAAAATTTTGAGGGTGGGAAGTTTGAGAGCCTTCCCCCTTTTGAATTTGTCCGAGCTGAGAGCCCGTAGGGTCGTGAGCTCGGCCATTTGCATGCCGTAGAAAATTTTGAGGGTGGGAAATTTGAGAGCCTTCCCCCTTTTGAATTTGTCCGAGCTGAGAGCCCGTAGGGTCGTGAGCTCGGCCATTTGCATGCCTTAGAAAATTTTGAGGGTGAGAAGTTTGAGAGCCTTCCCCCTTTTGAATTTGTCCGAGCTGAGAGCCCGTAGGGTCGTGAGCTTGGCCATTTGTATGCCGTAGAAAATTTTGAGCGTGGAAAGTTTGAGAGCCTTCCCCCTTTTGAATTTGTCCGAGCTGAGATCCCGTAGGGTCGTGAGCTCGGCCATTTGCTTGCCTTAGAAAATTTTGAGGGTGGGAAGTTTGAGAGCCTTCTCCCTTTTGAATTTGTCCGAGCTGAGAGCCTGTAGGGTCGTGAGCTCGGCCATTTGCATGCCTTAGAAATTTTTGAGGGTGGAAAGTTTGAGAGCCTTCCCCCTTTCACATGTGACAAAATGCGTCACACATGCCCTTTCATCTGAATCGTGTGATAGGTCACTCCACCATCGTTGGATGGGTGCCACGTGGCAGGGGCGTTTAAACCAAGGCATCCCCAACTGTTGGCCTTTGTGACCTTTCGTCTGGGCACACTGTCCTTTTATAAATGGTGGCCCCTACCTTTCATTTGACATTTGCGTAAAGTCCAGAGCCCCCTCTTTCTCCCCGGTACTGGTACTTTTTTTTCATTGTCTTCTTTGTGTCCGAACAAAATGTCGGGATCCCATTCTTACTCTTTTTTTTCGACGTCCGGCTCTGCTGACGGATTGGACTCCGGTTCCTCGGACCGGTCGTCTGCCAGCTCCCCTAAATTCAGGGTGGAGTGGCGCCCCGCTCCGGGAGACGCCTCCTCGAGTGCTATGGCCAGGATCCATAAAATGAGCGGTGCTATCCAGTCATGCCTGGAAGACAGTGCATTTATGGTGAGCCGTGCCGACGAGAGTGGTGGGGCCTCCATATCACTTGACGCTGGGTCGAGGTCCCTTCCGAAATCGTCACAGTGGTGGAGATCCACACCGGCGTCTCCATCCCCAAGTTGCTTCGTGAAAACGAGGTGCGCAATGCCGGGCCAGAGAAATTGTTCATAAAAGTCCCGCCCTCGAGTCCGGTTTAGAAAATCAAAACAACCATGACCGAGGAAGCCGTGCTCTCCCTGCCGGAGTGAGTTCTTCATCCCAGAGGAGGTCACGACACTTGTTCCTGGGCCCGACGATCGGGCCTGTATGCCACCAGCTGGATTTATGATAGTATATAGGAAACAGTTGGAGGCGGGTCTTCGATTTTTCCTCCACTGGTGGGTCAGGGCCATCTGTGAGGAGTACCATTTGTGTCCGTCACAAATTGCTCCGAACGGCATGAGAGCCCTGGTGGCTTCGTACATCATCTTCCAGGCCGAGGGACTCGAGCTGAGCATTGATCTCTTCAGGGCTCTGTTCTTCCTTAAGCCACTCCCCCGGGGCGCTGGGTGGTGTTATATTTCGTCCAGGTCGACTTTCCTGAAGGACCTGGACTCTTCCATTCATCGATGGAAGCCCCGGTTCTTCTATATCGGGGGGAGCGGTTGGCAATCCGGTTTGGAAGAAGAAGGAAGGTACCCCCTCCAGATGGAATGGGGAAAAGTTGGTAAGGCTGTGGCCTCGTAAGAGGAGCTTTTGGTTTGGTTGGCTTTACATACTGCCCATGCATTAACACCTTTGTTTCCGTGACTTCCTGCAGCTAAGGAGACGCCCAAGAAGAAAAGACCAGAGCCGAGCAGAACAATTTGCGAGCAGAGAGAGAAGGTCTTGAGGACTGCCTTCAAGGACGTGAACACTCTGATCATGTCTCAGCTATTTTCAGCATTCTGGTTTTCTTCACCGGACGTCTCAACCTCACCCGATTTCTTTCTTGACTCGGACAACGGTAAGGAATTTTCTGCTATGTCAATTGCCCATACTTGGTAATTTTTACGTGTGCTACGCTTAATTCACGCAGATATCCTTGTATAGAACCGGATGCTGCCGGCCTAGACGGAAGAATTTCTAAAAATCTTATTGAATATTGCAGCTATGGACAAGGCAATGGTAATACGTATGCTTTTGGAGAAGAAGGCAAAGGAAGCTGCCAGGGTGGAGAAAGTAGAAAAGGAACCAGCACTGCTTCTCAGGACGCCAGCCCGTAGTCACTTACCTGCCCTGCCGGGTGTGGTTATCCGGGACACGCCCCAATCCAAATCGGGATCCCGGCAATCCGTGCAAACCCTGAGCGGTGACTTTTCTCCCCTCCGTTCTGACAAGGGGAAGAGGAAAGCTCACGAGGGGAAACACAAGAAGCACAAGTCCTCGAAGAGGGCGAAGTTTGTGCCTGGGGCGTCATCCGAGCTGACGGTTGACGGATCCTTCTTTGGGGTGGCGAACACCGGGCTATCGGCCGACCGTGCTTTACTTAAGAGCCCAAAGGTGATGTCGGGCTATCTCCATCGCATGATGCCTCCCAATGATAAAGAACTGATGGAGGGGGAGAGCACTGGTAACCTGATACGCCAGGCCATCTGCGACCAACTCGCGGTAACACTTTCTCAGACTTATACTTTTTTGCTTTGCATGTTGTAGCTAAATTTTTCTAAGTGTGATGACATTTCCTTTCTCACGCAGGGTATGCTTCGAATGTCCGTGGTTTTTGACCGGATCTCGGAGGGTGCCATGGAGGAGGCCATGCTGAGGTCCGAGAAGAACGCTATTGAGGCAAAGGTGAATCGCCTGACGGACGACCTTCAGCTTGCCACCTAGGCCCATCAGGGCCTACAAGCTAGGCACGTCCTCGTAACCAAAGAACGGGACGACTTCGAGAGGCAGAAGGTGCAACTAGAGAAGAGGGTCGAGGAGCTGGAGAGGAGATTGAAAAAGGAAGAGCAACAGAGGGGAAAGGCCATCCGTCGGGCAGAGCAGAAAGCTGTTGAGGACTATAAAGCCGGCGAAGAATTCGAAAATCTAAAGTACGAGTTTGCTGCCGAATTCATGGATGACGGGCACAAGGCCACGCTCCTCTACCTTCAACGCCATTACCCGGAGTTCGACAGGTCGGGTGTTGGGATGGAATTTCCCCAGCACGGCGAGTTGGCGGTGGAGCGGCCAGTTGAAGGGGCTGCCGAGGGTCCAGCACATGAAGCTGGTGCTGAAGGGACTGGTAGAGAGGAGGCTGAGGGTGACGAAGACACCAACGTCAATGTTGTGGGTGTCGAAGGTGCTTCTGGGGAGGAATAGATCTTCACCTCGGCCTTTTTTGAAGACTTAGAAAAAAAAATTGGATTTTGGATTTTGTTAAACTCCCCTTGTATGTACTTTTTTTTTTTTTTTTTTTTTTTTTTTTTTTTTTTTTTTTTTAATACGGGCTAGAACCCCATCGATGTAAGCTTTTGTTTATTTTGTGGAATGGCATATAGCACAAAAAATAAAAATAAAAATTTGAGCACTTGTTCCCAATTTAAGTGTTCGGGATATGGTTGCAAACCCTTACACCTTCACGACCCCACCTTTCTGCATGCGTGTCAAGTCTTTATAGACCTTAATTCTCAATGCTTATAACTTTAAACATGTTATGACATCACTTTGGTGATTAACTATCGTGGTTACGACCACCCTGCCCCCCAGCCTGTAGTAGGAGTGCCTTAGTGCGCCGAAAGGCCCGTTTAAGTAACAAGGTCGTTATATTATCATCAAAATACTCGATACTTAGTGGTATATAGATGAAACGATTACAAAATGACCCCAGTCCTATAGTGGTATTGTTTGAGATGGTCGGCGTTCCATGGGTGTCGCAGCGGAACGCCTTCTTCAGTCTCGAGTTCATATGTACCCGGCCTTGAAATTCTTATCACGCGATAAGGTCCATCCCAGCTGGGGGCCAACTTTCCTGCATTTGGTTCCTTTGTCACGAGGGTTACCTTTCTGAGGACTAGGTCTCCGATGTCAAAATGCTGTGGTCGCACCCTTCTGTCATAGTATCGAGCTGCTCGTTGTTAGTATGTTGCCTGGTGCACTCGAGCGTTCTCCCTCTTTTCTTCTAGAAGGTCCAGATTAAGGGCCAATATTGCGTCGTTCGTCTGCTGGTCCTGTCCATTAGGCGACGTTCGGAAGGTCGGTAATCCAATTTCCGCAGCGGATCCAAAAGTCATTGCGAACGGTGTCTCTCCAGTCGGGGTCCGGGAAGTGGTGTGGTATGCCCAGAGGACCGGGTAAAGTTCCTCTACCCACCTCCCTTTGGCTTTGTCAAGTCTGGTCTTTAAACCGTGTAGAACCGTCCGATTCGTGACTTCTACCTGTCTATTAGCTTGTGGATAACCAGGAGACGCAAAGTGTGTTCGGATACCCAGGCTAGAGCAAAAAGAAGTAAACAAGTCGTTGTCGAATTGAGTGCCATTGTCAGACACGATTACCCTCGGGATCCCGAACCGGCACACCATGGACTTCCAGATAAAGTCCCGGATTTTCTCCTTAATAATGCAGGCCAGGGGTTCGGCTTCCACCCACTTGGTGAAATAGTCGATAGCGACCACGAGGAATTTCCTTTGACCCGTGGCCTGTGGAAAAGGGCCCAACAAATCGATTGCCCATTGGGCAAAGGGCCACGGACTCGCCATGGGCATCATGGCCGTTGGCGGTAGATGAGGGTGGGGACCGAAACGTTGGCATTTGTCGCATTTTTTTACGAACTCACTCGCATCTTCTAGCATTTTTGGCCAAAAATACCCTTGGCGGAGGAGTTTGCCAGCCAAGGCTCTGGCCCCCAAGTGATTGCCACAGATTCCCTCATGGGTCTCTCTCATTACATAGTCGGCTTCTTCCGGCCGTAAGCACCGTGAGTATGGTCCAGAGAAAGAACGTCGATACAGGACCCCATCCAGAATGCAATATCTGGCTGACCTGTACCGCATCCTTCTTGCTTCGTTGCGGTCGTCGGGGAACGTTCCGTCTTCCAGATATTTACGGATGGGGTCCATCCAAGTGGGATGGTTATTAAACTCACAGATTAGAGCCACCTGATCAGAAACTGTCGTGCTCGAAGCATCGAGATACTCAATTGGCACACTTCGCTTCAGGGTTAATGCTACTGCCGAGGCAAGGTTTGCCAAGGCATCGGCGTACCGGTTCTCCTATCGTGGTATTTTGGATACATTGATTTCTTCGAATTCCCCCATCAGGGTTTTGACCCTCTCAAGGTACGCAGTCATACTAGGGTCTTTCGCCAAGTATTCCCCATTGACCTGGTTGACAACCAGCTGAGAATCACAAAAGACGAACAACGCCGTCACATTGAATTCCCTGGCCATGCGGAGCCCGGCCAGCAGAACCTCGTATTCTACCTCGTTATTAGTTGATCTAAACCCCAGTCTCAGGGCGTACTCAACTTCCTCGTTGCCTGGGGCAACGAGCACCATCCCCTCTCCACAACCACTGGTGTTGGACGATCCATCGGTGAACAGCTTCCATGTCGCCGAACTGTTATCTGGGCTGGAGTCACCCTGCACCTCCCCTTCTTCCACCCTTCTTGCTTCTGGTTGAGCGGCGGGTGGCTCGGGGTCCTCAGGAAATGTGAGCTCAGCGATGAAATCTGCTAGGACCTGACCCTTAATGGCCGTCCTAGGGCGATATTCAATATGAAACTAACCCAGCTCAAGGCTATACTTCATCAACCGCCCCGAGATGTCTGGTGAATGTAAAATTTATCTTATTGGCTGGTCCTTGAGGACGACGATTTGGTGTGCTTGGAAATACTGTTTTAGTTTCCGAGAAGCCACCAGTAGAGCATACGTCAGTTTCTCAAACTTAGTGTACCTCATTTCGGCATTCGAGAGGACCCTGCTAGAGTAAAAGACCGAATGTTGGGCCCCGACGTCATCCCTCACAAGAGCAGCACTCATCGTTGTTGCAGACGCGACAATATACAGGTAAAGGGTCTCCCCCTCCTTCGGTGTGCTAAGCAGAGGAGCAGAGGACAGATAGTTCTTGAATGCTTGGAAAGCTGACTCGCACTCGTCGGTCCACCCAAAATTGTCGCTGCCCCTTAGCACTTTGAAGAACGGCAGACACTTTTCCGATGCTCTGGATATGAAGCGGTTGAGTGCGGCGAGTCTCCCCGTCAGCATCTGTACCTCCTTCTTGTTCCGAGGGGAGGCCATTTCGAGGATCGCGTGTATTTGATCGGGGTTAGCATCGATGCCGCGCTGGGAGACGATGTACCCTAGGAACTTTCCTGCAGAAACCCCAAAAGTACATTTGTTTGGGTTGAGTTTCATGCGGTGGACCCGGAGTTTCTCGAAACAGTCGTGGAGATGTTGTGTGTGGTCAAGGGCTCTCGAGCTCTTGACCAACATGTCATCAATATAAACCTCCATCGTCCTTCCGCTCTCTTCCTTGAACATTTTATTCACCAGTCGTTGATAAGTGGCTCCGGCGTTGCGCAAGCCAAACAGCATTACTTTGTAATAGTATGTACCCCTATCAGTGATGAACGACGTTTTGCTCTTATCAGGAGGGAACAGTGGAATTTGATTGTACCCAGTATAAGCATCAAGGAAACTCAGGCGCTCATATCCCGCTGTGGCGTCTATGACGATATCAATCCAGGGTAGGGGGAAGAAGTCTTTCGGGCAGGCTTTATTCAGATCTTTGAAATCAACACAGAGGTGCCACTTGTTTCCAGCCTTGGGAGCCAAGACCACATTCGCCAACTAGTCCGGGAATTTGACTTCTTCAACGACGCAAGAGCTGATCAATTTATCCATCTCTGCTTCAATTAACTTCTAGCGTTCCGGATGAAATTTTCGTCGCTTTTACCGCACGGGAGGATGATGTGGATCAACATGGAGGCGGTGCATCGCCACGCTCGGATCAACACCTGGAAGCTCGTCATAGGACCAGGCAAAGATGTCGTAATTGCATTGGAGCAGTTGGATGAGTTCATCCCTCTGTTCGGACGGGAGACTAGCACCGATCCTAACAGTTCGCTCTTCGATGGTTGGGTGTATGGAAACCTCTTCCAGTTCCTCGTGAGGTCGGGGACCAGCCTCCTCCTCTCTTGGATCATCGATGGGCACATGCACCAGCCCCCGGCCTAGAGCCATGAGTTCGGAATCTCTGAGCTTTGGATCCACCTGTGATTGCTATTTCTTCCTCTTCAACGCCCTCCGTGCACAAGCCCGGGAGGATTCTTGGTCACCCATCACCACTCCCACACCTCCCTCGGTGGGGAACTTCATCGCTTGGTGATATGGGGAACAGACGGCCTTAAGGGCAGCCACCGTAGGTCGACCCATGATTGCGTTATAGGGCGAGGGCCTGTCTACGATTAGAAATTTGGTCCAAACAGTGGAGGTCCGTGGATGGGCCCCGACTGTCACTGGAAGCAAGACCCACCCGGCGGCGTTCACAACATCCCCTCCAAAACCAACTAGGGGGCCGTCGACGGTTTTATCACACTGGGATCCATGTTTATTTTCTTAAACACCCATTTGAAGATAATATCGGCGGAACTACCACCGTCTACCAGGATCCGTCCCATTTTGTAGTGATGGATGATCGCCACGATGACAAGGGCATCGTCGTGGGGCACGTGCACGTCCCTAAGGTCTGTCTCGCTGAATAAAATAACGTTGTGCTCCGCAGCGTCACCCGTGCTGACCGCGAAGACGTTTTCGCTCACTTTTCTTTTGGCTTTATGCTTGTACCTCTTCTTGGATAAAAGGGTCTCTCCCCCAAGGCCCAATCCTCCGTGGATGACGTTAATCTCACCATCAATCCTGTGTTTGTCATCGTCCCTCCATGCATCTGACCAATGAGGGGGGTGACTTCTATTTCTTCTTCTTCTGCGACCCTTATGTTCTTCGTGGGGGTCGCGCTCTTCCGTTTTGGGAGCTCAGGTATCCCTCCGAACATAGTGACCCAGGTACCCCCTACTAATGAGGGCTTCAATTTCTTCCCGAAGTCGGAAACAATTCTCGGTGGAATGTCCCCGGTCTTTGTGGAACTCACAGTATTTTTCCATAGATCTCCCCATCGGTTTTCCGCTGGGTGGAGGAGGAGGAGGAAAAAAATCCCTCCCTGCATTTTCAGCTAGGACGGTGGCCACCGAGACCGTGAGAGGCATGTAGTTCTGTTGGCGGTTTTCCTGGGGCGGGAACGGTCTCCGATATCCGGGCAACGGCCCCAGCCTCCCTTTCGCCTACAGTCTTTTGGATCCATGGTGTTTGTTCGGCCTTTCTTCTGTATTTTCTTTCTTTTTGTGACTGCCTCCTTGGTTCTTCCTCGCTGCTTCCCGCTCATCAGCATTATGGAACCTCGTGCCTCTCTCTAGGGCAGCATCCAGAGTAGGAGCTAGGTTAGAACAGAGGTCATACATGAGGTGTTGATGTTTCAGGCCGTCGATGAATGCTCTCATCGCGACCACGTCACTGAGTTCATCACACCCGATGATCTCCTTATAAAACCTCTCCACATAATCCCCCAGTGACTCATCGGGTAATTGTTGCAGTGCGATGATGTGGGTCATGGTTTTTGGTCTACGTCGCAATCGCCCGAATCGCGAAAGGAAGAGTAATTCTAACTCGTGAAAATTAGAGATGGAAGCTGGTGCCAAAGTTCGGAACCAAGCCCCGGCGGCCCCCGTGAGGGTGAGAGGAAATGCCTTGTACCTCATTGCTATTGAGGCGGTGTGTAGATCTATATATGACCTGAAGATGGACAAGTGATCCTCCGGATCAGTGACACCGTCATAGAGGACCATTTGGGGATGGGTGTATCGCGCGGGCATGGGTTCCTCCAGAATTTCATTGATAAAAGGAGATCTTACCTCCGAGAGAAGCCCAGACGGGCCCCTGGTTCCCCGGATCTATTGCAAGGCCGCCTCCATGTCAGCTACGCGCCTTTCCACCACCACCTCAGCCCCCGGCTGGGCCTGAACTTGACTGAAAGCGGCCCGAGGTGGGAGCTGTCGTGGTGGGGAATGTGAACCGACCTCCCAAACGCGACGAGAGTGATGATCGGACCACGTGGTAGCGCTATGGGCGGGGGGTGAGTCGGCTCGGTCGCCTCTCCTTCGCCGTGGTAGAGGTGGCGACGGGGATCCCGAGATCTCATGGGGTGCCACCTCCACTTCCCTCCGATCAACGTTGCGGGTTCGAGGCGGCGGGTCACGTCCGTCGGAACGAATGATACGTTCTTCACCTACGACCGCCCGACCCTCCCTGCCCACAACTTGGACTGTAGGAAGATCCATCGGAGGGACTGGTGGCAAGCGGGCCAAGACGATCTGGAAGAAAGTTTGGAATTCGTCGAGCTGACGCTCCAAAAGATCGACGCGGGCTACCTCAGGTGCTCCAGAGGCCTGCCCAACAAGCTGCCCTGGAGACAAGGTAAGTCCCACTTTGGCGGTTTGCAGAGTGGTCGGTCCCTCCAGCCCGGACGGCGGGATGGCGGACAGGCGGAGCCCCTCCTCAAGGGGTACCGGGGGATCTGACCTGGGAGCTCTAGACATATCTTGTACGGATATGGGGGGTGGATTGCTATGGGTGGCGGGCGCTTGGTCTACCTGGCGGATTTCTTTCCCAGACCTTGTGATCATCAAATCTTAACCTCGTCGGGAGCTGACAACCAAGTGAGGCTTTTAGTGCGTTCCCACAGACGGCGCCAAACTGTTGATGCCAAAAAGTGGTTGCTGGTCAACAGTGTGGTCCGGGAGGATACTTGGGACACGGGGCGGCCACTAATGCTGTAGCAAGTTGAGTTCAGTGGTGATGACGGACTCCGAGCAGAGCTCCACTCTTCTGCACACAACACCTGCATAAAGACCCACCGGGGTTATCCCCAGTAAAGTCCCTCCAGCGTGAGGATAAGTATTCCGAGGTGGAGGGCTGAAAATATGTATTGAGTTTAGTAGTAGTCACATACCGTTGGGCAGTGGATGCCTCGGTGTATTTATAGGCGTCAGTACCTGATTAGCGCCTCGAAATTAGGGGGCCAGCTCAGGTTAATTAACATAATCTGCTGGACAGCCAATGAATAGACAGGTTAGCCTTCTAATCGCCTGGGCTGGCTTTTGATCCCACAACTGGAGGCCCATGGGCCAGGGCCTCACAACGGCCTGGCGAATTCCCGAGTGCTGCGGTGACGAGCAAAGGGTGCCACAGATCACCAGTTCGGAAGGTCGGACCTTAGCTCGTCGGTCCTGATTTCTTCACTGAGACGACCCTCAGCTCGACTGGGGGGCACCTCAGCTCGGTATTGAGGGGTTTTTAGCCCTCGTCCTGGCCGTTCTTCTAAGATTGGGTGAACTTTTGACCCCGTGATGTTCCTTACGAGATTCCCCTATATCAAAAATTTAATTAAATTAATTTACCATTTTAGTGGAAAAATATGCAAATCCATAATAGCGGTTTAAATCAAATCTATTGATTTTCTAACGTTTGTTCTTTTTAATATTAAATTTCAATAATAGCGGTTTAAATTAAATTTAGGATTCACTAATATTATCTGTTTTCTTGTCAGTTATGTAAAGATGTCAAAAAGAGGATGTACCTAAAAAAAATAAAAATAAAGAAAAAGAAAAAGAAAAATAAAGAAAAATAAAAAGAAAGAAAAGGAAATAAAGAAAAAGAAAAAAAGAAAAAGAAAAAGGAAAAGAAGAAAAAATGATACTGGAGAGAGCTATCACTAGTTCTAGTTATTGGGGCCAATTCTCAAAAATTCCTTCATCAGCTTTTCTTGTACAGAGATTGAGAGTGAGAGTACAAGCGTGTGTATTAGGCCTTTCGTATTTTTTTTTAATGTGTGGAACTAAATCACAAGTTGCAATTGGATAAATGATTTTTTATTTTTTTTTCAAACTAAGGGTAAAATAAAGGATCTATCACCTACACTACCCAAAAAAAATAAAAAAATTCCCTTCTGCTTTCAATTCTTCAGAACAAATTTACAGGAACAGAACAAAATTGTCAAAAAACTTTGGTGACTTTTATTTAGTGTTTCTGCTATCAAATGTATATCTCTGTTCCCCCAAAACTTGAAATAAAATAGAAAATGCGAATATTTTATTTTTGTTCCCAAAAAAATTGTTCTAAAAATTTGAGAACAATTTAGTAAATTAATCATGTGTAAAACAATGTAGTTTATGCAAATTAAGCAATAAGTTAAAAATTTTGGTTAGTTTGTTTGGATGTGGTGAAAATGTGTTGGAGAATTCCCTAATTAATTAATTTTTATTTATCCTCACTAAAAGAGGATTAGCAAGAGATACAATTTTTATTTGAAAAATCTAAATGTGAAAAAGAAAAACCCACAAGTTTACAATTGTGAATAACATTTTAGATTATCACATAAATATCACCAAAAAATGTAGATTCAATAATAAACGATAAATATGAGTTCAAAGAAAAATGTCAAATAACTAATAAGAATAAGTTTACTAATAGAAATGAAATATTAAAACATATAGATGAAACATACAAATCTATAATAGCAATTTAAATGAAATCTAGGGATTCTTTAATGTTTGTTGTTTTTATGTTAAATCTCAACAATAGTAATTTAAAATCTCTAATGTTCTTTGGTTTCTTATCAATTTATTGAAGATGGCAAAGGGGTTGTATTTAAGAAAAAAGAAAAGAAAAAGAAAAAACAAATGAAAGCTATTTAGAGAGTTATCACCAGCTCCAAATATCGGAGCCATCAGTCAATAATTCCTTCATCAGTTTTTCTAGAGAGAGGGAGGGAGAGAAAGATGCCGTACATCATTAGATGCCTGAACTATTTGTTAAACCATCGCGACTCATTGGTGGAGGAACAATACAAGTACGGTGCCAAACTATGGTTCTGCGCGTGGTGTCGTGATCTCATAAAATCGGGCGATCTAGTGTACAGTTGCGGCAGATATGGCTGTGGATTTAAGCTCCACAAATAGTGCCGCGACTTGCCAAGCCAGGACACGATACTCAACCATCGCGATTCATTGAGGAACAAAAGCAGTATGGTGTCAATGAGAGCGTTTCGTACTGCAAGTGGTGTGAATTACCCATATTTCCGGGCAATCCTTTGTACAGTTGCAGTAGCCATGGCTGTGAATTTAAGTTCCACAAATGGTGCCGCGACTTGCCAGGCGAGATCACAGAGCACCCACTCCACCCTCATCACCCCCTCACCATGTTTTTGCTTCCTGAGGATTGTAACAGGTGCGATGCCTGCAACAGAGATTGCGGGGGGTTTGGTCTACCATTGGGAACGCTGTGTCTTTGACCTCCACGTAGACTGTGCCACTGAGTTGATGAAGCACCCAAGCAGCCAAAAGATGAAGCACCCAAGCCACCCGCACCCCTTGACTCATGTGCCTCTGCCCGCCTCGTTCAAATTTAATGGCTGCGGCACCAAACACGACGACGGCCTCTCCTATCTGTGCACCAGATACCGATTCTGGGTTCACCACGATTGTGCTGTGTTGCCGACCACCATTGAAAGCCCTGATCTTCATGGTCACCCCCTCACTCTTGAATATGCTTTTCCAAAAGAGTACTCGAATTTTGAGTATCCTTGCAACATCTGCGGTCATAAAATGCAGAAGACGACATGGCTGTACAGCTGTGGTGGATGCCGGTACTTTGCACATGTGAGGTGTGCAATTGAGAAACGGAATACAACGACTCAAGGTAATCCCAATCTAATTTTCTGTATTTTGAATTCATTAAACTATTTTATTTTGTTTTATTAATTTTTTTAGACGATAAAGTGTGTTTTGGGTCGCTTGATTAATCACTTTCCCAAACGATCTTAAGTGTGCACTCTTCGTATCGATCTTGTCCATTCAGGATTTTTACCGATGGAGTGTTCCCAAGAAGAATGCTGGTTGTAAAAACCCAGTGGACCTAACTCACTTTCAAAAGACGCCTTGAAATAGGAGAATTGTTCTAGACTTTATTAGGACTATAAACGAATCAAGTCATTCGTGAACTACTTGAGTTCGACTCGATAATACCTCGTTTATTAAATAAATTAACCAAACTCATTTTTATAATTAAGCTCATGTATTAAATAAACAAAAATCATATGTTCGAACTTAACTCATTAATATAAAATTAAAATATAATATTTTTAATATAAAAAATAATAAAATAAACTCTTGAATTTCTTTAATGGGTTTATACCAACGACCTCTCTTATCTTTTGACCTTATACCAGATATCTTGCTTGTCATTTTACAAATACCAGTTAGTCCCTTGTAATTTTGATAAATGACCACTTACCCTTTTTATGAAATAAATGCCCTTACCTTATTTTAAAAAAAATTATTTTTTATTTTTGTAAACATAATGAACAATTAATAAACAATTAAACAATTTAAAAATAAAATAAAAGAGGTTGTTGGTATAAACCCATTAATAAACAATTTAAAAAAAATATTCGATTAAGTTCGCAAATAGTTCGATTATTAAACGAATCAAGTTTCAACAAAAGATTTCAGGCTCGAACTCAAATAGTAAGGAAAATAAATAAACCAAACTTGACCACTTAATACTCAACTCGATTCGGTATAGCCATATACTTTATATATAGCTCACGATCACGTAACACAAGCGATGATCACTAGTTGACAAGGAAAAGAATCTATCTCCTTACCAATCAGACCAACCCTCTTGGGTATTTATTAAACTATTGTCATGTTATGAAGATGCATAGAGATGAGCCTTGGGTATAATTTTAATTGCAAGGTTGCTCAATTGTGACCAGAATGTCTCGGTTTTATATCTTGGAAAAAGCTTCTTTCGTAGGGGTAAGATTGTATACATATGACCCCCTCCAAACCCTGCGATGGCGGGAGTTTTTATTCCCTGAATTGTCCTTTTATATTTTAAAATATGTGTAATATTTCATAATAAGAATTCATATATCCTCTCTAACATCCCCGCTCCCCCACCCCCAACCCCATTTTTTTTTTTTTTTTTGCAAGAATCAAGTAGTGGAAGACTGACTGAAGAGTTTGATCATTCAAATTTTATTTGCTTACCAGTGGCCGATGAATCAAGTTGGACTATAGGCGATTTTCTTAAGAAAATGAAACTCTGTGATGATACGAATACAAAAAATGATGATAAGAAGATTGAGCATTTCAATTATGATCATTCATTGATCATTTTGAATGATCAAAATAAGAAGGAAACAAATTCTGAACTAATCAATCACAAGACAACGACTATTACTTCTACTACTTGTGGAGATAGAAGATTTTGCAATGGGTGTTTACAGATCATATCGAAATCAACTTCATTTTATGGATGTATTATTTGCGATTATTTTCTCCATAAAGATTGCGCCTTTTTATCCACTGAATTGCAAAACCATCCGTTTCACCCAGAGCACCCGCTCATGCTCCTACCTGAGGGCCCCAATTATTTTGGCTTGTTTGAATGTCAAGCTTGCAAAAGAAGGTGCAATGGGTTCACCTACGGCAGCAAAAAATGCAACTACTATCTGGATCTTAAATGTGCTTTTCTATCAAGCCCCATCACCCACAAATCTTACCCACCCAATCATCTTCTTAGGATAAATAAATTATGGGAATCAGGGAAGTGGTGCAATGCATGTGGCTACTTTCCATATTCATCGTACCACTACAAATGCGAGAGTTGTCATATCGTGATAGAGGGGTTTGTGCACAGTTGCCACACACCATAGAACACCGCTATGACAAGCACCCATTTGAGCTCACCTACCACCCTCTCATGAACCATCCTTCCGAGTATTTCTGTGAAATTTGTGAGAAAGAGTTGAATCCCAATAATTGGTTCTACCATTGTGTCGAGTGCGACCAATCCATTCACCCCTTCTGCTATTTTGCTCGATACAAAAACCTGAAGTACGGGGCAACCATCAACACCGAGTTGCACCCCCATCCTCTTACCTTTGTCAAACCCGAATGGGACTCCACGTGCAATCCTTGCGGTGGATATATTAACAATGATGATGTTGGGATATTTGAGTGCGTGCGATGTGTCACACCCCACCCCGGACACCCATCATGTGAGGCCGGCGTGACGTAGACATGACACCGCCCAACTGACTAGCCAACCTCAATATGTCACTAAACAACAATGTAAATCTATACAACACATATAATAATCTCATCTGATAGGGATACACCATCCTGAATATAAAAGCAATCAAACAAATCCCCTGAACCTCACTTAAATTTCATCTCTGATATCTTGTCCCAAAGACTCATTTGCATGACCCACATAACTCTATTTAGCGCCAGTAGGAGACCGACCGACTCCTAATTATTTCACCTGCGATTGTATTGCCTTTTTAGTAAAAATATTTTTAAGAATAAAGCTTATTCTACAACATCTAAATGGGATCAAGCGGAAGTATATAAATACAACATAACTCGTAAAATCTCCAATATAAAAGTAGGAAAAATAAAGTGACATAATTAAGTTCCATTCACATCCAGCTAATATAAAAATCATACTAATCACCATGATAATAAATATCAAATCGGCTAAAATACGTAAAACACCACATCTCAAGCACACATCCCAAATACACACGCTGACCAGCCCTAATGATCGTTTTAACCTCACGATCGGGAGTTGCAACGGTACCGTAACATCCGTAAGAATGCCTTCCTATGGAATATCCACACCCCTTTTTGGGAAAAAATATAATCAACACCCCTTCCGGGGAGAACAACTATGGCATCGTCAAAATCATCAATATAGTTAAAAATCCACATCTCTTACGAGAAGAAATACATTTTCACACCACATCGTCAAATCACCACGTCTATCTTTTTTCTTCAAAACCAATTTTTAAATCCAAAATCATATTTCACACTTTCTTTTAAAGAAATCGTCTGATTTTATCAAAATCACTTTCCCACCTTTTATTTTTAGAAAATCAGGCATTCTTTAAAAAAAAAACAGATATTTTTCTATTCTCTTTTAAAAACACCGTTTGATTTCACCAAATCCAACAAAAATTTACTTTCAACTTCTTTTCGAAAACCATCGAAATCTTCCGAAAATCTAGTTTACCAACTCACCCAAATCCTGCTTGATCCATATCAATTATAAATTCGTACAGTTTATGTAAGCACATATTTCATCATATATATATATATAAAATAGTTTGGCAAGAAGACAGTACACTCACCTGATTATCCGTTTTCGAAGACTTTAACCACCTATTCTCTACCGGTACTCCGATGCCTGGGAACCTAATAGTGATAGGTCCTAAATTAATATTTTATGTAAAAAAAATACCTAACCATGAAATGCAGGCCCTAATTCCCGTGATCTTTTATTCCCCGTATTTTATTATGAAATATTACTATTCAACTAATGTTACTCCGTTACAATTTATTATATCAAATTTATTCATGTGAACGGTCTCATTATTTCCTATCGCCATTTCAATTTAAACAATTAAATGCATATTTTAAAGAAGTTCGAAATTCTACCTTTCCTGGATTTTCCAATGGCTGCGAGTTTGGGTTTTTATTTCTATTGGGTGGTTTGTGCAAATTTTCCTTTTTTTTTTTTTTTTTTTTTTTTTTTTTTTTTTTTTTTTCCCTTTTTCTGTTTTGCTGTCTCGCTGCCGCCGACGAGATCCCGCCGACGACCACGCTCATACCACCCACGAAGACAGAACACCCACGACGCCCGAACAGAACACACCGCCGACCAACCTCTCTCTCCTTCCTCTGTTTCTGTTTCTGTTTCGTCTCAGCTGACCAACGACGGCACAACACCCACGCTCCTCACATCCTTCTTACCGGCGGCGACACGCAACAACACCCATACACCCCTGATCACGTACCCACAACTAAATACTCATACACAACCGAAATACACACACACGCAAGCACAGGAGCAGAACACACACACACAGTGTCCGAAACACACACACACTCGTTGGACAAAACCGCACCTCCGACCGATTCAAACCAACGAACCCCTCCCAACATTGACGATCACCGTCAAACGATCAGAAAACGCACACACCCACGCCGGAACAGCGTCGTCGCTCCGAACCCATCACCGCCGACCAACCTTTCTTTCTCTCTCTCTCTAGAATTTGGTATTTTCTGATTTCCTCACATTTTTTTATTTTTTTATTTTTTGTCCAGATCATAATTCGGATGCATATATATGCATGAATTGGGTGGATCCATTTAATCCCAGCTCGCCACATCGATCGGCTCTCGATCCTTCTTCTTCCCTTTTTCTTTTTTCTATTTTCGTTTGATCGCAGGATAATGTGTATATATATATATATATATATATGTATTAAATTACGAATTGACCCCTTTAAAATTTTAAATCAAATAATAAATTACACCATCCACCCCATTATTTTTGAAATGTTATGAAATATGACTTAAATCAAGAATCAGGGTCTTACAACCCTTCCCCCCTAAAAGAAATTTCGTCCCGAAATTTCCGTCAAAACAATAGGGATTAAAATTTTGGTCAAACCAATAATATTTCGGGTTTGCACTGCATGGTCATATTAGTCACACTTAATTAGTAATTATCAATTTACCTTCACACATCGTAACATTTACATTTGCAGTAACTCATCCTATATCTAATAACCGGCAAATAGGGTGTACCTAGCACCACCGATCAACTATCGGAAAGAAAAAAAAATCTCATGTTTCTCCATGTTTCCGCCACGCTACTCTGATAACAATATAGTTTGAATACACCATTTTAATCATAGTAAATTGGGTCTATCTTATTTCGACAATAATAATTTTTTTTTTTTTTTATATTACTTTATTTTATTATTTTTTTTTTCCTAACCAACATGTATCTATTCCATCCAGTCAACCGATTCGCAACCATATTCCATCCAGTATTTCAACCAACAAGTTCACAACCAATATCGTAAGCTACCATATTTATATCAAAATTTTCAACACTCTTGTATACGTTTATTAAAAATCACCACAATCTAACTTTAAATAATAAATTTCCACCAATACGTCAAACGGATCATCTATAGAAATTTCCTCCATGCCTCCATATTTAATCAAGTCCCTGACAAGGCCACGCGTTTCAATTCTATTTCAATTTACCTAAACATGCTTCAAACATATATCCACATTGTAGACACGACATTTTGACCACCCCCTAAAAAATTTATACTTTATGGAATTACAGAACCGATAGAAGTCAAGGAGAAGAGGGGGAGATTCGGATTGGGATACGAGCCGACAAAAGCAGTCAGGGCGAGGTTCTTCCGGAAGAAGAGGGATGGATCCCCAGACAACCAGCCAATGAAAATTCCGTATATCCGGGTCACTTTCCCCTATCCAGCAGAAATCATCAACAAAGGGAAAGAGACTGCAAGATTCGAGTTGCACCCTGAGAGAGTGATGATCAAAGAAGCTGTGAATGTAATCATGGGAGATGAGGCAGGGCCAAGTCATGGGTCTGGTATTCGAATCAAAGGAAATGAGAGGCTGCAGAATTGGGATTCTTGTTTTCTCCCAATTCGCCAGGCGTTTCGGTAAACTTAGGGAGATTTTCTGTTGGTCATCCCGCCATCCGCCTAACCTTCTGGATGTAAAAGGATTTTGCTTTGTAATGGTGTTTTTTTTTTATTTATATATTTTTTTAGTAAACAATACGAGGTGGAAAACTTCTGACCTTCCATTGGAGCTGTTTAAGTTTAGAATGGAAGTACTCCCCTCGATGTGTGTGTGTGTGTGTGTGTGTGTGTGTGTGTGTGTGTGTGCGTATGTTTTATTTAATTCGTATTAAATATAATGTGCTAACAATACGAGGTGGAAAACTTCTGACCTTCCATTGGAGCAGTTTAAGTTTAGAATGGAAGTACTCCCTTCGATGTGTGTGTGTGTGTGTGCGTGTGTTTTATTTAATTTGTATTAAATATAATGTGCTAACAATACAAGGTGGAAAACTTCTGACCTTCCATTGGAGCGGTTTAAGTTTAGAATGGAAGTACTCCCCTCGATGTGTGTGTGTGCGTGTGTTTTATTTAATTTGTATTAAATATAATGTGCTAACAATGTGCGTGTGTTTTATTTAATTTGTATTAAATATAATGTGCTAACAATACGAGGTGGAAAACTTCTGACCTTCCATTGGAGCGGTTTAAGTTTAGAATGGAAGTACTCCCCTCGATGTGTGTGTATGTGTGTGTGCGTGTGTTTTATTTAATTTGTATTAAATATAATGTGCTAACAGTGTGCGTGTGTTTTATTTATTTCATATTAAATATAATGTGCTAACAATACGAGGTGGAAAACTTCTGACCTTCCATTGGAGCGGTTTAAGTTTAGAATGGAAGTACTCCCCTCGTTGTGTGTGTGTGTGTGTGTGTGTGCGTGTGTTTTATTTAATTTGTATTAAATATAATGTGCTAACAATACGACGTGGAAAACTTCTGACCTTTCATTGAAGCGGTTTAAGTTTAGAATGGAAGTACTCCCCTCGATGTGTGTGTGTGTGTGTGTGTGTGTGCGTGTGTTTTATTTAATTTGTATTAAATATAATGTGCTAAACAATACGAGGTGGAAAACTTCTGACCTTCCATTGGAGCGGTTTAAGTTTAAAATGGAATTACTCCCCTCGATGTGAATGTGTGTGTATAGGTGTGTATGTTTTTATTTTATGTTTTTTGTTAAATTTAATGTTGTTGTCACATCGTGGATGAATTTTCCCGCCTTTTATTTAAATGGCTTAATATATAAAAAAAATACAAAAAGATTTTCTTTTTTAGAAGGAAATGATTTCAAAATAAAATAAAAACATTCGGATTTAAATTTTAATTGGACTTAATCGGATAAGGTACCGTCTTTGGACGGGCGTCTTGGGGTGCTTGACACCTTCCCCGAGCGTAACTGACCCCCGAACTCTTTAAACGAATCTCTGATCAGACCATGTTATTTTAGGAGTCAAATTTTTACTTAAGCCACATTTTTTTAAAATTGTTTTCAAAAAAGAAAATATGGTGACCTAGCACATCATTTAAAACACAATGCTAGGTGGCGACTCCTTTTTCTAAAACAAGTTTAAGTATATTTTAATGAGAAAATCGACGTTTTTAACAACCCTTCACCAGTGCCAAGCTTATATATATATATATATATTTTTTTTTATTTTCTCTAGAAAATCGTGGCGCGTTCACACATATAAATATGAATTGAAGGACATAGATATGTCTCAATTACAAAAATTCGATACATCACAGAAGTCAATAGTTACTGACTGTAAACTATTATACCTTTTATGAAATTTCAGTGACCTCCCACGAGCTGGTTCCGCC
This sequence comes from Eucommia ulmoides, assembly GCA_016647705.1. Lineage (NCBI taxonomy): Eukaryota > Viridiplantae > Streptophyta > Magnoliopsida > Garryales > Eucommiaceae > Eucommia > Eucommia ulmoides. The sequence continues at coordinate 5,830,212 of CM028334.1, read as the reverse complement.
TAAAGTTAGTAAGGGTTTAATACATCTAATTCCGTTCTCCTATCTCAATTCGGTCGATTTGATTGGAGTCCTGTATTCTTTTCAGATAGCGCTTTATACGATGCTACCTTGGTCATCAAAAAGGTATTTATTATTTTAAACATATTTCATTAGCGCTACCTAATCTTCCTTGCTACCCGAAGATCCCCAAAACGCAACTCTTCAATATATCTTTCACTATCTGAATCGTACCTCTCGATTGACCGTTTATCCACAAATAAGACGAGGTACCAACTTTCAATTTGGCACCTTAAGGAGTATGGAAATTCATCCAGAACGTCAAAATAAATATCTATTCTTGGTACTACAGTTTCTCCAATAGAGAAATATTACCTGAAATTAGCTACCCGACTTTCTATATTTACAACATGTCGATTTTACGACGGTATTTATTACATATAAAACTCACATTTTAAGATATCACCATTCAATACTGCATTTCGAATTCCTCCGCGGACTGTTCATACAACAGTGACTTAATTTATTTTGATAAAAATTATCTTCCAATTACAGTACGGCAACAACACTTACTCATTAACAATTCAATTTATCCAAGAGCAACTATCAATTATCGAACGAATAAGTCACACCGGCATCTTATTCCAACTTTATTCGACACTTATATTGAACCGATGCCTCATGCAACCGAACAATCCCATCAATGCACACTTAACATACGAATTAAGACTCACCTTTCCATTCTGAAATAGGTAAAGGCTATAATGACCCTCCTTGGATATTAATGTTCGACCTTAATTTTTGCTAACCTACAAGTCACCTCACACCAAATTCTGCGATTTTTCATTCTCCTCCAAACTACCCATAATGCTCCAGCAATCTCGATACAGTTTGATATCACCGGGGTGCATTGTGTATATTGGATTACGTACTTCTTTAAGGTTTCTTTCATCAAATGAGTATCATTAGGAACACACAGTCTATTTTTAATCATCAAGACTTCATCATTATTTCTGACACGATCGTCAGTTCTACGACCACTTCCTATTTTATCTCTAATCTTTCTCAACTGGACCTCTATGCTTCTACAACACATTTGATCAATGTCGATTTCCAAAATCAGAGTATCAAACAGCGTTGCCATCTGACCAACTGCCCACTACACCTCAACCTCAGATTTAGTTCCTTTTTGAGTAAGCAACTATTCCCAGCTCTGGTGGTCGGTGCATATCCCACAAATCTCGTCATACAGGTAAAATCACTAGAACGTCAAAACAACTACAATCACTGCCATTTCCAAAAGTTCCGAGCTCCAGGTACACTTTTCGGCTCTTCTCATTAAACCATAGCTTTAGCTTCCTTTGGATTCACGTGAATACTATTTCTCAAGATCACATGTCTCAAATTTACCACTTGATCCTACCAAACTCACATTTACTGCACTTGGTATACCATTACTTTTCTCGCATCATCAGCAACACAATCTGGAAATGTTCTACAAGTTCTTCTCCACTCTTGACCGGATCACCGTTTTCACCACGTCACAGTCCTTGACCTCCAAGTGGTAATATCCTACTCAAAACCTAACATTCCGATCTTTCGCAGTTGATTAAAGTAACCATCAATTTTAATCGATGAGTTACCAACATTGGGTCTTCATGGAGAAAAACACCAGGTCTGAGTTAATCATGAGTTAACAGTTTAATTTATTGTAACGACCCTGTTTCCCAAGGCCGTCACACGGCTTCTCCTATAGTGACTTCCTACACTTAAAACTAACTCACTCGAATTCCCCATACTCAATAAATTGTAATTACGAACTAAGTGTAATCACTCTTCTACTTCAAATTAATCCACTCATCCATTTATTTATTTTATTTTTATTTTTTATTTTTATTTATTTATTTTTTATTTTACACAACGGTGATCAAGTTTAAAGTTTCAAGGTTAAAATTAAAATCCCAATTTCCCATATTTTATCAACACGATTATATTTAGCCAACTTATTAAGTCAAACGTTCAATTCCTTAAACTTATGGAACCTATTTTACTACGGCTATGATTATTATTCATGCTTACTGACACCTCTACTATTCCTTTCCTTAGCTACTACAATATCCACTGCCTAAACTGGTTCTGACTGGTGCCTAGCACCTGCGTAAAATATTCTGATATCCTTTCTAATCTCCTGAGCCAACTATCACATTGCCTAGAGTAATGATTACATCTTTTCCCAAAATACAAACTTTGATTCATCCTAGATTGGAAAAGTAACTTCGTTTTGAAACAATCCACCGACAACTCTATGAACTATATTTATACGTACCTACTATCATCACAAACCCACAATTCTTGGCTACTTTCTATAGATCAATCTCTATTACTTCTGTTATGTTTTCTGGTTTCATAGATTGTTACTCTGTCTGCCGATCAACTTAGAACGTACCACCAAGTTAATTTTTTTTTTTTTTTTTTTTTAATATCGCCACGGTTTTTCACATCCTTATTTTCAACTAATATGAACTCTCTTTTTCTTTCCACAATTTGGTTTTCATAATCTGACTTAAATGTGTTCTGCTATACTATCGAGTATTTTAATAACTAACATATTAAGTGCTACTAATAGTTCTCAACATCAAAGAATACGCATATGGTTGTTTCTTATAGTACTCCCACAATCGCGATCCACCCATTACCACTATTATCAACATAGCATCCCTCGAATCCATCATTTGGCAATATCACCATTTTGTCGCATCACTACTTGCCAACAAGACAACCAACCATGCATGATGCCAATGCACCAACTAATGTAATGAAATAACTAACATTCACGTACCAAACTCACTTATCAATACCCTATCTCATGTCCCCTACTGACTAGACGATTGGCACGTCCTCCTATCTCATGGTCTTCTACTGACACAACCCCCGACAAGTCTACAGAACTTATAACCTAGGCTCTGATACCAAAATTGTCACACCCCACCCCGGACACCCATCATGTGAGGCCGGCGTGACGTAGACATGACACCGCCCAACTGACTAGCCAACCTCAATATGTCACTAAATAATATTGTAAATCTATACAACACATATAATAATCTCATCTGATAGGGATACACCATCCTGAATATAAAAGCAATCAAACAAATCCCCTGAACCTCACTTAGATTTCATCTCTGATATCTCGTCCCAAAGACTCCTTTGTATGACCCGCATAACTCTATTTAGCGCCAGTAGGGGATCGATCGACTCCTAACTATTTCATCTGCGAGTGTACTGCCTTCTTAGTAAAAATATTTTTAATAATAAAACTTATTCTACAACATCTAAATGGGATCAAGCGGAAGTATATAAATACAACATAACTCGTAAAATCTCCAATATAGAAGTAGGAAAAATAAAGTGACATAATTAAGTTCCATTCACATCTAGCTAATATAAAAATCATACTAATCACCATGATAATAAATATCAAATCAGCCAAAATACGTAAAACACCACATCTCAAGCACATATCCCAAATACACACGCTAACCAGCCCTAGTGATCGTTTTAATCTCACGATCGGGAGTTGCAATGGTACCGTAACATCCGTAGGAATGCCTTCTTATGGAATATCCACACCCCTTACGGGGAGAAATATCCACACCCCTTCCGAGGAGAAACCACACCCCTTCCGGGGAGAACAACTATAGCATCGTCAAAATCATCAGTATAGTTAAAAATCCACATCCCTTACGGAAAAAAATACATTTTCACACCACATCGTCAAATCACCACGTCTATCTCTTTTCTTCAAAACCAATTTTTAAATCCAAAATCATATTTCACACTTTCTTTTAAAGAAATCGTCTGATTTTATTAAAATCACTTTCCCACCTTTTATTTTTAGAAAACCAGGCATTCTATTTTTTTAAAAAAATAGATGTTTTCTATTCTCTTTTAAAAACACCGTTTGATTTCACCAAATCCAACAAAAATTTACTTTCAACTTCTTTTCGAAAACCATCGAAATCTTCCGAAAATTTAGTTTACCAACTCACCCAAATCCTGCTTGATCCATATCAATTATAAATTCGTACAGTTTATGTAAGCACATATTTCATCATATATGTATATAAAATAGTTTGGCAAGAAGACAGTATACTCACCTGATTATCCATTTTCGAAGACTTTAACCACCTATTTTCTAACCGGTACTCCGATGCCTGTGAACCTAATAGTGACAGGGCCTAAATTAATATTTTATGTAAAAAAAATACCTAACCATGAAATGCAGGCCCTAATTCCCGTGATATTTTATTCCCCGTATTTTATTATGAAATATTACTATTCAACTAATGTTACTCCGTTACAATTTATTATATCAAATTTATTCATGTGAACGGTCTCATTATTTCCTATCGCCATTTCAATTTAAACAATTAAATGCATATTTTAAAGAAGTTCGAAATTCTACATTTCCCGGATTTTCCAATGGCCGCGAGATTGGGTTTTTATTTCTATTGGGTGGTTTGTGCAAATTTTCCTTTTCCTCTTCTTTTTTTTTTTTTTTTTTTTTCTTCTTCCTTTTTTTTTTTTTTTTTCCCTTTTTTTGTTTTGTTGTCTTGCCGCCGCCGCCGAGATCCCGCCACTGACCATGCTTACCGATCACACGCTCACACCACCCACGAAGACAGAACACCCACGACGCCCGAACGGAACACACCGCCGACCTTCACTGCCGGCGACCAACCTCTCTCTCCTTCCTCTGTTTCTGCTTCTGTTTCGTCTCAGCCGACCAACGATGGCACAACACCCACGCTCCTCACATCCTTCTTACCGGCGGCGACACGCAACAACACCCATACACCCCTGATCACGTACCCACAACTAAATACTCATACACTACTGAAATACACACACACGCAAGCACAGGAGCAGAACACACACACACAGTGTCCGAAACACACACACTCGTTGGACAAAACCGCACCTCCGACCGAATCAAACCAACGAACCCCTCCCAACGTCGACGATCACCGTCAAACGATCAGAAAACGCACACACCCACGCCGGAACAACGTCGTCGCTCCGAACCCATCACCGCCGGCCAACCTTTCTTTCTCTTTCTTTCTAGAATTTGGTATTTTCTGATTTCCTCACTTTTTTTTTTTTTTGGTCCAGATCATAATTCGGATGCATATATATGCATGAATTGGGTGGATCCATTTAATCTCAGCTCGCCATGTCGATCGGCTCTCGATCTTTCTTCTTCCCTTTTTCTTTTTTCTGTTTTCGTTTGATCGCAGGATAATGTGTATATATATATATATATATTCTTTTCTCTAATTACATTATCTTCCCCTAGATTTTCTTTACATTATGAATTAAACCCCTATTTAAATTTTAAATCAAATAATAAATTACACCATCCACCCCGTTATTTTTGAAATGTTATTAAATATGACTTAAATCAAGAATCAGGGTCTTACACGATGTGTCAAATTCAAGATACACTTGCGTTGTGTTGAATTATGAAAGCTGGAAGAATCGAAAGAAGAAGATAAGGATGGGGTCGACCGTTAGTACGCAGTTCTTTAGAAGTCATAAGGTGGGTTTTTTTGGGAGGTGAGGGTACTGTGTAAATTCAGCAACAATTGTTAAAATGTGTGCTTTTATTCCTTACGTGTTATTGATTTTAGTATGTTCTATGCATGCATATGTATGAACTATTTCGTCTTTTAATTGTAATGAGGGCTTTACATCAGATTTGGAACCTGATTTCAAACTGGAATGGGTTTTAAAAGGTTAGTTTAGTCCTTTGATAATACATTGATTTTGTTCTCATTTTGCTAACCCCACATCCCTTAAAACAATTATTTAATTCAATTATTATTTTACCCTTTAAATTATTAACTAACACATCTCTCTATTTATTTATTTATTTTTATAATTTTCTTCCTCCTCCTTCCTCCTTCTCGTTTTCTGGCAATCAACTACCGCTAGAAAATAGTATTAAACATGTTAATGAACTATCAATTGATTTGTTAATAAACTGTAATGGAAAAAGTGTCGCTTATGCTAATCAAACAAGTTGAAATTTTGGGTTAATTGCATTTTACTCCTTGTATTTTGGTTTTGTTTTTATTTTAACTTTTCGACTTTAATAAGAAAAATAAAATTATTTATAAAATAGATAAGAAAAAAACCATCCGGTTCTGCAAGGGCCGGATTTGGTAGGGTGCTAAATTGCACTTTATACCCCTAACTGCACTTGTGCCCCTAATATTTTAGTGATGTCAAATTTAAAGGTGCAGAGTGCAACATAATATGTTTTTTATTGCATTTATTTTCCTTCATGTAAGTCACATGACCAATTCCGACAATAAAACTGATTCAAAGTAGACAGTTGAACCAAATTAATACAAAAAGTAAACTTTAAAAGACATATTACAAAAATTGAAATATCAGGAGCCAAAATGAAACATCACTAAAATATTAGGGACACAAGTGCACTTATAAAATGCTATTTACCAAATTCAGCCCTGGCATGGCCGAATTTGGGTTTTTTTGGGGGGGAAAGATATGAGGCCTTTGAATCAATTATATATATATATATATATATATATATATATATATATATATATATATATATATATATATATATATATATATATATAATTTTAAAATTAGAAATTATATATATACGATTTATATATACAAATTATATATAAATTAACTGGTTAAAAAAAGATTGAGCCACAAATTATCACATTGCTCAGCCACCAATCCAATTTGTAGCTTTGCCGTCTCCGATTTAGTTCGTCGCCGCCTCTCTCTCTCTCTCTTTTTGTTAAGAAATTTTTTCAAATGTCACATCCCATAAAAACACTATTTTATGGTTCTGTAACAGTAATTTTAAAAAGTAATTTTTGAAATTTTGGGATCTATCAAAAAAATTTCCTTTTTTTTTTTTTTTTTTTTTTTTTTATGACTCAGAGAACTCATATGGTTTTTCTCTCTGACTATTATTTTCATTCCTATTCCCATTTTTCTTTACCCACTATCCACTAAAGGCTACTATTTTTGTCCCTATCCCCAGCACTTGACTCTTCCTTTTATTTTTGACATTTCTAAATTTTGGGCCTTTTAAATTCTCCTTTTTAACCACAGACCCTATCTCCTTTCTTTTTTTCTTTTTATAAAAAACCACTGCGCCTTTGATTTCTTCCATCGCTGGCATTCTTCTATTACCATTTACTGCCGTTTGTCTCGCCTGATTTCTCTCTCTTCAATCTTCAATATCTCGCCGGCAAACCACACTTGCGGTAAAACAGTTCAGGGACTTCTGTACGATCAGGGGTTTGAACCAGCAGACCACCGTTTGTCTTGCCGAATCTCTCTCTCTCTCTTCCTCTCTCCTAAATCACCAATTCCTCTTGCTCAAACACTTGAATTAAAGCAGTTGAGGGACCTCAGTAACATTAGAGGTTCGAGCTTGCAAAAAATCGTGCCACAGCGCACCCAAGGCTCGCTCCAACGTGCCTCCGAGCATTTTTAGCTCCAACAACTACTGCCCAGTTCGTACCCCAACGCACATTGCCCAGTTCATGCCTCAGAGCACCCAAGGCCCCCTACAACGTGCCTCCATGCATTTTCAACTCCAACAACGACTGCCCAGTTTGTGCCCCATCACACGCCAGACCCACTCCAATGCGCCTTCAAGCATTTTCCGCTCCAACTACACTTCCCAATACACGGCCCAGCACATCAATCCTCTGCCACGAACACGCTTTCACATACTAACTTTCAAGATTGGACTCTTTTCACGGAGTTCCATCTTGCGGGGCATATAAAATAATAAAGGAATAACAAGCTCTCAAACTCTATCATTTGTCAAAGGAGGAGGCTCTTATTCACTTTCCATGCATCATGAATGCTCTTCCATGGGCTCTTCCATGGGCTGCACCATAATTAATACACACGCATGCCTTGTCTCTCAAATGGTTGTATATATATGTGTGATGTATTGTGATTTATATTAAGTGAAAATGTAATACAATGTAGTCCATTAAGCTTCTTCTCAATATATAATCTCTCTTTATTATCCTTTATTTTATTTCTTCTCAAGTTTATCTTCCCATAATTTTCAACAATGGTAAATAAGTTAAAAGAAGACTCATAATTGTTATTTTTAAACTTTTGGAATCCAAATATGTAAACAGCTGAGAAATATACCCCTTGAGACATAACATATACACAACCACCAACCCTGGTAATAAATATACAACCATTCATTAATCAGTGCAATAAAGAACCCTTTTTTGTTGTTTTATTCATAGAAAGAATCACACCATTCTTGTAATGTCGGCGCCGACACTCCGATGTTGCTCATGTCAAAAATATTCGCTGCTCCAAAAAAAAAAATCAATGCATAATATCAACTAGTGTTAAAACATTGAATGTTGATGAAGTGTATGAAGTCATTAGTGCGATACAAGGACTTGAAGAAAACTATCGACATGGGAATAATACAACCGAAAAAAATCGATTTTTGAAAAATCTTCTCAAAGACACGTCATAAGAGTTATTAAAATTTTTTACATGAAAAAATTACAATAATTTTTATGTAATACAGTAAATTTAGATTTCTGAAAAATTATTATAACGCGTGTACTACATGGGTTAAAATTTTAAGTTCATGGACTGTTCACTAACCCTCCTAAAAAATCTACATCTTACAAAGTTTGCCGAAAGAATAGATCATTATCGGGTGCCAACAATTATGGGTTTTTTCAATTTAATTTTCAAGTTGATTTTAAGTTGTATTATTTTGTTTTTTTTATGAAAAATCATCATGTGCTTATGAACAATTGTGTTTTATTTTATTAGGAGAACAGAAAACTTTCGTATATTTATATTTCTTCCTTTGACTTATTGTTTGACTTATTGTTTTGAATTATGTAAGCACGTTGTTAATACAATGACCTTAAAACTCAACGTATTTCAAAATTTTATTTGGAATTTACAATTAACAGGATTTAAAATTTAAAATTTTGAAATTCTACCATTTTATAAATTTCATGAATTTATCAGATTCTTTTTACCAGAACGCACCTTAACGAAATTAAAAATCTGTAAAAAATAAAATAAAAGCAGTAAAATAAAATAAAATATATACCAAGATGTATATCGGGAGTGGCAGCGGCGGTTGCATCGACAATGACCGTCACCGATGGATAATCAAGTGCTACGGCATCATATACAGTTTGCCTTATGCAATTCGGAGTTTGAACGCCTAGAAAAAGGATAGTCTCAATAAATTAAGAGAAATAAGAGCGCAAAAAATAAAAGAGGAAGAAGAAGAAGAATGTAAACATTAAGGTCCTGTTTGCTTATTGTTTCCGTCCTCTGATTTCAGTTTCTCTTATTGGAAAATTGGGAACATAAACAAAAAAAAAAAGAAGAGGAAACCGAGAAAAAAAAGGTTTTTGGTTTTGTTTTTCCAGATTTTTAGAACAAATTTTTGGGTTCCCAAATTTTTGTCTCTCCGAAGTTTTTTTGGGAACATAAACAGAAATCTCAGAAGAAAAACAGTAAGCAAACGGGATGTTTTGTTTATTGTTTTTGTTCCCTGATTTCAGTTTCTCTTCTTATATAATAGAGAACAGAAACCAAAAGAAAAGAGGTACACAAAAACACAGTTTTTAGTTTGTTTTTAGATTTTCAGAACAAATTTTTTTTTTGGGAACAAAAACAGAAATCTGAGAACAAAAAATAAATTCATTACCAGTGACTACTAATCTTTTGATCCCCACACCTTGAAGAAAAGAATGAAGGTGTGTATTAAAAAATGCACTAAACCGAGTTTTCACCAACTTATAATCTCCTTCCTCCATCACAAGCCCATCAACAAGTTCCGCTCCAACGCTACCCTTTGAGTTCGGTTTCGACTGTCCATCGGAGTACAAGTGCCTGCGAAACAACTCAACGTCTCTCCCAAGCGGATCATGCTCCCGAACAACCTACACTACATTTAACAAAAATACTAAGGACCCGTTTGGTTGTCTAAAATCATACCATTTTTTTTGCAATTATATTTCTCCATTTACACCTGATTCTGTCAAATTTTGGAACAAAGAAAAGTACAGTTGTTTTAGTTTAAGTGGTTTTTTTTAGCTATATTATACTCCAATTACACCAAAAAATAGCATCTCGAGTCTCGACTCAAGTAGAAGTGTAGAACTAGAATGGATAGTTAGTTGATTTGAGTGTTTTTAATTTTCACGACTCAACATTGAAGTATAACAATTCCTGAATTGACTAATTGAAAAATAATACAGTTTGCGAATTGAAGGACAACCAAATGAGCCCTATGTTTTCTCCCTGAGATTAGGAAGTAGAAACCATACCATCAAAAACTCAATTATCAAAAAGACAAAAAGAGAAGACAAGAACAAGGGACAATTTCTACCCTAAGCCTTATTAAGTGGTGTTTGTTTAGGGTGCGTTTGGGTACGATATTTAAAGAAGGTATTTTATTTTGAGAAGGTATTCGTAAATTTTTCTTCACAAATTTTATTAAGAAAAATTTATGAATCTCTACTCGAATCAAATTCCTCATCCAAACGGACCCTTAGTGTTTTTTGTTCCTATGTTTCTATTTTTGTTCCCAAAAAAATTAAGCAACAAATTTGTTCACTAAAATTGTTCTTAATAAAACTAGAAAAAATAATTGTTAGAATCATATCCCATATTGATTTCTTGGGAAGACTAACCAGATCATTATATAAGTCAAATGAACTACTTCTTCTCACACCATATGGTTTTACGTTGGAAAGAAAACAATAACAAAAAACAAATTTTTTTTTTCATATTTTTATTCTTGTTCCTAATTTTATGGTAACAAAAATTCAAGAATCAAAAACAGAAACACGAAACAAATGATAGCTTGAGTTAGTCAATTTCACCCATAAGTACCATTCCAACTTCCAAGGTTTCAACACCTCAAACAAAGGTTTAAAACCATCATATTGAATATGGTCTATTTGGGTGAGGTTTTTGAAGAAGATATTTGATTTCGAAACAGGGGATTTGTAATTTTTTCTTAAAAAAAATCCCTTTTCGAAATCAACTACCTTACCCAAACACACCCTTGGGTAATGTTCGGTTGAACAAAATCTGAGCCAGAGAATTGAAATTGAATATATATGAACTCACGCACAATTTCAGATTTTTACATGCGTTCATTTTTAATTCCAATTCCAAACCTCCAAATCCATCAAACCAAACACACCCTTAGTTAGCATTTGGGAGCATAGAATTGAAGGCACTGAATTGGAATTTAGATTTGTTCTTCTAATTCCAATTCTAAAGCCTCAATTCCGTGCAACCAAACACACCCTTAGTTTCTTTTAGGAGGAAAATTAAGCAATTAATGAGGGAAACTCACACACTGTGGGGTTTTATCCCACATCAGATGTGAAAGGAACTGATAGTTAAGTTATAGGAGTGAGCAAAAATCTTACCTCATGAGCTAACTTACTTTCGGGGTTGAGAGAGGGCCAAAACCACCCTAGTATTAAAGCCCAGATTACAATAAATCTAACCCAATAGCTACAAAGGGAGAGACTGTTTGAGGATTAGCCAACCAAAGGCCCGATGTGTGAGGAATAAATTGTTCGGTTTATTCCATATCAGACATGGAAGGAGGAAATACCTCACCTCATCAACTAATTTTTGGGTTGAGAGAAGCCAAGACCATCCTACACACACAAAACACTCATACAAGAAATAAGCTATGTTTAAAACGAGAAACAGAGTGAAAACCCTAGAATTGAATAAAGCAATCAAGTTCAAGTGAAGAAGAAAATAGAGGCGAAATGGAGACATGAATGAGTACCCAAACAACGAGGATGCCGCGGCTTCTAGCAACCTCAACGGCCTTTACAACGTTAGCCACAATCGCTTCACCACCATTCACAATCATTGGAGCACCTGGTAGTATGAAATCCTTCTGAAAATACAACCCAAAACGAAATTTTAATTTTGAAAGAACCAAACACGACCTAAGCAAAACCAAAATCGATTTCAAGGGAAAAAAAAAAGGATTGAAATTACCTGCATATCTATAACGAGCAGAGCAGTGTTCTTAAATTCCAGACCAGAAGCCATTGAGCAACCCACAGCAAAAACAAGCTTAAAGATCAAGTTTGAGAAGTATAGTAAATAAATTTAGGCTGAATGTCACTTTATACCCCTGATGTTTGAATCTAATTTGAAAAATGTCCGTGTTTTAATTTTTGTAATATACTCCATGAGTTCTATTCTTATTTTTAATTGGTCTGAGTTCTATTCTTATTTTTAATTGGTCTAATTAACACGTTTTGGTCATTTTAATTAGAAGAATAAAACCAACAATGTGTAGCTCAAGTAGTAAGTCACATTTTAATTAAAGCAGTTAAGAGACTTCTATAAGATCAGATATTCGAACCTGTGGAAAAACATTTATTGAGAGGGAAAACCACGCATCCCGAACAAGAATAGTCTTACATTCTGTGTGGATGTGGGGACACTCGTGGATGTACAAAAAAAAAATAGAAGAATAAAATATATATATATATATATATATATATCATAATTAAGAAAATAAAACAAACAAAAAAAAAAATCTTTGATAATTAAGTTTTCAAAATGTATTGATTAAAGACAATTAGTCGTGAATAATCTATCTACAGTGGATCAATTAAATAGGAGTTCTTGATAAAAAATATGTATATTAAAAACTTAATTTGTGAAAACAATAGGGTTGAAACTTATTTATAAAAATGAAGTAAAACGCAATTTGAAAATGCGTTTTTAAACACACAGTGGACGACGAGTTAGAAACGCAAAAGGGATTTGCGTTTTCCAAAAGGAAAAAAATTAAAAAATGCCTTTGAAATAAAAAAGTGAAAAAGGCACAAAAGAAAAAAAAATAAAAATTAAAAATTAAAAACGCATAAGTGTTCTGCGTTTTTAAAAAACGCAGAACACTTTAGCGTTTTTCAAAAGGAAAAAAAAAAAAAAAAAACTTTTACTAAAAACGCAGAAGTGTTCTGCGTTTTTTAAAAACGCAGAACACTTCTGCGCTTTCAGACTTTAATCCCCACACCCACCTTTCTTCTTCCTCATTTACTGCGTCCGTTTTATAGAGGGTAAAAACAAAGGGTTTTTACAGTGACCCAAGTCCAACGTCGCCCTCTGCCGATCTGTCGCTATCGCCGTCGCTTCTCCAGTCGTCGTCTGATTTTCATTAGGTAAGCGTTTTTTTTTTTTTTTTTTGTGTGTGTGTGTTTTTTTTTTCCGTGTATATGTGTATATATATACGTGTGTATGTATAGATGTGTGTATATATACACGAGATGTATGTGTGTATATATGGATTTTTTGCATTTTTTGTTTATTTTGCATTTTTTCAATTTTTTTTTTTGGAAATATAGATATCAGCCATCCGTCGTCGTCACCCACTCCTCTATCGCCGATCTTGCTCCTCCACCACTGTTTGTCTCATTTTGGTTAGTAAACCAATTTTTATTTTTATTTTTATTTTTCGATTTTTTCGTAATGTAGATATAGATTTATATAATTTAGAAATAATTTTTTCGTAATGTAGATCTAGATCTAGAAATGTAGATGTAAAACAATTTTTTTATTTTTTATTTTCGGTTTTTTTCTTCTTTTTTTTTTTCGAATTTAGGTTTGTGTTTGCTAATTATTAACTTTTTAGGTTTGTTCGGTTTTAACGAATGGTAATTAAGTTCTACAGTTTTTTTGAAGTTTTTTAATTGGACAATTTAATTTTTTTTAGTAACATGATTGATAATCATAATAATACATTACATGTTTTGTTTTGATTTGTGAAATTGTAGTTGTTTGAAATGGAGAATGTTACATTACATTTGTATTGGGGTGGAAAGATATTAGAAGGAAATGAGTTTGGGGTGTCGTATAGCATGTCTGTGGTCAAATCGTTGGATGTTTGTCGGAGGATTACGTTAAACAAATTAATTGCGGTGTTACGACCTTATATTTTCGAGGATGGAGTTGATAGAACTTTAAAGTTATAATGTAGGTTGGCGATAGCTACTATTAGTCCTGGGAATTATAGACACATGTTGTAATTAATCGATGACGACGCGTCATTAGACCATGTGTTTCAGTTACCTCTTAGGGTGCCCTCACTACTTGGTGTTGAGGTGTATGTTGAGGTAGAGCGAGTTTTTAATCACGCTCCAATATTTTCTTCCCAACCTGGCCCTTTTATCCAATTTTTAAGTCAAAATTTCAATCCTCATGTTACCGCATTATCTCCTATGTTTGACCCTTAAGTTGTTCAATCCAGTTACACTCACCGATCGCCTTACATTCCTGAAGAATATCATCCCTACACAGTGATTGATCATGATGTAGGCACCAGTTCTACCGCTCCATATCAGCATCATTCACCAATTAGTCCACCGCATGATAACAATTGAGGTAGGTATGATAAGAATGTGGAGGGTGGGACGAATACAGTCGATAGGTTCCACGATGTTGAACAAATAGAGTTAGATGGTGCTTTTTGCGTTAGAGGAAGAGGAGAATGGTGGGGATGAAGATGAAGATGAAGATATGGATGTCGAGCCGATAAGGGAAAGGAGTGAACAGTTACCGTTGCACAAGGTCCCTTCATTCTATAATCAGTTGAAATTGGGTGATGATGATGACATGGCAAAGTATGAGTCAAAGTTACGAAAGAATTTTTGGACCCCAGAAATGGACGATATTTTAATTTTGAAAGAAAAAAATGGAACCAAACACGACCTAAACAAAACCAAAATCGATTTCAAGGGAAAAAAAAAAAAGGATTGAAATTATTACCTGCATGTCAATAACGAGCAGAGCAGTGTTCTTCCATTCCTGCCTAGAAGCCATTGAGCAAACGCAAGCTTCTAGACCACCTTTAAGAAGCTTGGTAAATAAGTTTAGGCCAAATCTCACTTTATGCCCCTGATATTTGAATCTAATTTGAAAAATGTCCCTAGTGTTTTGATTTTTGCAATATACTCCTTGGAGTTTGATTCTTATCTATAATTGGTCTAATTAACACGTTTTGGTCATTTTAATTAGAGGAATAAAATCAATAATGTGTAGCTCAAGTAGTAAAGTACACTTGAACTAAAACAGTTGAAGGACCTTTATAAGGTCAGGAGTTTGAATCTGTGAAATAACATTTATTGGATAGGATAACCACGCATCCCGAACGAGAATAGTCTTACACCCTGTGTGGGTGTGGGGACACTTGTGGATGTACAAATTTTTTTTTGAAGAATTTAAATATATGTTTCATAATTAAGAAAAAAAAATCTCTTATAATTAAGTTGTCAAAATGTACTGATGAAGACAACTAGTCTTAAATAATCTATCTACAGTGGATCAATTAAATGGGTTTCCACTTTCAAGAACCAATTATCTTTAAAAAAAACCAACTAATATCTGGAGCAAAAGAAATTTATGTTCAAACATTTACATATTTGATTAAATGCCTGAAAGCAGATGTGAAAATTGCAGTTGAACTAATGTCAAACCGAACTGAATGGTTAATATACGACCTTAATCAAATGTACAATTTGACAAATTCTTGGGTGGATTTGTCAACCCAAATAGAAAATCTACAAATGAGAAATTCAAGGAAAGCATCTAGTTCTGCTTCGTAGTGAAATAGCAACACTGGCTAATCCCAAAAAGATGACGCAAACAAACAAATTAAAGGTTCAAAATTTTTATCGTATTCAAAAAATAAAATTAAAAATATTGGCACTTTATGTATACCTTCATTAATTTCGAAAATTTCGAAGAAATTCGAAATAGGGTTTCGAAAATCCAAGAAACCCGAACAAATTCGAAGAAACTTGACCAAATTCGAACAAATTTGACATAGGGTTTCCATTTCAAACTCAAAATCGATTTTGAGTTTCGATTTCAAAAATGAAATCGATTTCGAAGTAGACGACGACGAACCAGGACGAAGTGGAGGACAACGAACACAAAGCAGACGACGATTTCGAAGAAACCTGACCAAATTCGAACAAATTCGACATAGGGTTTCAATATCAAACTCAAACTCGCAATCGATTTCAAAAAATCAATCACAATCCTACTGATTTCGATGAAGGCGAAGACGATGGCGACGAAATAGGGTTCGACGCTAACGACGAAGGCGAAGACGACGGCCATGAAGGCGATGGCTACAAAGACGATGACGATGAAGGCGAAGACGATGACGACGAAGGTGAAGACGACGACGAAAGCTCGTGATGAACACGGGAGGAGAAGACGAAGAGCAGAGAAGCATGAACGACAGCAAGAGGAAGCACGATCGACGGCGAAATCAACGAACTAAGAGGAGGAGACGATTTTCTTGGTTCTTCATCGATGAAGTGAGGTTGGGATGAAGTGAGAAGAAAATGGGATGGAAATGGAATGGGAATAATGAGAAACAATTTTATTTTGTTTTTCATTTCTTAAGAAAAAAGTGGGCACAATTCTCAAATAGGAATGGAATGAAAACGGAAACAAAAATTACCAAACGCTATTCCCATACAGAAATTCTAAAAATCTGGGAATGAAATGGGAATTTCGAGGATGGAAACAGTTACCAAACGGGGGCTAAGTGTCTGTACTGAATCCAGTGGGTGATAAACATTGCGTGTCAAAGAAGGTATTTATCACATGTTTGATTTGGCCTGGCACAAATCAAACGCCCACAAAAAATAATATGCAGTGAGGGATCTTGACTCGGTTTAGAGATCTTAAACTGTAGTTTTGGGTTCTGCAAATTGTATGCCAAATAGCATTATTTTGCGGTATATGTGGTTATTTATCAACAATCATTTTTGTTATCATACAAAGTAAAAAAAAAGTACTAAAATCGAGTTTTTTTCAATCTTCATGTAAGTTTGGAGTTTCGTTGAGATCAGAGTTGACCCTTGACCACAACCACCAAAGCAGTCTATTTGGTCTCTTGAATTTTAGTTGCCTCTTCAAATTGACCCTCTATATTTTTTTATTTCAATTTTTTTTTTTAAATTTGTTATGTCAATTGAAAAATATTAATTTTGCTTCAATCACTCTATTAATAATATTTTCTTGTGACAATTTAAATTTCTGAAAAAAAAGAGTTTCTGAATGGCCGTATTTTTAAATTTTATATTGGCATCTAATCGTTGAGATATCAATTATGTTACTTGTGGACTTAAAAACTTTTAAATGGTTTTTTTTTTTTTTTCAAAATTAGATATATTACAAGAAATTTTGAGGAAATGGATGGATTAAATTCAAAATATTCTAATTTTTTGGGTTATTATATGTAATTTTAATTGTTTTGGAATTTTTTTTGGATAAACCCATATATAATAAGACTTTAATTGAGATAGATCCCATAAATTCAAGCCCAATGCCATATGTATAGTGGGATTTTAATTAATTAATTTTTTTCGGTCGTTTGAAAATTAAAACGAACAAACAGAACAAAGGAAAAAGAAAAAACCAAAATCACTCATCCGGGCACATCTCGAAGGCTCTTTTGTCCATTTCCTCAAACAAAATATCCTCAATAACCGTCGTCAGAGTTGACAGGATCTCTAGGGTACTTTCTTCCCTAGCTCCTCTCTTAGCCAAGATGTCGGTGCATCGATTCGTTTCTCTAGGAGTGAAATGAGGGGTGTAGTCATTGATCACTAAGACTCGCTTGCACTCCTCGGTCCAGTCTTTGAACCGTTGATTTTCCAGATAAAGATTCTGAATAAGGGTGACCGCTTCTGCAGAATTCGTTTCCACCATGACACGAGGATACTGTCTACTAGCCGTCAATTTGATACCGATAACAAATTTTTTTAGCTCCGCTTCAAGTGCGGTGGGACCCAAAATAAAGTACCCATACATCAATTCCAATTTCCACAACTAGTAAAATGAAAATTTTCAAATTAATTCAAAAGAGTACGTTAAATTGGTTACCACTGGTTGGTAGGCCGTCAAAATCACCGGACCGGTCTCCTCCCCCACCACGGGAATCATGAGAGAGAGAGAGAGAGAGAGAGCGCATGGAAGACGAAGCTCTCCGGCAAGCTCGGCGATGGCTGGAAGCCATGGACAATGGCTTAGGACACAAGCTCGAAGCTCTAACTCTCGGTGGCTTGCGAATTGGATCGATCAGCAAGGGACTCATCCGCTGTGATTTCGTCGTCCCAAATCACCTATCAGTAAGTTTCAATTTCGATTTGAATCGATTAATTCTATCTGTTTCACTCAAAATTCGATTGAGATCTGGACTTCAATTCTTCTTTCTTTTGCAAATCAAGTGCAGGACGGAGACGGAAATTGGCACGTCGGAGCCATGGCGACCTTGCTCGACGACCTAGGAGCCGCCGCCGTCTTCTTAGTCACCGGCCGCGTTAAAGCGTCCGTCGATTTCAACGTGTCTTTCTACTCCACTGCCAAGATACAGGGATATATAAGTCAAATTACACATTTGGTCCCTTGAGTTTGACACTAGTTTTATTTCATCACTTTGTTACCTAAAACATTTTTTTACCTATTTTTAACAACAATTTGTCTAAAGAATGAGAGGAAAATTGTTATTAATTCTATAAAATTTAAAACTTTAATGATTTTTTTTTATGAAAAATGGGTTTTACTAAGGATGTAGATTTCTAATGGATATATTTTTTTTCAATTCGTCACTTCACTAAATTTAACACATTTTCTCCTAACATTTTCTTAACAACGATTCGTTTGGAGAATGAGAATACGAAATTTTAATCGTTACAAGAAAAAAATATCTTAGAATTGGTAAAATGATAAAATAACTAAAATATCTCCAACAGAATGCCACATGTTAAGTATAATTCATTTTCTGTCTAAAATCACTAACAATGTTTTTAAATTTGTCGAATTAAAACAAATGAAACCTGAGGCCCTGTTTCTCGCTCCCAAATTTTGAGATTAATTATAGGAATGCGTTTGATAAACACATTTCTGTTCCAAATTTTTGGGAGTAACTTTGTACTATTTTCTGATTTCTCTAAGAATCTAAAAAACAAAGAACTCTTCATTCCTATTCATTCCCATAAAACAATTTTCATCCCCAACCCGCCGGCCACCATACATTTAAAAGAAAAAAAAATGTTGCAACCAAACGTATTTCTTGTTTCTATTCCCATAAATTAAAAAAAAAATTCAAGACTAAGATTGTTACCAAACATGTTTCTATTTCCGAAACTCTTTAGAATAAACACAAAATTTTCTTCTCATCCTATCCCAGTTTATTAGAAGTAAAAACATAATTACAAAAACACTAACCAAACGCCCCATGAGGGATCAAATATACAATTTGATAAACCTTGAGATCTACAAACACTTACTCTATACTTTACGGACTGAAAATATAATTTTTCCATGTATATATACATGTTTTTTAAATGTTGAATTCCACAAATAGAGAGTTCAAATTTGATTAATGGCAGGAAGAGGTGGCGATAGAGGCAAAAGTGGTGGGGCAAAATGGGAAATTTGTATCAGCATTGGTGGTAGTTAGGAGGAAAGGTTACGGAGAGATGATTGCTTTAGCTAGACAATGGATAAGTATCGCCCAAACGAAAATTACTAAGAGCAAGCTATAAATGAGACTTTCCCATTTTTCTACATGTGCTTGTATTAATTTACTATTATTTTTTATCGCGAGAGATTCTAATAATGACACTGGATTAATAAAAAAATTTAAACTAAATGACTATTTAACTTTTCGTCTCATCTGTTATTACAGTTCATAAAAGACTAATGTTTCAATTAAGTTGCTCGACAAGTTCTGACCCACTATCTCCTGGCCATCAAATTTTGGCCGTCAAATTCCGGTCACCATCGATTGTTGATTGCTGGAACTATGATCACCGATCATTAGAATTTTTTTGGGGTTACATTTAATGAATTTTTAATAACATCTTTTTTATTTACTTTTTATATTTATTTTTTATTGTGATTCTTTCTTGTTTTAAAAAATGAGTCTTCATTTTAATTTTAATTTTTTATAGACAAATTGGGAGTTATTTTTTTATTAAAATCTAAACATAAGCCAAAGTGAACGGCTAGACAAGTGTTTGCCAAATTCTACTGCATCATTTAAAATATTAAAATGGTTAGAGCATCGTATAGTAAGCGATAGGTCTTCATCAACTCTCAATGAAAACATTTTTTTTAATGGTGCACAAAATTTGTCAGGCCCTTCTCTGAAATTTCTCTTTCCAATCAAACTTCTTCACCGAATACGTGCACAAATGCCTGTCGGGTATTCTCTAACAAATGCTTTCATAGCTCAGTTGGTTAGAGCACCCGTTTAGTAAGCGGGAGGTCTTGAGTTCAACTCTCAATGAAAGCATTTATTTTTATTGGTGCACAAAACTTGTCATGTCTTTGTCCGATCCTGGTCCACAAAGTGAAATTTTGTCTTTCGAATCAAACATGTTCACTGAATAGATGCACAAAGGGAGTTCCCCAACGAAGCTCCCTTAGGCATGAGAAAATATTTTGGTAATCCTGATCAAGTTGAAGTTTGTCCTCCAAATTAGACTTGTTCACTGAGTACTTGCACGAACATCTGCCGGATTATTCTCCAATAAAGTCTCTCGGATGTGAGAGTATATATTAATCCGAACTGAAAAACATAAAGATTAATCCTAATCCGAATTAATTAATGCTTGAATCTTAATCCAACCCGGTTAGATTGCGATTGGTGGAGAAAGGTAAACCCCCACGGCCCAAAGAATAAGACCCACGTGGTCACTTGACAATGGCTCACAAAGGCGTTGATGCAAAAGAACGGACGTAAGAAGGTCCGTCAAAGAAGGAAAAATGTCAGTTAGTCCCAGATCAAGAATACCGTTGATTTTTAAACTAAAATTTTTTCTTTTAAAACTAACAATTGCAAAATATAGTAAAATGAACAAATAAATAAATACTTTTTATAAGAATTAGAAATATATGAGCTGTTTACATATTTGGATTCCAAAAGTTTAAAAATAACAATTATGGGTCTCCTTTTAGTTTATTTACGCTTTGGGGTCTTTCCGGTCTTACAAGGGCTGGTTTAAAACGGCTTTTGGTAGACC